>ML976660.1:0-309810 GCA_010015655.1 Bimuria novae-zelandiae CBS 107.79
CGTTATCAACATGTTCTCATCATTTGCGAACCAAATTACCTTGTTTTTATTCTTGCCTTTAGTGAATGTAGGAAGCGCAATTCGATCACAACCAGTTGGGATCGTGATAGCAAGAGACTTAGGACAGGTACGAAGGGCTTTGGGGGTGGATGATGGTTCTTGCCGGTCGTTCTTAAATTGTTCGGAAGGTGTTGGAGGCTTAAGTTCGTTATGCTTCTTCATGATTGCTGAATACCAGACTGTAGAGATGTTAGGATCACGTTGAGAACATGTTTAGAAGTACTTGCCACGGGAATTCATAATATCCTCCATCTTCGGATTCCCAGTGTGTCCTGCCTTGCCCACCGTAATTTCGGAGTGATGCTTCTTTACGTGGGTAACCAGTGCACCTCGAGTTTTCAGCGCGTTCTAAACACGTTAGTAACACAACTAACAAAAAGTTTTGAAGCGTGAGAATATGTCTAGAACATGTTAGGAATATGGTTTTCTTACCCCACAGAGCTCGTCGCCCACCTTCGCCCTACAGTATATCTCCCCAAAGTGTATCGTGACCTCGCCGCTAGTGTTCTGAACATGTTAGGAACCGGTTGAGATCGTGTACAGGTTACACGCACTTCTTCGAAAGGGTCGCAACCAAAGGGAGGGCAACCAAGCTCGCTATAGGCTTTGTAGGCTGGCTAGAACACGTTTAGATGAGGTACAGAACGTCTTAAGGTGTATTACACTCATAAGCAGCTGTTTGGACATGATGAGAACCTGTTGTTGAGAGGAAATAAAGTTGTTGGTAGGGTTAGGTAAGAGGCAAAATTTCGTTGGTGGGGTCACCTTTGGCGTGGTGGGATTACCTAAGCGTTGGTAAGCCGAGGCTTTCGGTGTGGTGGGGTTAACTGCAACCACTTACACTAATACGCTAATCTATTTCCGTTGATTAAGAAGAGTTGCCCTTTGTCCCGCCCGGAATTGTGCGGATAAACCAGACTGCTAGCAAGGTCTCTTTGTATAGGGTTGCGCCAGCTACCTTTGCGTGCGCAAAGGGCCATGTAATCAGATACACCCCCTCAGCTTGGGCTTATCCTCAAGCTAGACCTTCGCAGTTATCTATTATTCTACCTTAAAGGCCTCCATTCTCTGCTAGAGATCCTGTAGGGCAACCTCTTATTAGTGATCTTGTCTAATATATCTTTAAGTCCCAGTTTATGTAGAAATTTGCTCTATTTGTTTACTAGCAGGGCCTTTATAAGTCTATCAGCGACCATGTCCTTTAAGCGTTAATAGTCCACCTTAATTGTCCCTAGTGTGACCTCTTGTCTTAGCTAATAATTATAGATATCTACATAACGGAGCTTGGTCTGCAACTTAGCAATTTCTTTAGTAATAAGTTAGATTGTTTGCTAATTATTATAATTAATTATAATAAGGGAATCGCTAAGGTTAATCTTTAGTTCCTTTAGCAATCGCGATGTGAATAAAGCCTCCTTAGCCACTTGTGATAGTGCTAGTAATTTGGCTTTAGTTATTAATATAGTGACTGTATCTTGCTTGTTTACTTTCTAAGCGATTAGGCCACTAAATAGCTTAATAATATATCCTTGCGAGCTCTTGCGGTCGAGTGTGTTGTTAGTAAAGGATGCGTCACTTGCCACTTTTAAAGTATCTGCACCCCCAAGCTAAAGACCTAGTAATTTAGTGTTAGCAAGATAAAGGAGAACTTAGTTAGCAGCCGCTTAGTGCTCTTTACTTAGGTTAGATAAGAATCGTGATAATTAGGAGCTTGTAAAGGCGATATCTAGTCAAGATATAACTATAGTATAGAGAATTAATCTGACTTTACGCTGGTATCTATTAATCTTATCCTTACTAGCTAGTCCTGTCCTTAGGAGCAATTCGATTAGACCTATTAAGGTATTATAGCGAATCTTATAGTAATTAATAAGGCGCGATATTTTGTTAATATATAAAGCTTATAAAAGCCAGATCTTTCTGCTTAAGCGGTCCCTAATAATTTTAATTCTTAAAAACTACTACAGGTCTTTGCCACCCGTGAGTGTGAATTTAGTACTTATTATTACAAGAGCAGCTTTAGCAGCTTGCTTTTATAACTTATTATACGCAATAATAATGTTATCTACATAAAAGAAGATAATAATGCTATCCTTAATAAGGCAGTATGGCTTGTGGGGTACTACTTTAAAGCCAATATCACGGAGTGTTAACGTGAACTCTCTTTACCAGAGTAGTGGAGATATGCGTAGTCCGTATAGTGCTTTATGTAGTTTAAGGACTGTGCCTGCTCGCGAGTAGCCGCGAGGTATTCTTATGTAGATTTCTCTATCTAGCTTCGCGTGGACAAACGCGTTAGTAACGTTGTGTTAGATAAGTTCTAGGTTAAAACAAGCTATAATTGCTATAAGCATGCAGAATAATTATCCTATAAGTATTGCGGCGTAGGTTTCTTGCGAGGTAATATGCTACTATTAATTGCCTTGCACTACTAGCCTTGCCTTGCACTTTTGTAATTAATAATACTTATTAAACTTATAGGTATATACCTACATGCAGTCGAGGATTTAATAGCCTGCCACTTTTACTAGAGTGGTTATAACCTTACTCTAGGACTTTATTTCCTTATAGCTCTGTAGATAGGAACGTTCTGCTTCCTTCTACATATTATAGAGAGGGTAATCTTCGAGCTTGCTTTAGCATGTAAGTGGCTCTAGAAGCACGCTTCGATGTAGCTTCTTGCCTAATGTAATTATTCGTTAAAGCTACGCCTTATTAAGAGTCTTGCCTTTATATTTGCCGCTGCTACTAGCTTTAGTGCCTACTATAAAGGCTGCGGCCTATAGGTTTATTTGCAACTACCCTATTTACACTCTTTAAAGTAGTATAGCTTAATCGCCTCCTGCCATTAATTATGCAAGGAGTGTTACTAGTGGCGGCGTTAAGGGAGGTGTTAGATATTCGCACCTAACTTTCCTACCTTACCTGTACTTAGGAACTCCTTTAACCTCTTCCTCTAGCGCTTTACTAATTAGCTTATTCTTAAAGAAGGACTTAGTAGCATGCTCTTATTAAGGTAAGGGAGGTAACTCTACTAATCGCACCTAGGCCACTATTTCTTCTAATGTGCTGTGCATAAGGTTTTCTATTAGGTCTTTAGTTTTGCCTAAGAATATAGTATCCTTATTAAATATCACGTCGCGAGTACTAATTGTCTTTGCTAGAGAGGGAATCTATATTCTCTAGATGTTAGTTAATCTATAGCTAATAAGGTAGCTAATCCATGCTTTAGGGTTAAGCCTCTAAAGCCTGCTTTTGCCGCGTTTTGTATCGTCGGTTATCGCAAAGGCTTTGCAGCTATATACTTTTAGGTAAGCTTAATTAGGCTTCTTTAGTTAGGTAACAATGCCGTTCTAACAGGCTACTGTCGTAAAGAACACTTTATATAGAGATCGCCATTAATTAGCGTAGTTTGGCGTTTAATTATACAAGTAAACTGTAGCTTAGGTAATCTTAGGCCACATCTACTAGGGTAGGTTAGAGCTAAGTCGCATCGCGCGCGCTTTCTCCTTAATTACACCCTTTAAGCGTTTAGCTCCTTTATTTTATGCTTAAGTATTAGGTGCTAAAGGCTTAATCTTAATACCTTGCGCTAAGCACTACTTCTTAACGTTTGCTTTAATAGAGAAGATCTTGTTATTAGATTTAATTACTTTTACTATAATGTTATATTATACTTTCATAAACTATATAAAGGTGCTGAGTAATTTAATAATTAAACGTGCTAGATAGTTATCCTTAAAGTAGAAGTCCTATGCAAAGCTAGAGAATTAGTTAGTAATTAGTATTTAGCTCTTCTCTCTTGTTAAGCTATCTACTTTATAGTTGTGAAAATCGATTGCGGCTCGCTTGCCGGGACTTTCTGTTAGTTCCCTAGCTTGCCAGCGAATTTGCTATTTTAGTTTTACTTTGCCGCAGGCATTACACTTAATAGTAGGGAGGCCCTTAATCCTTACCCCCTTAGATTACTACACAAGGTGTTTGAGGGCCTAAGGGCCTAGATAGCCTAGTTATTAGTGCCAAGTCCACGCGTTTACCTTCTACAGTCTTTATTTAGTGCGTGTATTGGTCTTGTGAGTGGCGTGCGCAGCATTAGTAGGAATACTACTTACTAGCCTTGTCCTGTGTTCTAAGACCTACTATCTATGTAGCTCTTAGAGTTCTGCTAGTATAGTATTATTTCTTCTCTTTAGAGTCGTTGGGTCTGCTTTTGTATCCCACTAAAGGCCTTGCCTCCGGAGTAATTAGAACGATATAAGATTGCAGAGTAGATTAGGGTAATAGGCTATATTATCTAGCTATATTAATTAATTACTATTTGCACTCTATACGTTAAGATAGACGCTCTTGTATTCTTTAATCTATATTTGTGTATTCCCTGCCTATATAAAGTCTCCTAGCGCCGGTGGCCGGTATAAGACAAAGCGATTAATGTCGTTAAAGATATAGTAGGTTGTGCCTAAATCGAGTATAGCTGAGCGTCGTAATAGGTACGTGTTTAGGTTAGTGTAGAAGGATACGGCGTTAAAGCTCGCTAGGATTTTAGTAATCTTGCGTCCATCTAGTTATTTATTATTTAGCCTTAGTAATTCGAGGTGGAGTAGGAGTGTGTAATTGTTTAATTTTAGGTGCCTGTAATTTGGCCTTTTTTATTTTTTTAACTTCTCTTAGAAGTCGGTATCATGTTCTAGCCTAAGCTTGACTAGCTTTACTATAAGAGGGTTTAGTGTAAACCAGTCTGGCTGCTTGTCTAGAAAGGTATAGAAACAGTCTTAAAGACTATAGCGTAGTTTACAAGCAGGGCAGTAATTGCTACTAATTATTATTAGTTTAAGGCTCTAAGGCGACTGCTTAGTTCTAGTACGTTAACTATTATTTTGTTATTTATAATTCCAAGATCTTCCCTAACTTTTAGATAATGCTACTTTATCTATAAGAGAGGCGTCCCTGTCTATAGCCTAGGTAGGTTTACCACCTTTAGCGAGAGATGACCCTATAGTAGTAAAAGCGCCCTTTTGTTTGCCCTTAGTTAGGTGCTGCAGAATTATGTAGTCTTAGAAGAGTTTTATTATGTGCTTCCGTAAGATAGCTGTATCCTTGCTTCTATATTGCTAAAAGGTCGTTACCTATATAGGTGCGATATAGACAACTGCCTTTATAAAGTCTTCTTTTACTAAGTCTAGCCTTTAAAGCTCTGTTACCTAATTGGTTTCTGCTTTTATGGCCGCATAATTATACTTAGAGAGCTATATATTCTACAATCTAGCTATTCTTATTAGCTTAAGCGCTTCTTAATACCTTGTTCTTAATCGTCTGTATTCGTCTTACAGGTTAACCCTAACTATAATCGTAAGGTTGTTTATCTATTACTTAATTATTTCTCTAGGAATGTAGCAGTTATTCTGCAGATATGCGGAGATTATTAATTAGAGAAAGGTAACCACCTTATTAAGGTCTGCCTTCTCTTCCTAATAGGCTCGATCCATGACCTTATAAATCTCGAGCTATCCTTTGTAGTAGTCGCTATTGTCTTTGTATACTTTCGCGCCTGCCAGCGATAGATAAGATAGTAATATTAGTGCGTTGTTTAGGTTCGCATTCGTATAGACGGCGTTTGGCTAGTAGTTGCCTATTAACAGCAGTATTAGCATAGCGGGTTTCTACTTTAGTTTATCTATTAGCGCTGGGTTAATAATGTTCTAGACCTTAAGGAATTAGCATCTTGTTTTAAGCTATTTCAGCTATAGTGTGTAATTCGTGTAGTTGGTCAGGATCACTATAGGATCTTTAAGGGTTGATAGGGCCATTGCGATTGGCTTGATTGATAGTAGTGTTAGTTAAGGCAGTGAGACTCTTAATTATTAGATTGGAGGGGTAATCTGATAAGATGAAAAGATGGTGATTAATTAAGATAAATTATAGTATAAAGTGTTGTTTTCTGTTGTCTCTTTCTGTAAGAATGTAAGGCTCTTATATCCTTACGTCTTACACTAATACGCTAATCTATTTCCGTTGATTAAGAAGAGTTGCCCTTTGTCCCGCCCGGAATTGTGCGGATGAACCAGACTGCTGGCAAGGTCTCTTTGTGTAGGGTTGCGCCAGCTACCTTTGCGTGCGCAAAGGGCCATGTAATCGGACAAAAACCGTGATTTTTACACCCCTGTTAAGGCTCTTAATACTTAATAATAAATTCTAAATTTTTAATGTAGTTATATTATATGTGTAAGAATAACTATACTAAATTTCTATAGTTCTAATATATATAGTTATTAAAATATGGCGTATGAGGACCAAAATACCCCTATAATAAAGTAATTCTTAAATAACGTCCAGTTTCTTTAGACTAGAGCTTAATAATTTTAAATATATAAATTATTTATATCGGTGCAGCCAGCTACATAACTTTATAAATTTTAATATTATGTATTAAGAGACTTAACAGGGGTGTAAAAATCACGGTTTTACTAGTAAAATAGAGTGATCCGCTTACTTGCCTGATCCACTCGCTTGCCGAACACGTTAATAAGGTATTACATAAGCGAATGCCATCACGTGAGAGATCAACACCCGACCGTGAGCCCGTGAACCCGACCCGTGGACCCGACCGTTCTCCAGGCACTCATCGCATGTGCACGTAGGCACCAGTGAAGCAGAAATTTTCGATTCGAGAGTTCTGAGGAGGTTTTTGAACCGCTTTTCAGAACTGGATTCCCAAGATAAATTTGGTGAAAAGAGAAACGTTGGAACTCTGTCCCAAAAACACCTGTGGCAAGTATAGGTGACATGGAGGAGACTATTGGTTTAGGCGTTGGGCAGTAAGAAAGTCGGGATCCATTTCTTCAACCGGGCAACGCCTTTCGTCATGAACCACCACACGAGGAATGTCCCTACGGTCAGAGGGATGCAGACAGCTAGATATAAAAGAACGCTTTGTTTTCCTGCGGTCCAAGTATCGTTCTCTTTGAATATGATTATTCCAGAACTAAAGATAGTCTGGACATGATATCAGCAAGACGCAAATGTACAAGCAGTTCATCACTCACTGCGATAGATGTAGCAGGCAAGAAAAACAATGTGACGAGCGTGATAATTCTCATTGAGATAGCTTCTTGTTGTGTTCGGTTGGCCACGCGCTCCATGTTCTTTGTCATACTTTCCATCTCGATAGCTGATTGTCGGCTCTGTCGCATATTGCGGTACTGGATGAGGAAGAATGTCTATAGAAATCTGAATTAGCCGCAGCGATGTGAATAAAATCCCTCCGTAGTGTGGTTCCTGAGGCCAAACGACTTACCGAGTTCTTGCGATGGTTTAGCTGCACTAGTATCTTCTCAGCGCGACCTACGAGCTGTTGGTACCGAGTTTGAATATTTTTCATTCTCTTGAAGAACCGTAGAACCTCAATACTTTCGCAATTACCGAGATCTTCAGGGAACGCCGCATTGCCCATCACAAGCTTGTACTGACTTTGCAGCTCTTCGAGAACTTCAATGTTGAGATTGAGAACAAGCAAGGCTTCCCGCGCTTGGTCTTCCAAAAGGTCGATCTGCTGCATGTCTTTGAAGGCCAAAAGTTCCTCATCTTCTTTTGTTGTCTTTGGAGGTGGGGTTTGAGGCGGGGGTACTGACGGCGGTGTAGGCTGGGGCTGAGATGGATTGCGTTTGGCACTCCAAAACATTGGTCGAGACGGAATTTGCGATGTTGAATGAACCTCAATTCTTTCTAGCCCAGCTATCCCTGAAGAATGCGTGGTTCCCACTCTTCTGACTGGCAACAGAGACCAACTGTGCTTCTTGTCCATGCGAACGGCGTTGATATTTTGAAAGGTGCCTCTGCCTCCGAGATCGAACGTCCTAGTACCCAGCGCGATACTTTCGATCTCGTCTTCCAATGCCTTCAGATACCACCTCCAGTTCTGAACCGTCCAGTCACAGACGAGAACATGCGTGGCTAGTGTTGCCATAAATCGGGCACGATTACTTTGCAGATCGAACTCGACGGGGCTCGATATGATTTCTTTGATATAGCCTCGAACTTTCGCATTGCTTTCGCAAGTAAGCCACAGTGCGTGTCCTGTTTCGATGTCAAATGAATGATACACGGCCATAGTCTCGATGGACCAAGCAAACTCGTATTCTCTCAACCCCAACTCCGGGGGCTTCTTCTCAGCAGATCGGAGATTATATGACAGTTTCAGTAATCGACCGGAGCGTCCGAGCTCGGGGAATGCTTGAGAGAGTCGAGGCAATGCTAGCTGATGGGCTTCTTCCACTCCGCTAAAGTAGGCATCATGGTTCTCCTCTCTCGTCCGATAAACAGTTGAATATAGGAATTCCAGGAAAGCAGGCGCAACGCGATGGTAGGTAAAGAGATAGGTGAGCATATCCAGAGATATCTGCAGAGCGTTTCGCGACGTCTTTGCGTAAATGAAGCTATACAATGAGCTCCACAGTTTTCATCATGTGCGATGATCGCTTACATATGAATTAGATGTGGTTCCTTCTTCCCGCGTAGGTGCATTGTTCGTCGGAGACTCGCCTGCAGCTCGGTGAGACTCTTTGCTAGTCCGGTAAAGAGCACTACGAGGTCAAACAGATGAAAATCAGTACATGAAAATACCAAACAGATGTATTGTCGGGTAAGGTTGCATAGTGGCTTACCTTGAGGTGCGTCGCCCACAGGTCCCCATGACAAAAATTCCACAGAAGCCTGACCTTCGCGAACGAACAATTTGTTCTTTTCCTGCTCCTCCAGTCGTTGTTTGTAATTGGCGATTTGCGATGGGGGTATATCTAAATCTCTCAAATTGTCCGGATAACGCTCAAAAGCGTGACAAGATTGATGTAAGCGTTCCATACGACAGGACCGGTTCTGAACACCAAGCTTGAACTAAGGACATGGACAGATTGTTTGGTGGATGGTGTGCAGATAAAAAGCAAAATCAAGGCAGTGGGCTCAGCCGCACCAGCCTCGTATCCAGATCAGGCAGGGTTCACCGAAAATGCTGCACTCTCGGACGTATGCTGGCCCATAAGTGGCGCACATCGCCAAAAAGAAATCCTTCGCCGAGTTGAACATGAAACATGTGAATTATAATTCTACCTCAAAGAGGCTGACATTGTGGACGAACGCAAAGCTGTGTTGTTTTTAGGAGAGCCTGGCAGCAAGGGCTTTCGCCGACGAGTCTCGCCACAATATCCGAGTATTCTATTGTCTGGTTGTGTCCCCACTCCCCGACTCACGAATCGCAGCAGTGATGGCGGCAGGTCAAAGGCGCAATGCTGCAAGTTCTTCCTTTTCTTCCTGGATTTTGTTATCAGCAATCGCGATCCTCCTTTGGCGCACGAAACTTCGTACCTCAGTCAGCTGTCGTGGAATCCAGAAGCGAAATAAACCATTGGACACCTGCGCATAATCAGCTAAGCATGCTGCTGCGTACACCTGCTGAGTTGACCCACGCTGATATAAAAATCATAGTAACCGAACTGCTTTTTCAGAAACTCATCCAGGTCATCTTGACGCAGCCTGTACGTTTCGAAAGTATCCCAGGTCCATGGCATCTTGATCAGGCTGTAGCTGTCGGTGCTCCTGCATGTGCCGTTTTAGCGGCTGGTTTCGTGTGTCGTTGGATTTGGCCAGCTGGGGTGCGCCGAGCGGGGTTTATGCGCGCCGACTTTTTATGGAGGCAAGCGCCTGTAGACGAGGCGGCAACTTCGATTGTAAGTCACGACCTTCAAGCCGATTCTAGCTGACTGCCACCCTCTAAGATCTCTTTTGAGTAATGTAAGGTCCAGGTCTTCGGGTTGGAGCTATCATGCGTGGCTGCCTGACGGAAGGATCTGACGCACATGTGAGAATGACGCACTGAGCTGGCGGGCTTTTCGCGGCAGACTTGGACCAATCAAGCTTCGTAACAGCATTGTAACACTGGGACTCGTAAGGTACTACAAACCCAGATGAGTTCTCGCCATTTGATCCAGGCTGACCCCAATATCCAAAGGGTATCTGCCAAAAATCGCGTCCCGGGCAATGTTAGCGTCTCTGAATCCCTTCACATACCAAGGAAGGGTCATGGACATCCATAGCACGATCCAAAGGTAGCAGATGAAAGTGCCACGGGGCTCCAGTCTTCCGATTTCGGTACCTTCTTCCAGATCGATGCCAAAAGCTCTTCGAAAGCAATGGCAATGAGCTGGGACATGAAGAAGGCAAATTCACCCATGTCTCTGCGTGTGACGTTGAACATTTTGAATTGGTGCACCAGACAGCTGATACCAAAGGAGATAAAGCCCTGAACTAGCCGGGACGCGAGGCTGCCCTTGCGTATGCCCAGGGCACGAGTTATGCGCAGAGCCGGTTGGGAAACCATCTGTGGAACATTAGAATGAGAACGCACAACCTGCGAACTCACCAATAAGAAGTACGACTGGAATCCCACCGAGGCATGATAACGCCGGGAGGGAACTTAGTAGTCTACCCGGGTGTACTCACCACCCGCATCGTCTGATGATACACTCTGCCCCACAACCTCGATACTGACCACATGTCTTCCACCTTCCCCACAAGTGGCGGCCACTGCCAGGGCTCGTAAACGCCCATGGCAACCGATACGGCTGCGACGAAGTTGTAAAAACACAGCATCCGGTTTAGGGCCCAAATTCCACCGGACCAGCCTATGACAGCATTCGCAACGAAACGCTCAATCACTCGCCCAGGCAAAGCCAAGTAAAACCAGCATAGCAGTCGAATACACATACGCCAAGACAGCCTTCCAGAGGTATCTCCGCACAAACTTCCACTTCGGCAACTCGCCATCAGGATGCTCAGGAATGTGCTTGACCTGCCAGTTCCACCCAATCCCTCGATGCGACGGTATCATCAAACTCCCTACCCACACCAACCTCTCCCACGCCGATCTCAGATCAGTCCAAGCTCTTACACCTTCTTTTACCGACCCCTTACCCACATATACAGGTGCATCAGGCCCTTCCACTGGCCTCAGGATCGCAAACTCAACGAACTAGATGGGTATCGCGATGAACATAGAAGTGTTGTAGTAGTGTTCTGAGGGGTTGCCGAAGGTGTAGCATGGAGCGCGGAGACATAGTATAAGGAGGTCGGGTAATACGGACAGGGCTATTAGGCGACGGGAGTGGAAGAATAAGGGGATGAGGGTTAGGCAGAAGGTGAGGAATTGGTAGAAGGGTGGGTAGGGTTTGCGTTCGGAGAGAGGCGGGTAGAGGGATGCGAGGGCCTCCACGGCGAGGGCCACAGAATTGGAATGAATTGAGATGAGACAAAGAACTTGCGCTTGCATACCGTTGCTACAATTAAGTGTGGTCAAGGTTTAGGCCACCCGTTCGGAGGTATTTTGTGAGAGCTAGTGATCCATACGCATAAGGAAGAAATTGAGAATTGTACTTGTTGTTGTATTGGGTGAAGCTACGAACAGTAGGTATACATGAGTGGCTGTAAACAGCGCTAGTGTAGGATAGGTAGTCGCATCTCAACATAGGTGAGGTGTCACTGCAAGTGGGGAAAGGGAGACTCCAAACCGTGACACACCTCTTAGTTGTCACTAAGTCAGCGAGTTAGTGATAACTAACCCTTATCTATAAGATTAATCACAAGCGACGTCTAGCTGTAGGGTAGTAGGCTATCGTCTATCTAAATAGTTTAATAAGAACTCTTTAAGGCGTTATTAATGCGCTTTACGACCTTTAGGTCCTTTTAAGCTTATTTAACCTTACGAACTCTAATAGGTGGTGGCGTCTAGTCTTTTAGTTAACTTAGATAATTTAGATTAAGTATGTAGCAATCGTGCAAAGCATGTGATAGCCCACAAATGCAAGGTTTCGCAATTCCAAGCTCAGCAACGGAGGTAGATAGGGTACCCACTTCGGCAGTCGAGGCAGCGCGGCGAGTGTACTTTGTCATCTTTTCGACGTAGGTAGGTAGGCTAGGTGGATTAGTACCGTTCATCTCATGTTCGTATACCTAATCAAGGCAGGTAGCAGCGTAGTTTGGGTGATGAGCTTGGCAGGCAATTAAGAAATCCTCCTGAGGCCTGTATCCAGTCGTTTCTAGCAAGTTAATTAATTAGCATTAGGAAGTAATATGTACCTAGTTAGCTATTTATTCGTTAAGTTTCTTTAGATTACGTAGAGCAGTTTTTAGATTAGTGTATCTTACTATTAAGTCGCGACTCTAATTAGCTATAGACAGACAGAACTGCTTCTTAAGAGCGACAAGTTAATCGTAAATAGTAAGTAGATCCTAAATTAGGTAGAGATAACGCGTAGCGATAGACCTAGTAATCTTAGTATTTAGCTACACTAGCGCTCTCTCCTGTTTCTATTACGTAATCTCTTCGAGTCTCCATTAGTCAACCTCCTATTAGTAGGACTCACGATCCTTAGGGGATAGGTTAGAGAGCTTAGAGGCTCTAGCCTTATAGTTAGTAAGCTAAGGCTTAGGATTAGCAGCCTCTAGGTCAGGTATGCTCTCCTTTAGTGTATCTGGATTAACGTATAGCTAGATCTTGTAATCCTTGGCGAAGTCTTTGCGGAGGAAGATCTAGTTAAACTAGTTATCTAGTTTATTAAGGATAATAGCGACTTAGGTTACTACTAGTTCTATAGCTATCGTGTGCGTAGGGCAGACGCAATAATCGTACGCTATAAGGGACGCGGTAATCGTGCGCTATAAGGGGCGCGGTAATCGTGCGCTATAAGGGGCGCGGTAATTGTATAGCTATAAGGGGCCTGGTAATCGTGCGCTATGAGGGACGCAGTAATCGTACGGCTATAAGGGGCCTAGTAATTATATAACGAGTATAGCAAAGATGCATCCGGGCTCATAACTATAAGAGCTAGTAATCTATACGCATAAGGAAGAAATTAAGAATTATACTTATTATTGTATTAGGTAAAGCTACGAACAGTAGGTATACATAAGTGGCTGTAAACAGCGCTAGTGTAGGATGGGTAGTCGCATCTCAACACAGGTGAGGTGTCACTGCAAGTGGGGAAAGGGAGACTCCAAACCGTGACATATTTGGATATCAGGTGATGTGACGTGGAACGCTCGTAGCCGTGATATACAACGACGAATCGAAATTATACGAAATCGAGACGACCATAGCGATCATTCGCGATCGGCCGGGTCCCCGCCGATATGGACAGTGGAGGGTGGAGGGTGATGGTGGAAAGAACATGTCGCTTATACCTTCCGTTTTGAAAGCGCTTATGTAACACGCGTTTCTGTGAGCTTCGCGATCCTCCAGTGACCCCCACTCAAAGACGCGAAACCATGGCTCCCAGAAGCAAGAAGGCTACGACTGTCCCGTCGCAGACGCTCGTCATAGACAATGGCGCATATACTCTCAAGGCTGGCCTCGTTCCAAGTGCAGCCTCGGACCTGAGCTACGACAACTGCAGCATGATACCGAATTGCATTGCGCGCAGCACACGCGACAAGCGCACCTACGTCGCGTCGGAACTGGCCGATTGCAAAGACTTTGGCGAATTGGCATTTCGAAGACCCGTCGAGAAAGGCTTCATCATTAATTGGGAGGCACAGAAGGCGATCTGGGAGCATGAATTTATGGACAGCAGCGCGGGGGCGGGGTTGAGGGTAGGTACGCGACCTGAACCTCGTTTGCAAAATAGTTCTGTTACTAAAGAGATCCAGTGTGATCCGAAAGACACGAATTTACTTCTGACAGAGAAGCCGAATTGCCCCAAGGAGCTGCAGAAGAACTGCGATGAGATCGTCTTCGAACAGTTCGAATTCGCCGCCTACTACCGCTGCGTTGGCGGTGCATTAAATGCCTACCACCCTCCCTCGCTTGGCTCTCTCCCGCAGGAATGCCTCCTTCTCATCGATACGTCATACTCCGACACGACAATAATGCCGGTGTACAATGGGCAGCTGATACACCCCGCGGTGCGTCGGCTCACGGTGGGAGGAAAGCTGCTCACAAACTACCTGAAGGAGCTGTCGTCATTGAGACACTACAACATGCTGGAGGAAACATATCTGCTCAATGAGATCAAGGAAGCTGTATCATTCGTTGCGCCGTCGTCCCAACACTTTTCGAAAGATCTAGAGCGGACATGGAAGGGACGGTTAGGCGACAAGAGGGAGCTCGATTCGAGCATCGTGCTGGATTACGTGCTGCCAGACTACGAACAATCAGTGCATGGATACGCAAGGCCGCACGACCCAGCCAAGTCGAGAATGCGCCGCGGCTTGCAGCCGCTGCAAGGCCCGCGAGAGGACCTGCTGCCGCTTGGAAATGAACGATTCGCCGTCCCAGAGCTGCTCTTCAATCCTACAGACATCGGCATCCATGAGGTTGGACTTCCAGGAGCTGTCATGGAAGTGTTGAACGGACTGCCAGAGGCTCTGAAAGTTGGCATGCTGGCGAATGTAGTGGTTGTAGGAGGAAACACGCTCATCGCTGGGTTTATGGATAGGTTGGAGGCTGAGCTGAGGAGTTTGGTACCCGCAAATTACCTGCTCAACATGGTAAGGGCAGATGATCCAATCAAACATACGTGGTTGGGAGCTGCGCGGTTCGCGAGCCAGCCCGAGGTGATAAAGGAAGTGTTGGTGACCAAGGCTGAGTACGACGAGCGAGGGTCTACTTGGCTGGGGAAGAAGTTTGCTGGAGAGTCGAGATGACACGCCAACAGCTCTGTAGGTACGTGTCTAGAAAAATTCCTTAGCTATGAGACATAGATGGATTCTTGATTCTCCCATGTTCAACGCTTCCCACCCTATGCTAAGCGTCACGACGCGTCACGGTGCGTGAAGCTAAACCATCTTGATTGGCTGCGTCTCGTCGGCTATTCTTCGGCCGAAAAGTTACAGCGTCCATTTCGAGGATCACTGTAGAGCTCCATCCCCATCACCACCCCAAATGCGACGAATACCACGCCCGCAGCGGGCAATCGACCCTTCGCTTCCCATATCACCTCTGATTCAGCGTCGCATACCACCGCCCGCTTGCCTCCGCGCCACCATACCGTACCCTCATCTCCGCACCACCTCCGCGTCTTTCTCCACGACTCCTACCTTCAATTTCCTCCTTAGCAGCAAGCAAGATAAGAAAAGTCACCAGGCATTTGTGCGAAGATGGCAAAAGCGAATTCTCGGTGATTCGGAACCCATTGGCGCCCATGTCGATCCGTTCGATCCCACGTCCCCGGTGCGCATAGCTCCGGAGGAGCAGGGCGAGGAAGTCGAGGTCCTTGATGATGAACAAGCTGAACTTGATCCATCAAAGCAAGGTTTACTTGGACGAGAATATGAGGAAGCCACAAAGGGGCCATTACTGCACGTGGGTGGAAAGAAGTGGATCAAGCATGCGGAGGAGATCAACTTGGCCAAAGAATTCGAGAAGCTGACCCTGAGGACGTACACACCAATGACGCAGGATATGGCGGACCAGATTGAAAAGTTGTCGGGCAGCTTATATACGATCCGTGACGAAAACCTGATGATGGCGCAGGATTTCGACGAGGCAACTGGCAAGCCGTATACGGATATTAGGTGAGAACTGTCGATTCTATGCGGATACAATCACGGACTAATTACGATAGCTTCGGTCGCTCCACGCGTCTTCGCAAGCCCGAAGCCCTCCGTGACGCTTTCCATCAAGCCGTAGTTGAAATCTACGTCTTGAAGAATCAAAAACAATCTTTGGACATGACGACGCAAGCAAACCGAGGCATATACGATCCACCCGAGTGGATTAAGGACGTTCAGCTAGAACGCACTCGTAAGGGCAAATACATCCTCTCTTTTCCTAAGGACAAGACTTTCACCGAAGAAACATTGCTAGAAGCCATGCGACATGTACCGACTTACACACCGCCTGCGCCCGAGGAGATTGTGGAGGTGGAGGCCCCGGAAAATGAGTTGCTGGCTGAAGAGGGAGCGCCATTGGCCTCGGAAGCGGCTGAGTCGCCGTCACCATTGCCAGTCATGGACCCAGCAACTCCCGCCTTCAAGAGAGCAGCGCTCGTCAAGGACGATGATGAGAAGCCCAAGTTCGATTTCATGTCGAACAGGCCCACTCCTCGTCAACCCAAGCCTACGGAATTTGCCGAGCCCGCCAAGCCCACAGAGCGTGTCGCGGAAGTCGTCGTCGAAGAGACCCTCACGGTAGCAGAGCCCGAAGCAGCGAATGAATCACGCCATGCTGCTATGGAGTCTGCTGTAAGGTCAGCGGAACAGGAGGTATCTGACATACGAGAGGCACTTCGTGAACACATCACATCGCATTCTAGCAAGACCGTAATGCGTGTAGAAAAGCCCAGTCCGGCCGCACAGTGGAATCATGTACCATTCACCGACCCTGCACTCAAATTTGCGGTAAGGACATTGCCATCAGAAACACCTATTCCTCGACTGACTTCTCCCACAGCTTGCCAAGCGCGTCGCCCAGCTGACCGGCCATTACATCTCCGATCGTCATCTTACATCCTCCAAGAACCTTGGCGACCTGTACGACCATGTTCGCGGTACCGCCAACCCGACCCCAACGGACGTGTATACCTACATCAACGTCGAGGGCAAACGACAGAATATAAAGCGGAAGAGGCTTGCGAAACTAGCGAAGCACCAACCTGAAGTAGCGAAGACGAAGCTCAAGATCAATGCCGGCGAGCTGCTCAGGCTCGGCAACGTCGAATTGTTGAAGAGAGAGCTGACGCATGCTCAGCGGCGCGTCAAGACTGGTCTGGAGAAGGTCGTCATCCGCGAACTAGAGGCAAAGCACTTGTTACCCGGCCGGGAATTAGAACACAACCAGGAGTATAGAAAAGCGCGGTCGGAGCGGATGGAGCGAAAGGCGGAGTTGAAGGAGATGACGCATTTATTTCCGGAATTTGCGCATAAGCGTAGTAAAAACGCCACACGGGGATTTTAGAAGCTGTGAAGAGCGCGATTGTGGTCCGGCTTTGGGTCGATTGCAGAAGGGGATCATTGGTTCTGGGGCTTGTGTAACATAGAGCGTGTGTTTGCATTGCATGGATGGGCATGGCAGAGATATTTGTACTATATGTAGGATGGATTGGCTATTGTACATTGGCCTGGGCTTGTGCTGGTAGCTTGAGGGTAGACTGCCAATCGTCATGCGCATCTGTTGTATCAACGAGCCTGCTCGGCCGTATTTGTCTCCGTGTTTGGTTTTACTCTCGGTGTGCAGGGCTTGGAATGTAAAGCCGTGGGGCTTAGGAAGGCGCGATAGTCGCATTCGAATGTAGGGTTAGTGGTGCCTTCCCTCGCGATCATAGAAAGCGATTGCTGTTTCCTTGCTTGGGAGCGAGATGCGAGCTATCTGCTTTGTGGTGTGTACTTTGCGATGTGCACTTTGCGCTTTGTCCTGGTGTATATAAGGTAAGTGCCCGTTTCCCTAATGCACAGAGGAAAGAAACGACACCACGGTAGTGTTCGGTACCACGACGGTCCACCATGCTTAGTACTAGTAGGGCCCACCGGGATGCGAACGAATGTTAACAACAAGAAGCGACACCGCGATCTGCATTAGGCGTGTGTAAAAATGTAGGTGAGCTGTGGCTTATTTGAAGGAATTCCCTGACACTGATTACAGAAACGATCCGATGGTTCTTCTGAGTCGATATCCGGGGGTAATCATGCAACAAAAGTCTGAGAGTGTTTGTGTTAGCAACGTGGAGGCAGTTGCTCTCAGACCTCAGGGCTTGGCAGGCGACACGAGACCGATGGAATGAAAAAGAAGAGGACAGGTGATGGGGGCTTGGGGGCTGAATTGAGCGAACATTCACCCGCTCTTTCCCCTTGGTACTAAAGAACATTTACCCGAGTCCACTCCGGTAATAGCTCCCTGTCCAGCTTCCCCCTGTGAGTACGGCGCATACGGGATAGGTACTTACTCGCCACACGGGACCGATAGAAAGAGAAATAATAGCTTCCGTGAAGCGGCCCCGGGTTGAGGAACATTCACCCGCTTTCCCCCTTCGAGTATAGCGTTGCTGGGTATGTGTACCTGCCTCTCTCTCGAGTGAGATATACCAGGGAATGCTAACTTGTTTAAGTATAGCGTATACGGGACCGTTCACTTGCTTTCGAAAATCCGACATTTCAACTAAAGGGTAAGGACAGTGAAGGAGCACAGTGTCACCCACCTTCATTTCCCGAGTATAGCGTGATCGTTAGCGCTGTCTTGACGTCTTCTATTCGATTATATAACCCTCGAGCCGTCCCCCTTAGCTATTTTTTATGTATCTTCAGAGATACCTCCTATGCATACACAACATCATTTTCCCGAAGCCTCCAGCTATCCCTATTGAGAATCTTCTCATATCTCTCAAGCAGTATCCACCATAGATATACATCATCAATTTTCCGGTCATCGCAACACAACGGGTCTCTTCGATCTTCCTGGTGAGCTTGTTGGGCAGGTCTTCGGAGCTTTGGTGCACGACAATCGACTTGCCGATATCGTTGTTGCACGCCAGGTATGCAGTAAGTCAGCACAACTTCCAATATACCTTCTCCCTCCATCCTCAGTATCTGACCATGATAGGGGTATTCCGGAACGAAATCGACAGGGTGTTGATGACCGAACTTCCCCTATCACGCCTCGAAGAGATTCCGTATCTTAACTCCAACCTGACGATGATCTACAGCTTCATGGATAACCGCCTTCCAGGCGGGACAAGCCGTCCAGATGCTCGCCAGGATCTTCAAGGGTTCGTGACGCGAGTTGTTGACGCCCTCGTTGCATCCGAGCCGAAGGACCCGGATACAAATGCCCTTCGGAAGCGATACAGGGACGAGTTTGTGCAAGTGCTTGCGTGGACCTGCACATCTCGATGCGAGCCACTCTTGCGCGACGAGAATGCTCTTACTGGTGAAAGCTTTGCTTACGAATGGTACGAGTTCGACTATCCCGTAACTGAACTGTGACGGTTCAGTATGGAAGCTTGGGCCACCCACGTACATGCGGCCTGTGCACGTGATCCACACAGTATATAGCTCTATAGAGTAGCTTCTTAATTAAATCAACGATTGCCTTAACACTTTTTTTTTTTAATATTATAGTTATAAGCCTAGTTTACACCTACTAAGGCTACTACTTACTTATAATTATTTATAATAATCCTGCAATACCTATTATATATAACTTATATAATAACTATATATTTTTATAATAATAATAATAATACAATCTAATTTTATAACAACGCGTGTTATAGTAGTCCTTAATAAGCCTAAGAACTAGGAGGTACAGATCTTTTTTTATAAGGATACTACATAGTAGCACGATGTAAAAATAGCCCCGACTGCGGGTCACTCAATCTATCAACAGTACTAAGGCGATCCCTTAGGGAGGAAAGAGAAGGACTGGGGCGAGGGGGATAAATAGGGTGAAAACCCTGACAGCGCTAGTCGAGCCCTGTCAAGCGCTGTCATACGCTAGTTCTGCGCTGTCGAGTGCTGTCTAGGGCTGTCGACAGCTCTCGACCCACGCTTCGTGACAAAGGCTCCTTTCTGTATGAATCTCGACCGCGAGAATGGTTACGTGAGGACTAGCCTAATTAGGCTTAGTGGCCTACGTAAGCTGCTGACGTAAGCAAGATGTTAGGCCCATCCCCCGCATGGCCAACATCGCCCTGGCACGGGCCACCATTTGAGGGCCAATCGGATGAATTGCTCCGACCCGGCAGAACACTAAGAATTATGCCTCTGTAGGGTAACTTCGCATAGATTTTGCATCTTTAAGGGCTTTAAGATAGGTTTACATAATAGTTAAGCTTGCTTTTATGTCCGTTAACCTAATTATTTAATGCTGGCGGAGGTGCTCTGCCTAGCACTTAGCATTAACTTTTAGCCTATATAAAGGTAGCTAGCAAAGCGTACAGCTATAATAAGTATGCGGTAGGCGTTAAGAGTTATAAAATAACCTTATATTACCTGTAACTTATGCTAGAGGTGTCCAGGATTAGAGCTTCTTATTAGTTATACGTCTAGCTATTACGTAATTAACACAGCTTTTGCCCTCTGCAAATAGCTTTATAGATATATATAAGCTGTCAAAGTTGCCCTCTCCGCTAGCGAGTACGTTGTTAGGTCGCTTACGCTTGTTTAAGCCTTAAGTAGGGCGGCCACCTCGCTTAAAGAGCTATTTAATAAGCTTATATAGGAACTTCTTATAGCCAGAGCGTTTGGCGGAGTCGCAAGAGGAGTACAAGGAGAGCCTATAGCAATTATTAAGCGTTAGATCTAGTAGAAAGTACTAGAGCGGGCGCTAGGTACGCTAGCGGACCTGCTAAATAGAGTAGTAGCTTTTTATTTAGTTAAAGCAATTAACCTCGCTCTTATAGCAATTATAGTCGTCTATTATCTAAGAGATATTTAGTAACTTAAGAGGCTCGCTGCTAAAGGCTTTCTTAAAAAGTTTCTTATTATTTAGAGCTATCTTAGAGCGTCGGCGGAGCTTTATAATAACCTAAGTTATTTATAGCGACTATCGTTAGCGGAGCATTAGCATGGTGTTAAGGGCAAAGTACTCATGCTTAGCAATAGTACTAGTAAAAAGAACGACCTAGTTATCTCTCTAAGCTACCTAAAGCACCTGCCGACTCTGCGAGAGCGCCTAATAAGTATCTCCCTACTCTAGCTTGCGCGTATAGTGTGTTTTAAGTTTTATTAGGTCGCTATTAAAGCACTCCTTTAAGAGCTTTACCTACGTATAAGTGCTAATAGCTAGCGCCTTTGCCTATAATTCCGCCTCTACTATTACCTTAAAAATCTCTTCTATTATTGTCTTTATCGTGTAGACTGTCCCAGCGTAGCCTACACCTTTAGATCTAAAGTATTTAAGCATAAGGATAGTGTTAAAGAGATTATCATCCTATATAATATAGAGATTTGGCGGAAAGAGGCGCTGGCCGGCAGCGTTTATAGCAAGTATAAGAGTAATAAGAACTAACTTTATAAGAGTAAAAGCTAGCGCGTTAGTAGGTAAGTTAAGTAAGTTAATAGGCCCTCGCCCTCTAGCATAAAATAACTAGTTTAGAATTACTCTATTATTAGCTAAGCACTAGATATTAAAGCCTTTAAGCGCAGACTTTATTTTTATTATTATAACCTCGCTTACGCGGCCTATAAATCTCGTAATTACCTTATTAATATAGAGGTGTACGCTAGGCGCCTAGTACTTAAAGCTACGCTCGCAAAGCGTCTCTAAGAGATCCTACACTTAGCTAAAGGGAGACTTAAAGCTCTAGTTAACCTCTATATAGTATAAGTAGCGATTAAGCTACTGCTATCTTTCCTTTAACATGTAGCAATTGATCTTATGCTAAGGCGCTGTCCCATAAAGCTTTTACTAGTATTTAATAAGTAAGGACTCTCGGTAGATACCTATATAAATAATAACGGCGAAGTACGTATACAGCTCGCTTAGAGAGGTAGGTTTCTATTAATAGTGGTTAGGCGTTAAGGGCGCGTTAGCCTAAAGCTTTTTAGCATACTAATTCGTATAGTATACGATCTAATTAACGACGCCTGTATTAAAAAATAAGTTAAATAAAGTAATAAGAGAGTTAAAATCTATATAATTAGGTAAGAGAGCGCGTCCAAAAGTATATAGATTATTAATTTTAAGCGGTTGCTATAAAGGTGGCGGCTAAGTAGGTAAATTAGGCAAATCTCCTGCCTTTAGGCTATACTTTATATATTTTATAAAGTTAGCATCGTTGCTTAATGGCGCTGTATAATTAGGCATAGTTACATATATAAAAGCTTTTAAAAAAGGCGTGTTTTGGCTGGCAAACAAAAATTGCCTACATGACGACAAACATTTAGTGTTTTGATGTATTTGCATCTAATTGGCTAATAAGATGTGGCCCGTGCCAGGGCGATGTTGGCCATGCGGGGGATACCCAAGCCTGAAAGCCTCGTTCCTACTCCCCACTTAGCGGCTTACCTCATCTCTCGGCCCTTCATACCTGTAAGTATGAACACTACTTTCCGGATTGATCAAGAGCAATTCAGGGTTCTCGACCCCAGATGACCCCCATTTCGGTACATAGTGACCCCCAACTTGGGGGTTTCCAAGGGTTGGCTAACCTTGTCTAGGCCCGCCGAGTCGTCCTCACTACCGTCATTACTGCCCGCCGCTGTCGCTACGTCACTATTCCCATCATAATCTCTCGACCCTGATCTAGGCCAATCCATACCTACCTGCACCATGTCCACCGCGAACGCTATCCTTAAGGCCCAAGTGGACAAGGCGCACGCGAGTGCGGTTGGTACTATCAATCCGTGTTGCACCTGCATCCCCACGATACTGGACAACCTTAAGTTGTCTAATTACAAGAAGTTGAAGCTCTGTCGCTTCTGGGTCAAGGAGATGCGGCGCGTCCAGTCCAAGGCGGTCTATATCCAGGCCAACTTGATTGATTCTGAGGATAACGATACAATCTGCCGGTGCAATGCCTGTTACCTGGGTGGCAGGGACTGTTGGCAGGTGAGCAGTGGCCTTAAGGGTAACCTTGGGATCCCGAGGCTAATCTATACCAGATCCCTGAAGAGAACCTGGAGAATGTGTCGAGCGCCCTGACGACCCTCATGCCGCGGACGAGCCGCGTCGATGCGTACACCCGCGACGAGATTGACCTCTCCGGGCTGGATGAGGCCGTGGTCAGGGCGGCCGCCCAGACTCTAGAGAAGGAATGGAGCGACATCGTTGTGTGAGTGCTGTCTGGTTCAGTCTAGGGCTCTCCAGGCTAATTTGCGCAGGACCACGGGCTCTAAGTTCTGCGGGAACCCGCTGACTCCTTACCACTCCGGTTACGACACTTGGCCCCCCGAGGGGATCCTTCCGGTCGTGGGCATCTCGGGCAAGGAGCGGAAGAAGCGGAAGGCCGCTGCCGTGGAGAAGAGTGGTCCGGCATCCCCGACTGCTGCTAATCCATCCACTCCCAAGCGCAAGAAGACAGCTCCTGAGTTGGTAAGGGTTCTCGACCCTAGTCTAGGGTCTTATATGCTAATCTGAGGTAGTCGGCGTTTAAGGCTGATGTCCTGGCTACGTTGGACTTCCTTGCGGGGGAGATAAAGAAGAAGATCAAGACCAAGGGTGGTCAGGAGTCCTTCAGGCAGTCCTACGAGGCTCATCGCCCGGCGGATGATTGAGAGGATAGTCTAGTGAGATCTGGGGGTCTTTGGTCCTATCTATCGTGTTCGGCTCTTGTTCTTGCTCTATACCCCTGGGCGGCGTCCGTTGGGTTTGGCTTGGTTATGATCCTATTTGGTATGGCTTTAGTAGGCTCGGAAGCCTCTGTCGGACCCTGAGAGGCCTAGATAGGCCTAGATAGCACGTCCCAATCTTCGGGCTGTCCAAGAACTCCCTGCCCTGTTCGTTTTCCTACCGTGCAGACTTGTCAGTAAGGAAAAAGCTTAATTTGATTTGCTTGTTTGATTGCTTATAGTCAAGTCAATTAAGTTAATTATTACTCTTGTGAAATAGCAAGCAAGTTAATCTACGCTTAAAAATTTAATTAATTTAGTTAGATAATTAATAGCTAGAAGCAGCTTAAGGCTACGCTAGGCTACTCTTAGTAAAGCCCCAAAGTTTAGTGTACGAACGACCTTGTTGGGGAGTTTTGCTTAGTCAGCACGACGTGACCAGGGGCAGGTAGCATAGATCCGCGATGTGATCGCTTGGTTTTAAAGCTATCAACGTTATTAATTCTACCCATACAACGCTTGCCAACGCATCTACTATCGCTATTGCTTTGTCATCACTATGGCTCCTAAGCGTCTCCGCAACAGCACTGCTTCCCCGAGGAAACGCCAGAACGTCGCTGCTCAAGGCACCGCGTCGCAGCCTGTCGTCATCAATGAGAGCTCCCGATTGCTCCTACATTTCATCGAGAAGATCTTGGATGTACTCTTGGTCGAATTCGCTCCGGCAGATCTTGAGCCCTCGCAGCTGCGCCAGCAATATACAGGTGATATACTACTGGGGCTCGCTTCATCTGAATGCTTTCCTATATGCAAAATCCCTTCTTCGCATGCCGATACAGGCCGAATGGGAAGCTTGGAACGAAGACAAAGAAACCTGGTGCCGAACCACGTTCCTTGTTATTCGTGACAATCGAAATGGAGACGAGCTAAATCGGGCTGATCTGCTGGCTGCAGCATCAGCGGTGGGGAATCTTGCTGCTCTGCGGCACTACACAAGCGACCTCGATGACCTAGGAACCAAGGGAGAGATCTTTCACACTGCCTTTGATGCCGCTATTACAACGAATAGGATCGGCGGCTTGGAACTTCTCTTGAAGAAGCTCGAAGAACATTATCCACAGGAACTTTTAGCAAGCCCGCCCTTCCCTTATGAGTATCCTTGACAAGTCTCAACGTTTGCAGAGTTGAAGTGCTCATAATCCAAGGCAGTAAAACAGGGAAAGAGCCAGATCGCCAAACTTATCATTGATTTCTTGATCAAGTACGACCACGCAGCATGCGACAGTATCAAGGATGCTATGGGCCATCTACTTCAGACAGCCATATCAGCAGGATGCTTCGAGACGACCGAGTGCATCCTATCGACTTTTCCAAATTTTAAAACATACTGCGGCTTCAAGTATATTTGGGCTGTGCATACATGCACGCATGCATGTATGGCGACACCCAGTTCATCGAGCATTGTCACAAGACGAAACCTTCTCTCTTTCCGCGCTCGCGCTTCCGCTTCGATTGTGATCTGTGAAGCGAAAAAGAGTGTTGAGGCAATCGTTGTTTTGATTGAGAAGCTACTCTATGGAGCTATATACTGTGTGGATCACGTGCACAGGTCGCACGTACGTGGGTGGCCCAAGCTTCCATACTGAACCGTCACATGATCAGGGAAAGAAGTCCGCCGAGCTTCAATGCCCCCTCTCCGTCGCGGCACAATACGCCCGCGTAGACGTCATAAAACTTCTCCTTCGCTCCGGAGCGGACTTACGCAAACCCAACCATCAACTTCGAAAGACAATCGGAGGGATTGGAGATGAGGATTGGGGAATCGAACCCATATTCTGTGGTCCGCGGTTCGAGGTCACCAAATTTCTCTTGGACAACGGGGTACCCGTACCTTAGGATACGGTGTATCTCGTATCATTATCCGCATTTCTTATTGGATTCATGAATAAAACCCACCCTCAGATCGACGACCGCTATATGACATTGGTTCTTCTTCTTGTCACGGTCAAGGGACGATTGGGGGCGACCTTGGTGAAGAAAAACTTGCCGACTCAACCGGTGGACGTGCGCGTAGTGGAAGTTTTGAAACAGATCGTGGACGCTAAACGATACATGCAACACGGAGGGAAAGATTACCTTAAGCTCGCTAAGGAAGCCTATGATTGGCTTTCACATGAACGGACGGCTTCACAGCCTCGAAAGGCCTTCAGGCTCCTTGCTAGGGTAACATCGGCTAGAAAATCAGCAGCAGTGGAAGGTCAGCCATGAGGACATTCACAGTGATTGATCTTAAAGATGAATTACGGCGCGTTACTCTAGGATAGGCGACAACATGGTTGGAATTACACTGGAACACCTCAACGGAAAACTTGCTTAATGGATTTTACTGAGTCAAGTTAGGATGCACGCCCCGTCGACGCCGGTGGCGTCTATTATCAAGCCTCATGACGGGAGAGAAAGAAATGCAGCAAGTGGGGCTTTTAACTGGAGACTGTATGGTACGCTTGAAGCTTGTAGGCCCTGAAGAGGTTCTCTGCCCTAAAGAAAACATTTCTGTCTCATCGGTCAGTCTCGTTTCGCATCCCTTCCTGTACTTATCAAGCTCATGGAATGCCGCCCTGTTCGTTCATATGAATTCATATTATCACAATATAGACCAAGTCCATTTGTACCGTGATATAATCCACGCGCTCTTCACGTAGCCATGCCCCACTGCTCATACACCTTCCCAAAACTATCCCTCCACGTCTGAATAGCCAAAGCCCCAGTCCCAACACCAATCTCCTTCTTCAAGCTCCCATCCTTCTCCGTCTCCTCCAACGCCTTGAAGAACTGATCAATATACTCCTGCAACGGCATCGGCGGGAAAGCATGCTCGCCCTGCGCCGCATTCGTCGCATCGCGATGCTCCTTGTCCAACCCAGTGTCCACATATGGCGGCACGATCTCCACAACGTTGAACTTCTTCTTCGCTTCCTCACCTGCGAAGGTAATCTGCTGGCGAAGAGTCAGAGCGAGGGCGTGCACTCCAGCTTTGGTGACGCTGTAGGTGGGCCATAGACCCATGGGAATGAGGCCGAGCGTGGAGCTGGTCACGAAGAGCGTTGCGGGAGTGCCCTTGGTGGCGAGGGACAGCAGATGCGGTGCGAAAGCCTGCACGAGCAATGTCGGCGCTATCAGGTTCGCTGCCATCTCGCGCTCAACTTCTCCAGGGGCGATGCTGGTCGGGTCGAAGAAGCTGAAGCTCTTCTGGATCCCGGCATTGATAAGTACTGCGTCCAGATTGGGGAAATCCTTGAGGATGCCAGCCGCATGTGTAGGGAGCGTAGCGAAGTTGGTGATATCGAACTGGGGTGCATGTCAGTGAAAGCATCCTTACAGACATTTCTGGGTATGCATGCCTGGCGCGTTTCGAGGCCATTTAGCTCCTGCGCGAGAGCTGCAAGGCCGCTTTGACGGCGGCCCGTAATGATGACCTTCTTGCCCAAGCCATAGAAGCGACGAGCAAGCTGCTCGCCTATGCCTGTAGTCCCTCCGACGATGAGAATGGTGTTGATGCGAGAGGACATGTTTTCCTTCTGTGCTTTGCTTCTTTGCAGCTATTACTTTGAACAGTGTTGACTGGGGTGGTTCATATGGGAGCTTCGATGCGAGTTGTCGGGGTCCGAAGAGGCGAAGCTCTTGTACGACCTCGGTGTTCTTCGGACTTAGCAGATGTCTCACCTCCAGCTCCTTACTAATAACCAACAAAGAGCGAGCGCGTCGCTTGTCCGAAACGTGGATGCATTAGCAAGTCTTGCTACTTCTGCCTAGACTAGAATTTTTCTGTTTATTTATTTCCGTTTTTGACGAGGGTCGTCTAGCGCAGCCACCATAGGCTTGCTTTCTGGAAAGGAAGGCGCAGCCGTAGCAACCACGCCGCAGCTTGCGGTTAAGCGGGAAGAACTACCCGACCGAACGACGCAATTGTGAGAGATTTTAGGTAGCTTGGAAGTTACTGCCAGTTAAGAGAACTGATTTGGCTTCTCGATGCCGGAAGCTACGCACCGCGTACTCAATACCACACTGGGCACTTGACGTGAAGTGAAGTAAACCGGACTGTTCTGATTTCGGTTTACAGGCAGGAATCGACTCCCACATGAGACATCTTAATACGCTCGATATCCCATATCGTAGTAAACTATACTCTGCGAGTGACTACTGCATGGTTAGTATATAGTTACACAAGTTCCTTATTGATCCAACTGCTTCCCAATAATGACGAAGCCCCAAATAGGCAAGACAAAGACACTCCATGGTAGACTCAGGACAACCATTAGTCCGGACCATGTATATGAATCTCCCGGAGTGTATAGCAAGTTGGCTTCCACCGGCACTTTCACAAGTATTGTGATAGCGTCATCGATGTTAAGAAAAGGCACAAGAAATCCGACCACGATCCCTGCGGCGAGCCACATCATAAGAACAACTTGCTCTGATTTGGAGTTCGATCCTGCACTGAAGCCAGACATCAGTCCTATGACCAAAAATGTCAGGCCACTGAAGAGGGTGCTAAAGATGGCTCGGGTAAAGAGCCCAGAACCCTGAACACCGGCCTCTCTTCTGGAAGCAATATTCGCCGAGAGGTCGATTTCGTCTGATGTGAAGTCTCCCGCGTCGTCTCGGCGCTGGAATCGTTCTCACGCACGGAACGATAAGCGCGGAAGGCCATCCTGTCGAGTTTGCTCACGAAGGAAATCCTGAAGGTCATTTCGCTCATGTGACGGCATGAGCAGTCTCCTGAATAGCGTTTCTCTGATCGGTATGACGGATGTCGTATCATCTCGATCGTTTCGTCCTCTTCTGCGGCTTGCCAGAAACTCTCGCACTTGAGAGTACCAGATCTTCACACTCGTCTTTGTTCGTATCGGATGAGTAACGAATTTGTAAATGCCCGTACATATGAAAGCGAAGACACCGATTGCACCGAATTGAATCCAGCGAAGATCGAATTCGGGGAACTCGTGCGCTAACCCTTCGATGCCATTTTTTGAGCTGTGTAAGGCTTTCACGATAAAAGAATCATCTAGGTGTTCTTCAGATCATCGAACAAGGAGTACCGGTAGTTTAGAGGGGTCAGAGGCGGGAGCCAAGGGGGTATCGTCGTCGCTAGGTCCCGGAGCAGGTTGTCCAAAATCCGCATAGGCTGCAAGCTGTTCTGTCGAAACCATGATGTCGTGTTCCTCTCTTGCTAGGCCTTTCGCTGAGTTATAAAAGCGCAACATTGTGCGACGGAGAACGCCAGGGGTGATACCTTTCCAGTTGGAGCCGAAACCAGATCCATACCCGGTGTCGTCTGAAGATCCATGCACAGGCAGCACATGCCCCACAATCCCAGAAAAGTCCCCTCCGGCATCGATAACTTCCTGCATAACAGGAGACGAAATCATACATAGGGCCGGATAGTCGGATGTGAACAAATGACTGAGACCATTCGTCAAGGACATGATGGCGTATGGGACTGGCACAAAAGTGAACGACGCAAATCCCCATCGATCAACCTGGTCACCCTGGTGAAGCCAAAGTGTGTACGTCGCGATAAGTAGTTGGGCGATGGAGGCCAAGATTTTAACACACTATACGATGTCGATATTTCGCCGTCCAGTTTCGCCGGTACCGATGAGTCTAGACCGGCATGCACGATGGTGTTGCGGGGCAGAATCGCGAATGAGTAGCCATCAGGAAGCTTGTAGCTTCCATGAACGGCTTGTAAGGTAGTGTCGACAATGTTTCGACTCAACAGTGTATCGAAGAAAGCCCACCAACGACTCTGGTTCTCTTTGAGCCATGTGGGTTGATAAACCTTCAAGACTGTCGCTGATGAGAATTAGCAAAGGAGCCAAGTATTGCAAATTCAGGTGCTACCTTTGGGCTTCAAGGTGCCGATTTTGTGTTGTGTAGTCTCCCCTACCAGCTCTTCTAATGAATCAACATTCGCCTCTCCTTCAGTGAAATTAGCAACAAACCGGGTGGCTTCACCAAGGCCAAGGGATTCCGAGTTAACTTGCTGCGCTTTCCTTCCTCTCTTCGCGACCACAGTAGAGAGCCGAGCCGGGATATCGACTTGCCCGATCTTTGGCCTCCAATTGGCATTTCGCACAACTATGCATAAAGCGCCCGCTTTGCATGCCATGTCTAGGCTTGTTTCATCCCGGCGCCACCTTTTGACCTGAAAGATCTTTGTGGCGGCCTTCTTGCAGAACCCCGACGAGGAAAAATTCCTAACAATGGCTTTTAAACCACGCATGAGGCCGGACGTAGGGAAGAACAAGGCTAGGACCATATTCAACGCGGTCAGCGGCTACTTCTCGCCTGGCGTTGATTGTACTGTAGCGATGTGCGCGGCGAAATCCCCAAGATAAAACGTCGCAAGGGATGGCCACGTGAGGGGTAGCAGAGTATCCTGTTTGATCCATGCTGTGACGTCCCATTCACGGCCGAAATTGTGAGATCTGGCTTAGGCGCATCCACATTCGATCAACGTATAGCAACGGCGTAGTTCAGTATCAGTAACAAAGGAATATGTACAGCTGACTGCCTCATCATGCGCTGGCGCTTCTACTCGATAATGGAAGCTGTTGACGAAGGCGTGAATAACGCAAGATACCTCAAGCAGGTAGTAAGTGTGTTTTCTTATGACCTTAGTTTAAAGTCTGTTCAACACAGCCTCGAGCAGGCGGCGAGTGCTTTTGGCCATGTTGAAATCGGCCCGTTCTGGGATCAGCTTGGAAAAGCTCAACACCGCAACCAACGAAACGCTTCATCGAAGGTGGTTCGGTTGTGATATCCATTGGCTCGAGATGGATGCAGCTGTGGTTGTTGCGCGCCACATCGTTGGTTCATTACGCCACCAGGACACTGCGGCGAGGCAAGGAAATCGGCCATCGGCACTTCAGATGGTCTATTCAATTTAGCCACGTCGATGGCTAAATCTTCTCGGTTGAGAAACGAGGCGCGTTGTTCGGTTGCTGTATGTCGCATGATCTATTCAAGTCGTTCAAGACGATAAAAGAAAAGCTCTATACGAGGAAGCGTCGCCTCACGTTCCAAAAGCGAGCACCGGTACATTAGCTTGCAGTACCAGCTGTGCTCTTGTCGTGGCGCGAGCGAGGTGAGCATCGCTCGGTGATGGACGAGGTGTTCAGATGTTGGAAACTGGCGAAGCTTGTTCGTCACGCCGGGACGCGTTCCTCGAACCAGGCGCGCAGGATGCAATGACGTAACGTCCTAGCGAAATAAGCAACACAACCGCAGCTATTGACAACGACTTCACATCTTGTGTGGCGGTCAGCTCAACACTTATACAATCAGCTTCTTTTTACGCATATCGTGAATTTACCTACAACAGACAAGTCATTCACCGACTCTTCAATGTTTCGCGCACTACCCAGTATTGTACGCCATGCGACCCGTCGCACAATCAACAACACTACACAACGACGGTACGCGTCACAATATGAAGAACGTAGAGACAAGACGCTGAAGACATCGTCAAAATTGACATGGTAAGTTCTTCACCCAATCCTTTACCGCTGCGCACTACTAACCTGTCCCAAGGACTCTCGTCCCTGCTGCCTCGATTGCCGGCATCGCCTACCAATATTGGGACTTCGAGTCGAACTCTTCCCAGCCCGGACCCAGCAAAAGCGAGAAAATTGAACACGAGAAACACTCAGATTTGGAAGCGCCGAAACCCGTCGAGGACAGGCATGGAGACACGGTCGCGAAGCACTCGATTGCGGCGCATAAGAATCAACACAAGGTCAGGGAGGGCGTGTTCAACGGCAAGGAGTTCGACAATCATGAGCTTAAGCATAGTGGGGGAAATCCCGATAAGGATTTCGAGAAGAAGAAATGAATGGACATGGCGGAAGCAGCTCGTGCATTCATCCTCAAGACTGTGGCGTCGGATGGACGATCTTTGATTCAGTGTGGAGTCATGTTGGAGTTTAATCGCGATTGTATAACATGAAGATACCCACTCGTCAATGTATAATATGTATTCTACGTTGTCAACAACGAGCCCCTCTGCACGTCAATCCTGTAGCCTTAAACCGTGGCCTCTCTTCGAGGAGAAGCGACAGCAATTCTGACCACGTTGGCAGCCATCATCAATGCAACTTGTAACCACACCTTCACATCTTCCACGAGCACGAGAGTGCCATACATAAACCCTCCTCCACAGCGGTCTTCTACGCTCAAACAAATCCCAACAGCAACAACTATCATACCCCAACAAACCCAAACTTTAAACCAAAGCGCACCGCAACCTTATACCATAGAATCTCTTTCAAAACCACAATATACTACCATGCCTTACTCGCCCTGGCGGCCCGGGAATTGGTTCGTGCGGAACGCCCCGTGGACCTACGCAAATGAAAACCCGGTTGTCCCGCGGAATGTTCGGCGTCGCGAACAGGGCCTCCAGCCGTATAACTGTTACGATGGCAACTACAGGCGCACAGCGAATGGGGGGTTTAGAGGCAGCGCTGGAAGACCTCCTTGACGATTGGATGGGTGGTGCGCTGGGAGGAATAGGGAGAGATAGCTGGGGAAGTGGTGGGCGGTATGTGAGAATGGAAGTGCACCAGCGTTGTGCATAGGCCATTCCATGTGTGCTTGCGCATATTAGGGTTCAAGCTGTATACGCGTGACGTTTGAGAGGGAGGATGAGTGTATGTATAGCCAATTTGTGTATTATCATTATTTTCGTAAAGGAGAGTGGTGAACAGCCAAGCTGTCATGCAAGCAAAATATCGACCCCGACAAATGCATCGCTAAACCCATCTCACTACCCACGACCCCAACATCTCCCTTAGCACCCCGTGCAGGTCTGGCAAAGGTAGCTCGTCACTGTCTCGTTCGTCAAATCATCAGCCGGCGTGTCAGGGAAGACAAACACGTCGCCGTGAGTGGTGCACGTAGTCGCGGAGCTATTCAAGTCAGTATTTCTATGATGCGACATTGCAGAGATGGTGGACTTACTATGTGAGCCGGCACAGAGCGCCGGATTCAACCTGGACGCTACCGACCGTCACGCCCTCGGGAACTTGCTGGCATTCAGCGTTGGGCACGTTGGGGATGGAGACGGGCTCGCCGGCGAAGTTGGCTTCTGGGTAGAAGGTGATGGTGATGCCGTCACGGGCTTGGAGGATATTTGATGGGAGGGCGGAAGCGGCGCCGATGAGGGCGAGGAGGGTGGTTGCGGCGAGCTGCATGGTGTCGTTGAGCGGGGGGTGAAAGTGTGGTGTTTGAAAGGTCGGTTGGAGATGTAGTTGGTATGGATGTCGATGTCGTTGAACTTTGAGTGTTGTGGAGAGTACAAGAGGGGGGAATTCTTGAATTATATATGTCTGCGTGTGACCATAGCGCAAGCTCGAATGGTTCAGAGGTCGGGGTGTGCACCTGTGTGGAAGTGTTGTGACTTGTTAGTCTACCCGCTATGCTCCAGCTTGCGTGTCTACCTAGGTCACAATACCGTGCTTTAGACCGTATAGCGCTGGTCTACAGAATCACCCGATGTTTTTTGTGACGGTTAAGAACATTCTACTCCGACAGGAGCAGAAGGTTAGCCTTTTGCTCCGCGACATTTTTTATGCAAAATCTATACGTGTTTGTATCGAGTGCAGGCATTCGCCTCGCGGATCTACTGCATTGGGGGAGTGATCAACGTTGCGCCTTTCCTCTTAGGTTCCTTACATGTGGGGAAAGTACGAAACATTCGATTTTGTTGCGGGGCAGTTGGAAAAAGGAAGCTGCGAGTGTGTTCCACCGTTTGAGATATGGCGAGCGGGTAGAAGCGAATCAGAATATAGGGAAGAGAACTTGTGATAGGATGAGGCGCCGCAAGGTGGTCCCTAGTGGTGAGGTCGGTGTCCAATACTCTCGCTACGCCGTCAGCTTTTGCGGGGCGCGAGATATTTTTAGCCGACAACATTGGAGGTCCTCCTTGAATGAACGTTTCTCGCACCATTCAAAGAAACAGATGAAATCAGCGATACCAGACAGTCGAACTGCAAGAACAATGAGCGCGAGCGTTTCAGACGATACAAGGCGATCTCGAGCTTGTGCACAGCGCTTTGAGCTATTGTCGTGAGAGAGATCGGTGACGTTGACCCATGCAATAGGCAGTCTCTTGCGGAAAATTTTATGGGGTACATACATATATTGGAAAACCCCCGAGTATTGATCAGCGCGTTGGGACGCGTCCTGTTGCCACTGTACATATTGAGGGAGCCTTTTTTTAGCAACGCATAAGAGCAAAAACATAAAGTGCGAGATGCAGGGCCACGGGTAACATCAGGATCAAGTTTGACCAAATCCAACGTGACCATTTCACGTATCGTATCCCCAGCCTCCCTGAACACCGCGTCCGCGTCCGAGGTCGCCATTGGAAAGCGCACGAGCAACCTGGAAGCCCTGGGTAAGTAGATTGACCGTGGTATCTACGCCCTCGTGACCTGTCCGAATGGTTCCGGGCATAGGCGGGTCTTCAGGTCTCGCGATTACGCCGGCCAACACCTCTTCGCTCGCCTCACACTGGAAACGGTCCAAGACGAGCCGTCTGATGCCGACGTGCCACTTCTCGAACCACTGCTCCTCGCTGATGCTCGTATACACTTTGTTACCGCGGCCATCACTCCTCGACCATGGCCAATCGGCAATGACTACGTGGTACCTCTTTGTGGCAAAGAACAGTGCCGGCCAGGTGAAGATCCAAAGGAACGTCAGGTAGAACACCCAGCAGATCCAGGTCGTCAAGCGCCATTGGTTGATGCGATTGGTCGTGTATATATCGACGTTCTTATTCTCGACCGGAAAAGTCACACTGATGTGCCCTCTATAGTTGGTGCTGCGGATCAATCCTTCCAAGCGCTTCTTGAGATAGTCTTCGTCAAATCCAGTCACCTATATAGCGGGTTCAAGTCAGTGCAGGCCGCTATGGTTCTACTCGATTTACGTACGACGCGACGCAGGCGGAAGATCCTTAGCATCCTCGGTGATGCACAGTAGCGATGGCACCACTCCTTGAGCCCAGGCCCCACATCACCAACTTCAATTTCCTGCTTATGTCCAGGCGCACGGCACTTCAATATACTCCCGCGGTATGTCTTCTCGCCATTCTCGACTGTCCGGAGGTCCAGTTCCCGTGGTGATAGGTAATGTCGAAGATCGATCACAATCCTGAAGTCAGTTATATCTTTCGTCTCTTTCTTGTCGCCTCGCTTGACTGTCTCCTTGTGTGTACCCATGATATAGACCAAGGGATAAGGAGCCTCCTGGGCCAGTGAGCGAACCGCCTGCTCAAGAGCCACTGGATCTGTGTCATATCTCGGATTGCTCTGCGTCTGCGTCTCGGGCACCTGCGGCTTCCCCATTTTCAATGTGACATGTCCCGAGTGATCACTCCGTCCTTGAGTAGGCGCGACGTGCGTAAAAGGCCCATGCTCGGCGGCAGAGCTCGGGCCCTGGCTATCGGCATACGATGGAGGAAGTAGGCCAGCACTTTCAGCTACGTCGTCGTAGCTATAATCATCGGGCGTCGTGTGGAGTGATACGGCGTCAGGGTCCTCGTCGCGATACGGCGCAAGTGCCGGTTGTGGTTTACCCATAACTCACGTCGCGTTATTTGAGTGACGGTGGAAGAACGTAATTGAGACGGTAAAGCGCGACAAGTACGGAGGTAAGGGGAGCATTGTCATCCTTTATGCGACGCCCTGCAGTCAGACCATTTACTGTTTTGGGGGCCATTTTAGGCAGCTGTCGTATTCACGGCCGCTAGAGCGGAAGCTGTCCAGCATCACTAAATCTTGAATGCCGCGTAACTTGGCTGGCATTAACAGTAATATTGCAACAATGTAGTGAAAGATTCTCTTTCAGATACAAGTTGTGAATCCATTGCAGGTCGGTGTTGCGGGGTAGGAGGGACCCTTGTGCCAAGACGCTAGTACCAGGTCGGACAGGTACCAAAAAGGTCTGGAGCTTTTGCGACAGCGACGAGCGCCAGACCTTACTTTTTAAAATTCAAACCGCCATCTCCCCTTGGAAATTATATCTTTTGACCTGCCATATACGAGTCAGTCGAAACTGGCCGCCCGTATCATCCGAGTTTCCGCCCTATGTGCGCTACCACCCCGCCGAACCTTTCGCAGATGGGTCATCGATAGCTCTACCCGACGCGCAATACACGTTACTCCACGCACAAATATACCGCTACCTACGAATATACATACCGAGATGGTAGAGGAGCAGCCCGCATCCCTTGGAGCCTCTCCTCGAGCAGGCCAGAGCGTCCAGCACGATGGAAAGACCTACACTACTATCAAGGAGGGCCTCGCGCACATCCTTGTGCCCCACGACACGCCCACGTCGACCGATCCACGCATGTCGAAGGAGGATACGCAGAAGCAGCAAGTTTTCTACAATCCAATCCAGCAATTCAATCGTGATTTGAGTGTGTTGGCTATCAAGACGTTTGGCGAGGATTCGACACTACGGAAGCAGGAACGCCATGATCGAGAGAAGCAGAAGATGGCCCGCAAGAACAAGAAATCGGCACAAAAGGAATCACACAAGGACCAAGCAATGGATACCTCCGAGCCCCGACCCGAAAGTAATGCTGCAAATAAAAGGAAGCTGGACGACAATGAGGTCGCTGTAGACATGGAAGAGAGCGTGGCGAAGCGAAGAAAGAGTGCACAAGATAATGGCGACAATGTGATGCTCGTTATTGAAGAGCCACGTATCCCGTCGTCTGAAGCCGAGAAACCCACACAGCGAGCAGAGTGGAGACCGCCATTCAAGATCTTAGACGCTCTGTCAGCGACTGGCCTTCGTGCACTACGATACGCAAAGGAAATTCCATTCGCGACTTCAATCACAGCCAATGACATGTCGGAGAAGGCCACGCAATCTATTGCGCTCAATGTCGAACACAACAAGCTCGGGGGAAAGATCCAAGCACATACTGGCAATGCAATCGCATACATGTATAGTTACTGCGACAAGAAAGGATACGATGTGATCGATCTTGATCCCTACGGTACCGCTGCTCCTTTCATAGACTCAGCAATACAAGCGATCAATGATGAAGGCTTGCTCTGCGTCACATGTACCGATTCTGCCATATTTGCCTCTCATGGCTACTTGGAGAAAACGTTCTCCCAATACGGAGGGCTGCCCCTCATCGGTGATGCCTGCCACGAGGGTGGTCTCCGACTTGTCTTGCATGCCATCGCGCAATCTGCAGGAAGATATGGAATGGCTATAGAACCCCTCCTCTCGCTGTCCATCGACTACTATGTCCGAGTTTTCGTAAGAGTGCGAAAGGCACCGAACGACGTCAAGTTTCTGGCAGGAAAAACCATGCTTGTATACCATTGTGATGCGGGTTGTGGAGCATGGAAGACACAGTTCCTGGCAAGGAACAGAGAACAGAAAGCCAAAAACGGCAGCACATTCTATAAGTATGGCTTCGCCCACGGTCCTTCTGCAAATGAGCACTGTGAGCATTGTGGATTTAAGACTCATGTAAGTGCAAATTTCACAGCATCCGAAGCATCTACTAACGCCGATAGTTGTCTGGTCCTATGTATGGCGGACCTCTGCACAATTCCGAGTTCATCAAGCGTGTCCTTGCGCAGCTTAAGGACGCCGATCGAGAGACGTATCCTACCATGGACCGTATCGAGGGCATGCTGCACACTGCGCTCGAAGAAACAACATTTGGTGTGGAAGACAAGACGAGCAAAGGGAAGGAGACGGAGCACTTAGACCCTTTGATACCGAGATCCGACCCAGCTGTACAAGACCATCACCCTTTCTTCACCACGACCAGCTCACTCTCCCGAGTCGTGCATTGTTCAGCACCTCCAACCGCGGCAATACGTGGTGCTCTCCGACACGCTGGCTTCAGGGTGACCATGAGCCACTGCAAACCTGGCTCCATCAAGACTGATGCCTCATGGCGGGACATCTGGCACATTATGCTTGAGTGGGTTCGTCAGAAACAGCCCCTGAAAAATATGCTCAAGGAGACCAGCGCGGGCTACGCAATTGTGTCGAAAGGGAGCGCTCAAGGTGCATACACACACAAAAAGGCAGAACAGACTGCGGATGTTGCACCAGCGGCAGAGGCCCCGACAACGGAGGCGCCAACGACCCCTGGACAGTTGCTCGACAATGCCTTGAACGGTACACCTTCAGGCGCGGCAGATACAAATCCGGCAGGAACGGGACGGGACGGCAACAACCGGCCGTCGTACCTGGATGTCAATTTCGACGTCATATTCGACGAGAGGCTCGGTAAAGATTTGGACAGAGGAAAATACGTACGCTACCAGGTCGCCCCACGTGAAAATTGGGGCCCCATGTCACGTGCAAAGTAATGGAGAACGCGTAGTGAGGACGCGTTTGCGATCTAACATGCAGCAGTCGGGACAATGCCCGCCAAGTTATGAATGGAACCCTGGGACCTCCGTCCGTTGTCAAACGTAATCTATAGGTAGAAATAGAAACGAAGAAATGTAAAAACTGCACTACTGCTCCGCTATCCCGCGACCATTGATTTTGTGTCAGATACCGGAACCAGCTGGAGAGGTTCAATGTGCGTGGTTTTCGTGTGGCCGCTCTTTCGTCATCGATATTTTGGGCTTAGTGCGGTCGTTAGGTACGTTCTTGCAGTGTGCCCTCCATCAGGTCGAGCTCATGCCGACCTCATCGCCGCAAACCCCTGACCAAAGAAAGTTGCGATTGTCACTTCCGACCTGTCCCGAAGCGTACATACCTACAGAGATTCACTTGGGGCATGATCACCGCGATGCCGAGCCGGGTGTTGTGCACGCTGCCTTGGTTCACCACGTCTCCGCGGGAGCTTGATTTTGTATCACCCCAGGAATCTGGGCTTCTGCTCTTACAAAGACCGTGGCACGGCCATAGCTCCGGGGATGCAATCTGTCAAATCTCATCGGCCAGAGCTATAGTGGGTCCGCATCTACAATAGCTCCAGGGTTGGTTTTCGGTCGTGCTGTCATCGCTACATCACAGGCAGACTCCTCGTCCAGGAAACGGCGCGTCCCCACAGAGGCTCCCGATCGCTTAACCTTAATAACTGTCATTCAATTCTCATTTGCCCGTTGTTTTGCTCCAATGGCCCACCTCCGCGTCTAGTTGGGATGGGCTTTCCACGCTGCAAGGACCTTTGCAGCGGCGAGCATGTGAACTCGGCCAACAACTACCGTCGATACTTCCGACTCGAGCATGTCATGAAGTCATTTGAATAGCAAATGGTCTTGCAAAGTTTGGTTTGCCATTACGCGTCGTTGACGACGAAAACGCTGCAGATGTAGTCAAGCGCGACAGTCACTGATGGATTATAAGACTGCGCGTCGTCAGATGCTGCAACTCCATCCGACCTCGACAATCCGCAAAGATGCTCACCAGTACTATCTACGCTTCGACGTTGCTGTCAGCGCTCGCTGTGGCTGCTCCGGCGCCTCAAGTGCCCGGATACACTGACGATAATTTCCCCGTCACCGTCAGTGAGCCAACTGGTGCACCTGCATCCTCTTTTGGTCCGGACTCTCAGATCAATGCTGTTGTCCCCACCCCTATTCCTGGACCTCCACGTAGGAGTTCTGATGTGGATGGGCCCACGAGCCACGGTCCCTACTCAGGTTCCCCTACGACCACTGGAGCTGAGAAGGCTCCCACCACCTTAGGCAAAACCATTACGCCTCTGCCACCAAACCCCACGCATACCTACTACAATCCCAATGGCAAGCTTCAGGATCCGGCGCCCATCCCGTACATGCCCGCTGGTGAGTTATCATCTGAACAGGTTTTATCGCACAGTGACTAACAAAGTTGCAGGTGGTCTTGGAACCAATGGAACACTCCCGCGCTACCAGGTGAACAGCGACTTCGACTTCGAGTCCATTCAGCTCGGCTTGTACCAGGAATGGATTGAGCTTGATCTGTTCAACAACGGTCTCGCCGTCTTCTCAGACGAGGACTTCATTGAGGCTGGTCTCACTGCTGAGGACCGCTCCTACATCGCGTTCATGGCCGTCCAGGAAACTGGGCATGCTACTCTGCTCAGCAACATGCTCGGAGAGGCTGCTGCTCCTCAATGCACATACGACTACCCCTTCCGCACCGTCCGCGAATTCATCGACTTCAACCAGAAGCTTACTCGCTGGGGTGAGTCAGGTGTCTGGGGCTTCCTCGCGCACCTTGACAGCCGTGAGGTTGCCAACCTTCTTTCGCTATCTATCGCCACCGAGGCCCGCCAGCAGATGTCTTTCCGCCAGATGCTCGGTTTGCACCCTATGCCCGTATGGTTCGAGACCGGTATCCCGCAGTCGTGGGCTTGGACTTACCTCGCACCCTACATCAGTTCTTGCCCGGAGAACACCACCCGTCTCGCATGGCAGAACTTCCCCACCCTCCATATCGTGAACCAGGCCAACCCCAACCGCTTCTTGCCCAACGACACCGCCGACTTTGAAGTCACTGGCAAGCGCGTCGCCGACCCTGCGCGCTCCGACATCAAGGCCGACGAGTCCTGTGTCAACCTGAACGTCACCGGCTATGGCTGCGGTCCCGCCATCGCGCGCAACCGCTCTGAGCCCCTCTCCTTCCCTGGCAAGCAGGTCAACCTCACCTGGGAGGCGCCCGGCCAGGCCGTCGGCCCCAACAACTCGTACGTCACCGCCACAACCGCCGGCCAGCCTCAATTCGTCGCCTGGGTCTCGCAGCTCAACTTGACCTACACGCCTCTCACCGTCACGGGTAACAATTCCGGCTTCACGCACCAGCCCGCCGGCGAGGTGTTCCAGGGTGACCCAGCAGTCAACGGCACCATGTTCATTGCGCTTACCGATTCGGATATCTTTTTGACGCCGTTTAATTTGTCGATGATCAACCCGCACGTCGTCGCGCTTGGGTTGTACCAGGCTGGTTAAGCGGATGGAGTGAGGACAGAAGTGCGTTTGTGTTGTAATGATATAATGCCCAGAGTATGAGTTGGAGTGTGTCGAAAGATTGTATATACCCTTTGTGGATACTGCGTGCGTCGAGAGTCAGACTAATTAATGAGATTGTATAATATCCACTTTGCGCTTCATCACTGTGTCGTCTGATGTGTTCTTCTTGCGATGTGTAAGCTCATTCTGATCGTGTTCATGTTTATGGCCCATCGTGAACGTTAGTCCATCATTTGAGCACACGATCGACGAATCATCATGCGCATTTAGGACGGGGGAGAGAAACTCTTCGCGTCGCATGCGCTGCTGGAGGATTGCAGCGGGTCTCAGGCTGTATGGCTGTATGCAGATTAGCCTGAATGCTGTGTAGCTGCACCGCACCGCACCGCACCGCACCGCACCACCCGCAGACGCAGGTACAACCACGACCTCTGCGTCCGTTCTTTAGTATTCGGTCACCGACGTAAAACATTGCGTTACGGCGCAAGCAGCATGTAGGATGTGTATCTTGCATTGGAATCCGTTGTAGAAGCGCTCTGCGCCTTGTCGGCATTCGACTCGATTGGGCGGGCCGAGCTCGTGAATGGATTCGGCACACGTCTGTATATGGTGACGTACGTGGGCTGATCAAACATTCTCACAAATGAATGCAGATTACTCCATGTATAGAGGAAGCGTGCAGACGCAGGTCTATCGGCGCCATTCCACGTCCCTCACTTTGCATCTGGGTAGCGACGCTCATTGTCTGTCGCTCTGAGGATCCATCACCATCACGCAAGCACATGAACCAAAACAAAAATGCTAGGTAGAAAACCGTTCAATTCCGATACCTAAACCCGCATGCGCCTCACTCCAATCCGTCCGCCCCCGCCTGCCGACTCAAAGCGCGCATGCGGCGCAAAAGCTATGCGCGTACAAGGGTATGAAGAAACATGTACGTAGCCCGAACCCAAGCCTGAAAATCCCGCCGTTTTTCCCGTCGCCCGGGGTCAAATACAATACATATAATGGAAGGATCGGGATGGAAGGGGAAAGTCATGATAACTGTGCCGTGCAGCGACGGTGATGACGATGGCGGTGCGCACACGGAAGGTTTACACAACGCAGATGGATTAGTTTTGGATGCTTGAAGAGATCATGAGGGTGCCGTTTTAGAGGTCAGAGGTCCCGAGAGCATGGTTTTGTTGAGGTGGTTAGGCCTGGTTCTTGGGGTTCTCGGAGCTCTTCTTCCACTGTGGACACACATTAGCGATTGCGGTTAAGATAGCGAGGAAGAGAGAGGATGATGAACGACAACAGAGAGCCTTAAAGTTCAAATGTTTTCTGGTGATAAAGATTTTATGAGGAAAGTGCGACTTACGTCCTCGCCGAGTTTCTTCTGCTGTTCCTTGAATTCGAGCTTCTCGTACTTGGAGCGGTTCTCCTTGACTGTGACGCGAATTAGCAATCGCTCCTGTTTGAGGATCTTAAATGTCGTTCCATTCCACGATAGGAAATGGCCAAGTCGATCGTTCTTGCTCTGGCGAGCAAAGACGCGTCGCAACGCGATCTAAACGCGTGATTTGTGGTGAGAGAAAGCGCGTGGACTCACAGTAGGCCTGCATCTTTGTCATTGCCACACTCGCCTTGCCTTTCTTGCCCTTCTTCGCTGGTCGTACGGCCTTCTTCACGCCGGCAGTGGGCGCTGCTTTGGCCTTGGGAGTGCTCGCTTTGGAGGTAGCAGGAGCCATGACGATATTGCGCTAATCAAATTAAATTGAAATTGTTCAATGTAATCGGGTCGGAAAACGTGGAAAGACGAATCTATGAAATTTGAAATTTGGGTGGTTTGGAAAATGGAACGAGGGGAAGGGTGAGAGGAAACGCGTTTACTTAAGTGATAACAACATCCGAAAATTGCGCTAACGCAATACGGTTAGGGCGGAGCTGCGATGGTGGATGGATGCGAGCATGTCTTACATATAGTTATGAAGAGGTGCCGGTGAGCGATTGGCGCGCGTTGTTGAGGCTAGAACTTATAGTTCGGATCCGATGGACTGTCTTTCGAAAAAAGCCTGCTATTGAAGGGAGACACAAGACGCGTAGTGGGATGTTTTGCGATCCCGGAAGTGTATTTGAGAATGGGGAGGATGTGTAAATGATTAAGCCCCAGATTGTGCTATCATTCGCAGCTGTATTGTTGTTTATAGATCCACAGGGTCACAGATGTGGCTCGCGCCGAACCCAATTGCCAAAAGGATAGCCAACCCAATTCCACGGTTCCTCCGAATCTCAATCAAAATCACCGCTCTAACCCCAGGAGCATAGGGGCCGGTTTAAGAGCCACGGCACTGTACTGTCTTCCAAGTGCCAGCGCCGCACAAGGCCAAAATGGGCGTGACGCCAACGGCAAGCGACGCCGCGGCTGTTCTATATAGTCTCCTCGACCATTCCAAGAAATCCTTTCCGTCTACTGCTGCGCTGCGGCGGCCTTGGCTTCCTCGCTTCCTACTGGGACAAGCTTGCCGACGACCAGGTATTTCTCCGAGAAGCGCTCCTCCCAGCCGCGAAGAGCCTCCAATTGCTCTTCGTTCAGGTCCTCCAAGTCGTCTAGCGGGCCGTCCAAGTCTTTGGTCAGCATATCCTCGTCGAAGCTACCGTGAGCCAGACCTCGGCTCGCATCTCGCCCAGCAAAGTTCGCATAGGGACCGCCAGGACCGTAGAAGTTCCTTCCCGATGTGACATCAAAGACACGTCCGCGCACAGCCAGGTAAACAGGCATGCCGTTCAAACCATTGTACGGGAAGAGGTCCGGCGGAGTAAACGTGCGGAAGACGGTTGGCGGCGGGCCCTTCGGAAGCACTTGCGGCTTCGCCGGTTTGAGACGGAGGTAGACCAGAAAGACGAATAGTGAAGCGAGGATGATGTTGATGGGTGTTACAGGCGATGCCCTAGAGACAACTGTCAGTCGGCCGGCGGTGGACATGAAGCTCGGGTACTTACGCGTGAGTGGCCGTCGGGGGAGAAGATGCTGCAGCTCTGTTAGCTTCATCTTTACGTAGAGGGTAGTGAGCAGTACCGTCAGCCATGTCGGAGCGGGCGTCTGATCGTATGCGGCGAGGACGGACTCTGTGAGAGTTGATGAAGGTAGGTGTGCGGCGGGGCAGGATGATGCAACTTAGAGTAATCGCTCGTGCAGCACCACCACTAGAGTAGAGCGAACAAACATACCGGGGCGTGCGGAAGCCCAACCCAATACCAACATGCCTTGGGCAGTGGCATGCACGTGATAGTCAGCTGGCCCCGATGCATTGCTTTGTGTGAGCACACCGCGAGGGCTTAGGCATGGACAAGGCGAAAGGAGCTCTTCGGTGCTCGACAACACACCCCTCGGCGGACAATCAACGCGCCACATTATTACACGCAGAACGGCCACGGCCGACCTAATTACCGCTCGCCCACATGGTCTGCTCCTTCAATCAACGTATAAATAGGCGATCAGCCATCGTCGCGGGCGCGCGCGACTAACAGACGTGTGCTTATTGCGAATCACTCGAGGGCAAGGCTAGCCCGCCAACTCTGAAACAGCGACAGTCGACCCTGAAACACTACAGACGGTTCATTTCGGTAGCCTCGAGGAGCTCTCATTCGCTGGGCTGCAGGCTGGTGCCCGTGCTGCGGAGAACATATTGATCATTTTCATCGAACGGCTGCTCGCTTTGTGAGGACATCTAGGGGTCTTTCTGATCGCAGAGTTGCTAGGTAGTCGTCCAGGACACGCGCACGAGAGCTGCTGCGCCTCTCGACGTAAACGCAAACAATCTCGCCTCAAGCCACCTAACTAACATTCGCTCCTTCCTTACCTCAGCTCGCATTGCCCCTGCCACGGGTATGTACATTCCTTTGAACACTTCACGGTTTCTCCAGCTTGCTTGCGGTAGCAACGAACCTGTCGCAGCTTCCAAATTAATTCTATAATCGGTACGTATGTCTTCCTATTGCTGCCTGCTTTCCATACCACAACCCACCATCCTCACGCGGCTCCATCGTTACCTTATTCTTCGACCCGGATCCGACGAAAACGCGACATTTTGCCCCACGCAACGGGCGCCAGTATTTGGATACTATCAACAATTATCGCAGCCATTTGGCGTCTATTCACTCTGAGGAAACCATGGAAAATATGGCATATGATCCCAGGATGGGAACATATGCCGTTGAGCACGGCTCGGTAGCACCTCCAAATCGTCGCAGACGTGACGTCCCCTGGCTTCTCATTGTCGCCATCTTCGTCCCACATCTCGCTGTATACCTGGACGGTGCTTCGCGGCCGACTGTGCGGTCCATCTTGTGGCTCTGGATCCTCTCAATCCTCCTGTGCTGGCCCTTGCTGGTCTTCCCCATGTTCTGGGCGATTTCCTATGTCTTTCGATCCAACGAGAGACACCGGATGTCGCGCCCTATGCGCTACCAACTTTGGGTGCACAATCCCGAAGGCAAGAGGACATTTGCGGAAACTTCTTCACATATGGGACCCGCCGCCATTCCTCAACCTGAAGCCATCGAAGGCGGCCGTCGGAAGTGATCTCGACGGTCGCACCGTGGAATTTCTGCCGGCGGTGCTGCCCTTAGGGGCGACGGAGGCGGTGTCTGCGGTGGTGACGGAGGTGGAGGTTGTGGAGGCGGTGGTGACAGTGGATGTGGTTGTGGGAGCGGTCTGTCATATGTATCAAGAACTCCGCTAATTTGGCATGTCACAGGTTAATTATGTGGAAACGCCTACAGGGTCACGTCCGCGACGGACACTTCCGAGACAAAGATCGCCAAATTGGAAGTCCTGTGCTTGTTGAAACGACTTACGACGAGGATCAGCTTAGGCACATGGCAAACGTCGCCCAAGCGCAAAATGCCAGTTACCAACCACATGCATCGTCTGCCCCACAGCCGTAGTAAGGAAGCCCTCACGCTTATTTTCTTTTTACTTATCTCAGACAGCGCGGACCTTCACCCACCACAATACGGTCAACAGTACAGGGCGTCAGAAGTGCCCACAGTTTCTTCGGTGTATTCACAGCCATCTCCGGAATTAAGATACGGCTACCATCGTCCCTCTGGCGACCAGCATTTCGACATATCTCCTCCTAGCTCACCTGAACCGGACCAGTATCAGCAAGAGAATCCTAGCCAGCCTCGACGATTTCGGTCCATGCGTGACGTATCTCCGGTTGATGAGAATCGAGGAAAGGCAGCACACTCGCCACCGGGTGGTAGCCACATACCAGTCATGAGGAAAGCACCCCCAGGCCTCCGTGACCAAGATTCCACCACGGCAACGCAGAAGTTCTGGGGAGGAAAAGTCGCGCCTAATAGTAAAGTCCTTTGGGATGAATATTCCGGTGAACCGACCTCAAGTAACGCAGGCAAAGCTGCGCGAGTCACGCCTGGGTCCTTTCAGAAAGAGGCTTCTCCGCCATCGGCACGTCTTCGCGAAACCGGTTACGATGTGTCTGTAACTGCAAACTCGAGAAGGAAACAAACTCTTGCAGAGCGTGCGAATCGTTACGGTCCGAAACCCGCACCAGTTGATACCAGACCGCGGGAACCTTGGAGCCGAGCGATCGGACGCGCGGAGATCGTAAAACCATTCAAAGACCAACCTTCGGACAAGCCCTTGAATGTGCGCAAAGCGGACAACCAACGTGCGGGAGGGGTTGAAAAGACTGCACCAAACTCGCTCCGAACAGGCGCTGGACGTGTTTCCGAACGAGCTGATACCACGCCTGTCGCAGACACCCCGGTCGCACACAACACGCATGAGGAGCCCATCAAGCCCGTAGTCCCGCTCAAAGTCGCTAGAACTTCCCCTTCTCGGGAATTTTCGTTTCCCACGTCGCCGGAGCATCCACTAGCCTCTAATCCTTACACATACAGTCCTATAACACCAACAAACAACCGACCGGCTGGACCGACTAACACGGACGTTCGAGCAAAAGCCGAACCAGCGCAGCCTCGGCCGACGACCCCAACGACTAAGGGTCTACAAAAACCATCTGAGAGCACGCCAGGATCAACGGGAGGCAAAGATAACGGCGCTACCAGTCGCTTTTCGTGGACAACCTACAGCAGCAGCACAACATACCAACATTCACCTCCACCCTCTCCCCCACCTCCGCTGCCGGTATCGCGCGTCCCAGCCGAGCCTGTATCTGCCGCATCTGCTATCCTCAGTCGCAAACGCCCTACCCAAGTCCCCGATCGGGTACCGGCTCGCAAGCCCATTGGTTCTTCTGCTGCTTCCACAGCGCGCAACACAATGATCTCGGACGGACTACCATCTCCGCGGCCAGACTCGACTTTTTCTACCAGTACAAACAAAGATCTGCCAAGGCCGCCCACGGAACTTGCAGCTGCCGACCACATAGAAGTCTTGGAGTCGCAAATGGAAGACCTGAAGGTACGACGAACCAACGTTTACAAGCTCCTTAACGACTTGAACAACATGGCGCCGCCCAATCCGATGATCACCGACTTCAAGAGGATGAGACTGGTGGATCAGCGCAAGAAAGATTTTGAGAACGAACTGGCCGAGATCAAGCGGGAGGAGCATGACGTGGGGTTGAAGCTGCATCGTGCGTGGCGGAAGAGGGAGAATGCTGATCCCGCGATGCAGAGTACGCTTTGGGTTCGTAGGGTCACGCGGTGAACGGGTGCTAGCGATTGCAGTGAGCACTACTGTGACTGTCTTCCATAGAAGGCTAATGGTGGAGGTGTACAGCTAGTTCTTTTCTTCCTTCGGGTATCTGTATATGTTCTTTGGCCCGCTTTTCTTTTCTTGCGTTTTTCTTCTTCTGTTACTGTTGGCTGTCGGCCTTTTGCTTTAAGATACCTTTTCCTCTCTTTAGGAGTACCACCGGTCTCGTCTCAATGCAGAGATTACATTTTCCCATGAGATTGGCACTGCAATGGTAGATATGGAAGGCGGTGGACTTATTGATGCCAAAGTGCGTGTGCACATGGACGATTGTATAAGCATGGTATCTGCACAAATTCCGGCGGTGTGAAGTCCAGCTGCCCACATCCCTGGACACGACTCGCAACTTCTGAAAAAGAGCCTGGCTGTACATAACAAGGATGGTCGGCATCATCAGTGACCACGGAATCTAGATTTATCGCACCGCGTTGAAGCTGTGTCAGGCTGCTGTGTACATTGCAATAGATTGTGTCCACACTTTCTGCCAGCATGTTTCTTATGCGCAAGCATTTTTAGAGTAGGCGCCCAGCGTCGAGGTCGGCAATTTCTCAGAGAAGGGTCGGCGAGACGGCGAGCGGGACCGGACATTTTTTGGCAGTCTGTTGGTTTTTAGAGCCGCGGCTTCCCATGACACTAATACAATATCGATTTTAGAGACGTGCAAAGCAGTAGCGTTGTTGTGTGAGGGGAAAGAAAGGATGGAGTTGCAAGGGGTTATATATGCGGAGGTCATCTGATGTGGTAGTCGAGTGGTACGAGGGTGTGAGAACGGGAAAGTGCGGACGGTGAGTAGCATCATCGTCGAGCCTTCCTATCGGTGGAGAGGGAAGGCGTGGGTTATTGAGCACGGGGAGCAGGTCGAGACACATCGGGCACAAGTTTACGGCTTTGAGAAGCGGGCGGGCGACTTCCCATAATCGCGACGCTACGGGACTTATAGTGCAATGAAGCAAGGCGGAGTTGTGTAGAGAGAAGAAGAAGAAGAAGAAGAATAAGAAGAAGAAGAATAAGAAGAATAAGAATAAGAAGAAGAAGAAGAAGCAGAGGTGGGTTTTATATGTTGCGAACGTCTGATCTGGCGCCGCGACAGGGACCGAGCCCAAACATGTCTCGTTTGACGGGTGTTTTTTAGAGGAGCGGGCGACTTCCCATCAGGCCTTTAATGGTTGGTTTTTGGTGAGGCAGAGCAACCCGACGTGTTTTAGAGCAACTCAAAAGGCACCGAGAGATTTACAGCTCTGCGACAGGGACGAAGCCGGGACACATGGTCCGACATGGTCTTCTTTAATAGAAGCGAGAAACTTCCCATCGTACCTGTCCTCGTTGTTTTTTTTTGCGAGGCAAAGCAACGCGCAGTTGTGTGAGGAGAGAAGCAGAGATGCTATGGGAAAGGAGGTTATATACACGCCAATCATCTAGCCTCTCTCCTAAGACATTCTATAGCTTTCATCGGCGACGAATAGTGAAGCTTGTCATCATCATATAGCTTTAATCTGAGGAACGCGCACATGGAGTGATAGAAACAATACTTTTAGGTCGACACATTACGACTATGGAACTGAATCTTTATTGCAACCGGGCGACCAAAGTCCACATAGTGGAGAATGGTTTGATTTTAAGAGGAACTCCCCATCATCCCAAATTCTAATTGTTTTTAGTGAGAGATGGAATACATAGCTGTGTGAGGAGAAATCAGGAGGAGAGGAGGGCTTATATACGTGACGAGCGTCTTATCTCGCTCTGTGGTGGAGACTGGATTTTGAATAGAGGTGGCAGATATAGATGATGAATATTATTATTACCGTCTTGATACAAAAGTTGGTATGGCACTTATACGGACGTTGTGGGTTCGGTTTTAGAGCGCAAACGGAGCGCCTGAGGCCGACGCATCAAACCATAGTTCTCCTGTCTTTGGAACCACCGGAGTCTGCATACGCTCTTCAGTTAACTCTTCTTAGAACCAGCAGACGTCCCATGCATTTGTAATAGTGTAGTTTTAGTAAAGCAACGAGTGATGTAGTGTGAGGAAAGAAAGAAGGCATCAGGAGCAGAGGAGGTTTTTATATGCGCCGCGCCGTCTGATGTCCTCCTTCGACATTAGAGCTAGGTAGCTGATGGTAATGTTGGTGATGACGATGCCCATCATTATCGAATATGCTAGTCATCATGTTTAAGCTTGTGTCTAAGGCAGCAACAGCGCGCCGCAGATCCAACGCATTGGGTGAAGCACTCGCGGCTTTTAACCACGGACTTCCACATTGGGAAAAGGTAATGCTTCTGCTTGATAGAAGCTCGTGTTGGAAAATGTGGATAGCACGCCGCAATCGACACATACCACCATTCGGGGATCCTTTTTGGAAAGCCAACTCCGAATGTGTCTAGGGGTGGTAAGATTTTGGACCCCCACCAGACTTCTCATAAGACGATCTTCCCAGTGTTTTAGTGCGTTCATGAACGCAGTGCTGTGAATAATAAGAAAACAGAGAACTCAGAGGGCTTTTATACACTACGATCATCCGATCTCGTGCAAGAAGCGTTGACCAAGCTTCCAGAAAGCTGTACGTGCTGCTGAAGATGGTCATCACCGTCATTGTCGTCACTCCCCACCTGCATTCCCCAAAGACCCAAGCGCAAAACCAGCGCCAGAGCGTGTAATATGCCTCAGTCTTTTTCTTTCATCCACGAATCGTTCAACCTCCAGCGAAATTCAAACCAACCCAACTCCCATGGTTAATTGTTTTCTCGTTTGTATTAGCTACTTCAGCTTCCCGACGTGTGAAGAACAAAGAAGCACAGCGTTGAGGGGGTTTATATACACACCGATCATCTGATCTCGCTCCACGGCATGAAGACCAAAGTTCCAGAAAGCCCTAAGTGCTGCTGAAGCCGGACATCATCATCACCATATTCTTATAGCAGTCTATAGTCCTGTGAACAAGAGCATCCGTCTTCAGAACACAAAGCGGAGGTCTAGCCCCAGAGCATGCGTCCCTAGCATGCGATTTTACCCCAACTACGCATAACCAAAAAGAGATTACATTTTTGGACCAAACCAACTGCCATACTTCGTTTTCCGATTGGTTTTAGTAGCTACTCCAGCTGTTCATTGTACTAAGAACGAAGAAGTACAGAGGGGAGGGGGTTTATATACACGTCGATCATCTGATCTCACGGCCTGGAAGGACTCAGCAATCTTAGCGACAACGTGGGCTACATTCATCATCACATCATGATAATAATGAATGTGCTTCTGGCATAGAACATGGCAGGGAATTAGAACAGGTGATTAGACCAAACTCCCGAAGCCGAGACATGTATGAATTTTTAGAGCGGCTCTATAGAAGGCTTCCACTGCCTTTTTCACAACCACCGAAAGCCCCATGGGGTCTAGTGCATTCCGTTCTGGTAGTCGCCGAACCGCGATGTAGTGTGAAAAATAAAGACGCCAAAAGTCGAGCGGTTTATATATTCAGACTCGTATGATATCAGTGCTTTGAACAGAGATGCTTAACCGAGCGTAGGACGAAGTAAAAATGATGGACATCATCATGATTCGGCACATCAATTGCGAAGTGCAAGCTCAACAGGTTCAAGGGCCCGAGAGCTTCACAGGCTCCGCATGAACATACAGAGCTTAGATTTTCAGAAGTATTTGTCTCCATAAAGAGCTTATCCATAGGATTTATTGACCGAGAAATATTCGCCAGACTCTGCATGATTTCGGCTGTGGCGCTTTTCGAGATCACTTCTCCCGCCACGAAGAAGGTGGCAATTAATTTTAGTACGCAGAGTACTTTACAAGCGCCGCATTGTTGTATATGACGTGGGGTTTTAGAACCGCTTCTCATCATAATACCAGGGGTTCGTAGTTTTTTTTAAATAGCGAGAAATCCCACAGGCTCCGCATTTCTTAGACTTCCTAGCCTTTTTGAAAACCACTTCTTCCTCCATCCCCGTGCTTAACTGGGCTTTTGGTAGGCGAGACATTCCGTAGGCCTCGCATATCCATGCCGAGACGGAATTTTTAGAACCACTTCCTCTCTCATAAAATCTTTCTCGTAGAGTTTAAGGCGAGAAATCCCGCAGACTCCGCCATCCATTGCCCCTATATCCTTTTTTAGTCCACAGCATGTAGAGATCTTTCCAATGTTTATAGAACCATGGAGCACTCATGTCCCAATATCTCAAGTATTTTCTGTAGAACCCAGGTCTTCCATAAGAGAACTCGACAGAGTTTTCGTAGAAGTACACAGCGCCCCGCCATCGTTTGCTGTGATCTAGTTCTGTAGAACCGCAGAACCTCGTGAGAATTTTTGCTTGTGGTTATGAGAGAAGCCCAACACGCATAAAGGTTCGCCGATAGTCTCTGGAGGCCCTTTTGCCCATGGCGTGAGCGAAACGGACTTTTTAGAACCACAGAGCACTCATGTGGTGGTATTAGGTCGTTTTATTGCGGCACAATCTTCTCATGACAATGATACGTTCCGCCTTCATACACCAACGCAGAGCGCCCATGCGATGCAATATGCGTGTTTCAAAACGAGCAGAGCACCCATTGCCGACAATCCTACCATCTTAGAGAAACGGCGCCGTAATCTGGTCTTCTCGTGTTTTCGAAAGTACAGAGTTTGCATGGCGCCGGGCGCGGGTGTTTTATACACCCCCACCGCACTCATCACTGAGCGCGTTGAGATTTTGGAAACACAGTCTTCCCGTATAATAATGTGTTCTGAATTTTCACAGAGACACGAAGATGCCCACGATTTCATCATGTATTCGCTTTTAGAACGCACGGAAGCCTCCCATATTTTCTCAGTCCGTGGGATTCCACGGAAGCACAGAGCGCCCGTCGTCAAGGACCTTGTTTTTTTTTTGAAAGAGCACACTTCTCATGCGATCATGCTGTTTGAGTTTTCGCAGAAGCACAAAACTGCCCATGCCACTCGGCGTCATCTTTTTTTTTTTTTTAGAATGCACAGAATCCTCCTATAGAACTTCTGTATAAAAGTTTTTACAGAAGCGCAGAGCGCCCACCATCACAGACCTAGCCAGGGTTTTTATAGGACCACGAAGCCGCGCATACCTTGCTAGGTTCGTTCTTTTTGAAACGCGTAACAGCTTGCCATGTCTTGATATCCTCTAGACTTTTACAAAAGCGCGGGCGCCGATGAACTTGGACATCGTTGTTTTTGAACCTCCCCTTCCCATCACGACGGAGCTTTAGAGTTTCGCAGAGGCAGAGCGCCCATGGTCTGGTACGTCAACGTTTTTAAAGCCAGAGAACACACATATATCGGCTGAAGTAAAATCTCTGGAGGCCCACAACACACCCATGTCGCTCTTTCGATTCTCTTTTCAGAGCCAGGAAACGTCCATGACTCGCTCTTGCGCTTGTCTGTAGACCCCCACCGCACCGCACCCATCATCGTGCACTTCAGTGTTTCCCCTCCTCCTCCCATACCCATCGGCACGCCCGAGTTTGATACACCCATACCGCCTCCATGCTGCACAACCCATCAGCTTTCTGGTCCCACTCCTCCCATAAGAAGCTTCCTCAGGCCTTTTACGGCGGCACCACAACACATCGCACCCATAGCCTTGTCATCTCTTTAATTTTAGAACTATATTCTTCCCATACCACTCCTCCTAGTCAACTTCGACAGAAGTACAAAGACACTCATTCGCTGAGTCTCTGTGTTTTTTTAGAACCACCAGAACTCCCATCGTCGTCATCTTCCATGGATTTTAGAAGCACGAAGGCACCCATCATCTTCCTCCAGTACCTTTTTTAGAGAAGCGCGAGAGATCCCATGATCATTGGTGACAGTGTTTTAGTTCCCGAAGGAATTGCGCAGTTGTGTGGAAGAAAGAAGAGATGCGGAGGTGGAGGGGATTTATATAGATGTCAGTCGTCTGATGTTTGGGATTGACAAAGGCGGTTGATTGAAGGATGGTGAGTATCATCACCACACCACGACGATCGAGACACGTGATGTACTTCGTCAAGAGTTCCATTCATACGTACATATCTATTCCCACACTATCTTACCTCCCAGATCCAGTCCGAATTTTGACACCAACCCCATAATCTAGGATATCCTTTCCTCCCAGCCAAAAACGCCAAACATGGATCCCATACCATTTATTTCCTCTCACGCCCTCGCCGCCGCCCTCTGCATATCCCTCTTAATCTTCGCCCCCACCTGCTCAATACTATCAATAAAAAACATCCTCAACTTATCATTCTGCCACACTAACACGCCCGTATCCTTGGCATACTGCACATACTCCTTGTAATCCTCCACCTTGCCAAACCCTTTCATCAAGAACCCCTGACTCGTCTCCATGCGCTCGCGCTCGTACTCCCACAGGCGGATCTGGTCCATGACGGTGGGCGGCAGAAAGGGCTTTTTTTTCTGCATCTGCGGGTGGGCGTGCGTTTCGAGGTACTCGATGACCTGGGCCGACGTGATGCCGTAGGAGATGGCTTTGCCGATGGATTTGCGGGTTATTTTTCCGGAGACGAGGTTCGGGAAGCGCGTGCGCATGTGGGTGAAGAGGGAGAGGATGGCGATTTGGAGGAGCGAGTTGGTGTAGGCGTAGATGCGGTAGTTGGTTTCGACGATGATGAAGCCCTTGGAGGTGGCGCCGCCGCCCAAGGAGGACGCCGTCGTGGTGGCCTGGGAGAAGGCGCCAGCGTCGGAGGTGAGGGTTACGGCGAGGCGGGTCGGGTAGAAGGTGGAGGCTGATTTGTGCGGGCGGTATATTATGCCGAATTCGGCGAGGTCTTCGAGCATTTGGAGTTGGGTTGCGGAGAGGGTGGCGGTGGAGTAGTCTTGGCCGAGCTCGAGGGAGCCGAGCATGAAGAGGAAGTTGAGAATGTCCGTTTCAGACATCCTTTGCTGTAGTCGAGGTGCCATGTCAGCCGTGATCCTCTGAACGAATGTACAGATGTAACAGAGAAGGATACACTAACCTGTGGCGCATTCCTCAAATAGGCAACCAACAAGCTCCAGACTTGCGCGTTCGTGTCCCTAAGCACAAACGTGAAGCCATCCTGCGTAATCCGCGAATGATTATAGAAGCCCGCCAGATGCAGCAAGTTCTTCGTCCCTTGGCCTATGTCCTGGCCGCCCGGATTCCTAAAGCCCACGGTGCCTCCCACCAAGTAGAACAATATATTCTCCCACTGTCGCTGCGAGTACTTGTCGAGAAACTCTACGCTGACTCTCCGCTCCTCACTCTTATGCGACGGCACACCAAATGATCGGTGCGACCCGCTGCCCTCCAGCGCTTGCCGCAGCGACGAAGCAAAGCTCATGTACAGCTCATAGTGTGGCTTGCGCTCGTCGTCTTGTTTCGAGACGATAATGTGTAGCTTCTCGAGGATAGACAGCGCGTTTCGCTTCGTTTGCGAGGACTCTGCGCGGAACCAGGCGTCCAGATCGGCGGCGGGAAACGACGAGGGCATATAGAGGAGCGCCATGACGATCGACTTTGCTGTGCGTAAATTAGCATTACAACCCAAAGACCAGCGTGTAGAATAAGAGGAGCGTACCCAAATGTGGCAGCATGCACCGGAAAATGGCTAGCACCGTCGACGGCTGCTCATAGAGCTTCCTATGTGTCTGCACAGGCAGCTGCTCGAGATAATCGAGCGCTTGGAAAGACGAGGCCGACATCGTGGCAGATGTGGACTTTAGGTGCGAGTACTACCGCGGTATCATGATCCTATGCCGGGGTTGCGGGCGGTCTGCTTGTGTCGCGTGGGCAGCAGTAACAAGTGAAAGAATGCAGGCAGCCGCAAGTTGAAGTTCATTGACGTTTGTTACCAATTGCCAAGTGATTCCGCTCCGCCCCCCTGCGTGCCGGGTCAGGCGTGTCGCGAACTGCCGAGCGGAAACAAACGTCACTCCTACACGACCGGAGAACAAACATTGAGAAGATGCCTACGTTGAAATTCGTGCGATCTGTAAGCTTTTGATCTCCAACTTATATATTGCACGTTAATCTAATCAATTGAGCAGGTCTGGGAGTCATTCCGCGCATCGTCCGGCCTGGAGCCGAGGTATGTATAGATTCTATCTATGTACAGCATCAGAATCGAACGTCCCATCCCACGTGCTATTCAGTATCCAACAATTAATCGTGCAAACGCCGGAACTCTAGTTTTACTCCGGATGAAAGCTACTCATACTAACCCTCTCCCAGACTACTAGACTCTGTACACACCCCTTCTCCACCCGGGCCCCTACCTTAACCCACAACCTCGGTTTTAAAATGAATACGCAGACACATCTAACAATCGCAGCTCCGCATAACCTCCGCCACCCCTGGCCGCGTAAAATTCGAGCTCCCTATCGAGTCCCACCACACCGTCCGTCGTCCCTCATCCTTTCCCATTCCCATCCCCTCCCATCCGTCTAACCATCCCACGCCCCACAGAACCGCCTCTCCATCCTCCACGGCGGCACCATAGCCTCCCTCACCGACCTCGGCGGCTCCCTCGCCGTCGCCTCCCGCGGCCTCTTCGCGACCGGCGTATCCACCGACCTCTCCGTGACCTATCTCTCTTCTGGCGGAAAAGTAGGGGACCTTGTACGAGCCGAAGTAGTTTGTGATAAATGTGTGTCCTCCTCCCCTGCCTATCTAATATCTAATATCTAATGATGATGGGATGGCATAGTCGGCAAAACCATGGCCTTTACAAACATCCAGTTCAAGAATAGCAAGGATGAAGTATTTGCGCGCGGGAGTCATACAAAATATATCGCGCTAGCGTGGAAGGATCCGAATAACATCGTCGAGGAGCTGTCGCCGAAGCCGAGTGGGGGGAAGAAGGAGTGAGTAGGGTTACATGTAGTGATGAGCAAGAAGCATGGAATATCGATACGTGTATTACTATGCTTCAATTTCGCGGAGTGGACGTGCCAAAAAGCCCTGACCATGCGCGGTTCCGATCAGAGCACGCGAGATGCCCGTAACATTCCTTCCCTCACCGCCTGCGCCATGTCGGACGCCAGTCCTTCCTAGATCCGCACCAAGCTCCACCACTCAGGCCTCCGGAAGAGATTCCGTATTATACACGGACATCTCTTCGTCCATCGTCCCAAATCGCGAAACGTCATCTCCATCATGCCGCGTGTTCCGTCATATCGCATCTCGTTACGCTGTGGTTGCACCCGTTCTCGCTATGCCATCGGGCGGGCTGACTTTCATTGACAATCTTCATATGAATCGAATGACTTGGTCAAGGTCAGGTCGTAGTCAGCCGGTCCGTCCGTGGACTTCGACTCATCTGTATTCCAGCCCTTTCCCTTCAACAGGTTGACAAAACTACTCTTACGGGGTGTCATCTTCCGGATAGCGCGTCCGAAAGATCCCTTGGAGTACGATTCTTCCGGTCTAGGATTAAGTGGCGGTAAATCTAGCGAAATATTGAGCAGTCTATGGTCCTGACGGTATTTGTGCTCGAATTCCTATGATCGCTTTTAGCTAGACTCATGGAGACGGAAGTAAGTCAGTACTTACCCACAGACTATCTGCCGCCTGATAGGATGAACATAGCTCACGAAGCTGGAGGAAAATGTGACACGCTGCCTTGCTCTCCTGATGCACATTACAGTGCGCGAGCGGTCCCTCCACAATGTAACTGGGATCCAGTTCAGCGTGCATCGCCTCGGTCCGCCACTGATCGAACCGCGATTGGAAACGCCCGGCCCAGTACATCGCTGGCATGTACTCTTTTACCTGCCGAGAAACACCAACGTTAGCAATCCCTACGGCCTTTGGGGTCTTTGCAGACCACAATTCACTAGGCTTGGCCGAGAACAGCATCGAGGCGCTGAATGTACGTCCAGGCCCAGGTATCTGGATGCTGAGCTTCGACTTGCTCTTCGGTAACATCGACTTGCGGCTTTGGGGAATTCCGTCAGTAGTATTGGTCTTCTGGTAGTCGCCAACTTCAGGCATTGAGGGTAAATCAACCAACGAGCTTTTGCTCGAAGGCAGACTGATCATTTCAACATCCGAATCTTGCCCACTGGGTTCTTCTCCAGGTCGGGCAGATTCCATCGCTCCCTGCGTCGAAACAAGTAGAGGCATAGAAGCACTCTTATATTGCTCCGGTATTGCAGGTACAGGCGGCACCTCTTCAAACCTTGCCAGAAGGTGATGATGCGTAGAGGAACGAGGCAATCTCACCTCATTGTTCACCCCCACCTGAGCTCGCGCCGCCATAGCACCACCCATCTTCCTATACGGCGTAGAGAACGTTCGTTTGCGAAAATCCTTCTCCGTACTCGATCGAGGTAGGGAACCTCGTGCAGATGCATTGCCGTTAGTCGCTGAAGTGAGCGGGCTAACGGGTCCGAGTAGGCGAGTCTGTGCGACTGCACTGCCACTCGAAGCGGGCACTGAGCCCGTGGTATGAAGGGGACTCCGATTCTTAGGCAAAGCTCGTTGGGCGGTCAAAGGTGTTTGGGACAAGGCATGCGTGGTTCTGGGTTTGCTTGACCCTGGTGGTGTGTTACGAGGCCCTTGTTTGCTTTGAGCCAAGACACTGGCAGGATCAACTGACTTTCTCTTCGACGCAGCCGTGGGAGCCATTGCACTCTCTCGCCTCGGGGAAGATGGAGAGTGTTCCTGGATGTTGGACAACCTTTTCACATGCCGGTGGGTGACCGGAGATGCGTTCTCTTTCATATTTGGCCTCTGTGTCACCGGGATGCTGGTGAGCCTTTGTTGGCCTGACATTCGTGGCGCCATGAAAGTGGTGGATCCAGATGAATACGCTCTCTTCACCAGGTTTGGTGTTGTGTAGGATCGCACCGTTCCTGCGGCTGCCTGCTTCGCCTGCTGGCTTGTGAGACTCGCTAACGGCCGATACTGACGTGGGCTCACATTCCGATGTGCTGGAGCGGAAGGGTCTGGCGACGGAATCTTGGTAGGTGTGGCATGAGCTTCATCTTCGAGCATGAAGGGTGAAGGGCCTGGGGTAGGTGCTGAGCCGGACTCCTCAGACACCCTTCGACTGGGACGTGGTATGAAGGTCATGGTGCGCGATCGCGGCAGTTGTTTAGGTGTGGCATCCAGGTCAAGGCTCGCCCGCGGGCTCACTTTGTTATTCGGCGTCACCTTGCGTACCGCCGGGGTCCCATACGATGACAGATCATGCATTGGGGACAAGAGTCTAGTCGTCTCATGCGGACGCGGGTCAGGAATATCGATGGCGGTGGTGAGGTCGTTCGAGGGCAGGGAAGGACGCGCCGGCATGGTCCTGCGCTGTGAGAGCGAGATCAAAGACAAGCCATAGCTGAGCTTTCGTCTGAACTTGCTCGAATTGGCTGTATCATCGCCATCCAGCAGATTGGGCTTCTCCCGGCGGCCCACCATGTTCGCTTGCGTCCCGTCGCTGAAGAATTCCCACCGCGAGCGAATCTCCTCGAATTTGTGACGCTCTGGGTAACTCAGCATGGCTCCAACGTGACAATGCGGGTGATAAAGATGAGACACTTACAGGAATGGCCCGTGTATGAGCTGCGGTGAGGTAGAGTGCGAGGTTGGAGAGGCAACGGCGATGCGGGTCGTTATAAACAGCAACGACCGGGCACTCACAAACAGGAAGGCGCGGTCGACCGACCCAAAGCTCACTCAACTTCTGCCCAACACTAGCCAACAATTCCCACTTTTCAACGAGCACAAGTTTCCGAATGTTGTGTCTTCAATGCATCAGCAGTACGGAGGCTGGTTGAACCCACGCTGTTTTGTCCTGGTGGTTGAAAGTACTTGGAAGTGAATAATCACAGTGAGAACATAGAAATTGAAAATGGAACAGACATGGATATGTAGTTGACGAAGCGAAATAAACAACGATTCATAATATGGAGGGTATCCAACGCCCACGTACCTTACGTAGACGCCGCCATATGCATGCTAAACAAACCCAACACCAACGTCTTACTCCGAGTCGCTGTCGATGACGAACCCAGCCCTCATATTTCTCGCAGCAGGCCTCCGGACTGTGACGACTTCATCCTCTTCGTCGTCATCGGCATCAGCCATTGCTACGTCGCCGTCTTTTGTTGCGGCAGGCGTGGTTACTTTTGCTGATTTATCTGACGCGCCAGCTAGTTGGGACGAGAGAGGTGTGTCAGTAGCCTCGTCTTGGCTATCATCCAAGTCGACGGGCCTTTCCTCCGACGGAGCTCTGCTACTAGCACTCTCATCGTCGGCGCCATTTGCTTCTTCCCCGTCACTATCATCCGAATCAAACGGACCAGCTTTTTGCTTCGGTGGCGTCTTCTTCCTCTTCCTCCTCTCGGTTGTTGACGTATCCGCCTTCCTCTTCTTTGAAGCTACAGGCTCTGTAGTGCCCAGGACCAGGGAATTTGCATTATGCGACCTCGTTTGGGCTCTGAGTGCCTCTTCTCTCGCAAAAAACGCTGCGTCTGCCTCTGGATCATCCTCGTCATCGGAGTCGTGAACAAACATTGTACTCTTGACTTTGAGCTGCTTCTCAATCTCTTTCTGCCGTCGAGCGTTTGCCCGCTCCTGCTTCTCTTCATCATCAAGCTCAACCGGCGTGCGCGCCCGTCGACGGCGATTGCGCATCTTTTTCCCACTTCCGTCAGCCTTCCGCGCAGTTGGCTCGTCCAAAGCATACTCTCCGCGATCTTCATCAGAATCGTGGTCAATGCCATCGTCCTCATCATCCCAGTCCACGCGTCGTGCCGAGCGCCGTGCGGCTGCAGCCTTGCTGCGAATCATGTCCTCGGGGCCCTTTCCATTATCGTAGGTCGGAGGATCGAATTCATATTTGCGGATAAGATCAATCGCTTCGTGCAAGTCTGTAAACGTCAGGGTAGAAGGAATCAACCAAGTAGCGTCAGGGTCATCGTGAGCACCGAGACGGTCGAAGCCCACGAGCGTCAAGAGGAGGCGAAGCTTGTTGTCTTTGAACATCGCTACCCGACGCTCTTCGCTGTCAGGCTTGACTACTGCACAACGTTAGCATATGACACGGCATTTATACAAGGTAGACTTACGGATAGATGGTGGCTTCGGAGCCTCTGTTTCCACGTTCTCAGCAGCATTTTCGCCTTCAGGGTTTGCTGCTGCTGCAATCTCTTTTTGAGCCACTTGCATGTCTTCCCATGCTTTCCTCTCTTCCACAGCTGAAGTCAAGACGTCTCGTACCCAGTGCAAGGCGTCCGACTTTTGCTGATTGACAAGCACACCCACGGCCACACCAATTTGCTCAGGCTTCTCCATGCCAGGCTTGACCTCAACTTCTGCTGGAGCCCGTGGTGTCCTTGTAGGCAATTCTCGATCGTAACCATGCTCCAGGAAGAATATCGTTTGTGGGATCTTGCTGAATAGCATCTCAACAACAAGCTCAGGTCTTTCTTGCACGCGTTTGACAACAGCTCGGAAGAAATGTCTGACAAACTCCTCCCACTCTTTGAACGACGGCGACTCCTGATCCAAACCTTCTGGGCCTTTGATCATCTTATTGAAGAGCTGAAGTATATCCACGCGGCACAGCAGTACGCCGAGCTCCATCTTGAAAGCCACTCGGTGGAAGAAGCGGTGGGCACGTTTCAGCTGGTCGTTGTCCAACTCGTTGTAGTACTTGGTGAACGCCACGAACGTATTGACGCTACTTTGGTTGATAAACTTTGCTGCAAATCGCGAGAAGTCGAACTTTCGCTCGGACACTGTCTTCTGCGCCGCGGCAAGGTCTTCTGTTTCTGAGACATGACCTTCTTGCTCGCCCTGTTCACCTTGCGCCTCGGCCTTCTTCTTGCGAATCTTTCGAGCTCGTTTCTTTGACCGGACTTGCATGTCGACATTTTGCTTTGAATATCGCTCGAGCATGCGAAGAAAGACATGCGCAAGCTCTGTGACAGCATCAAGGTACCCAAATCCTTGATCATTGTACGATCGCAGAGTATGCACTATCCGGTCATGCGTGGACTCCTCGTAGAAGATTCGGTTCTGTATGTTCTCGGCAATCTCCTGGTCGTCCTCTAACGCCGATTCGGACATCTCTTGTACAGTGAGTAGGATCTGCGTGAAGCACTTCATGCCGGCATTGAGGTCCTGCCATGCCTTCTCATCTTCACTCTTTTGCATGAATCGGTTCATCAGAATGAACGTCTCTTGATTCATGACCTCCGCTACAAGACCGTAGCTCTCGTCTTCCGCACTCAAAACTTCATTGCTTTTAGGATCGGCAGCCCTTTCTTTCATGGTTCGGCGGCGAGCGCATTCCGCTCGGAGGAACCAGGATACGAGGTAGAAGAATTGTCGGGAGTGGCGCGTTTCTACGCGTTCAGTTTCTCGCTCGATGGCTTTCCTTAGGTGGAGGAAAAGCGGGTTGAAGGACGAGTCTAGAAACTCTTCGACGAAAGCTTTGATATGCTTGCGCGCGGATGATGTGAGGGACACGGGGAGATCGAATTCCTCACGTTCCTGCTCGCCGTCCGTTTTGCGTCCCGGTCGCTTCGGCTTGTTCCACTTCTTGGTTTTGTCCATCTTCTGCATACTTTTCTGGGCCTTGCCGAGCACGTCTTGTCCAGATATGGTTGATACTTGTTCGTCGTCACCTCGCTTGAGCCAAATCATAGTGCCGAACCTGTTGTGACGCGAAGGAGCATGCCGCGCGTATCCCGCAAGCATGGATTTCTCTTTCTGTATCAGGTTCTTCAACTCGTCCGTGTTCTTGCTCTTGAGCTTCTTCTCCTCCATGAACAGCTTCTCCGCATCGATGCCTTTGAGCAAGTAGAACAGGACCTCCAATATTATGACATCTTGCGAAACGAAGTCTTCTCCGATACTGGAGGCGATGCTGAGAATGACCTGGAAGATGTCTTGCTGTTGGAAGGCATCGATAACTGCCGATCGGGCCACTTCGGCCTCGTCTATGTCCATCGGTACGCTTTTTGGCGGTGAAAGCATGGCAATATTCCGGATGAAGTATAAAGCGATGCGAATGATGCCTTCGTCTCGGGGTGCTCGTTCGCGAAGAGGCACAGCCATGGAAGGCAGCGCGATGCGGACTGCTGTCTGAAGTATATTCGCACGATCATACTCCAAGACTGCGCGCTTGTATCCGATTTGTGCCAGCTGAATGTACGGTCCATGACGATGGTGGTTTACGGTCGCTTCGACGGGATCGATCTCGAACGGCCATGTCAGAGGTACAAGGAGTTCCACTGCTTGCTGTTAGCATCCCACTCGTCTACGCTGTTATTGTATTCTTACGCGTAGCAACTGCAAGCTTGTGCTTTAACCGGTCGTCCGTCACCTTTGCGGACACTTTGGCTAGGATTTCAAGCAAATCGCCCTTCACCAGATTCGCCTCAGCCATGCATCGTGCGACATCCCGACGATTCAATTGCCCGTCGGCAAACTTGAGCCATTTTCGCAGGTCTTTTAAGCAGAGGAGGGCGTCGTCTCCGAACGAGTATGTGCCATCGTCGCCAATACCACCAAGCTGCCGGATGTCAGCACGAATACCACGCCTGGGAATATGTACTCACAGCAGTAATAAGACTGTAGACATGAGCGCGGATCTCAGGATCCACGGGATCCTTTGCCCACTCGTCCAGGGTTGTTTGGTGGGCCATTGTAATGGTTGGCGTTGGCAGGTGCACGCTGTCCCGCGTCAACTTTCAGACGCGTCGCGCGCCAGCCCGGACGCGTAAAGTGCACTAATGCAAGATCGTGCCAAGGCGGGGCGGGGCGGGGCGGAGAAGGCAGTCTCGGTCGCGGCTTCCCTCGGCCTTTCTCCGCATCGAGCTCCAAACGTCACATGCGAAATCCCCGGTGTTCTCCTACTTACACAAAAACACCTACAATGATTTCAGCAACTGCCAGACGAGCAATTAGCTGCGCCGCAAAAAGGCAGTGCCGGAGCTTCAGCTCGAACCCCGCCGTCGGCGCTGCGGCCAAGGTCAAGAAGCTCGGCGTCATTGGAGCTGGCCAGATGGTACTTTCCATGTACGATGAGATGAAGCCGAAATCGTGCTGACAGCTGCAGGGGCTCGGTATTGCACTTGTCGCAGCGCAGAAAGCCAGTCTACCTGTGCGACTGATCGACACGTCGCAAGCCTCAATTGACAAAGGCTTGAAGTTCGCAGACAAGCTGCTAGAGAAGGATGTGGGCAAGGGAAGGCTGTCAAAGGAAGATGCTACCGCAGCGAGAGAGCGTCTGACGCCTAGTACAAAGCTGGAAGACCTCTCGGACGTCGACTTCGTAATAGAAGCTGTTCCTGTTCGTTCGCCTAACCCACCCACCCTATAGAATGCTCACTGGCGCAGGAAATCCCAGACTTGAAGGCGAAGATCTTCGCACAGCTCGCCCAGATTTGCCCTCCGCACGCTATCCTTGCAACGAATACATCCTCCATCTCCATCACGAAGATTGCGGCCGCTACTACAAGCGATCCCACGGACCTCTCTGCATCGTCGCGCGTCATTAGCACCCACTTCATGAACCCTGTACCCATTCAAAAGGGCGTAGAAATCATAACCGGTCTTCAAACATCCGAAGCCACGCTTGAGACTGCTCTTGAGCTCTGCAAGCGCATGGGAAAGATCCCTTCCACGAGCGCCGACTCTCCAGGCTTCCTCGCGAACCGCATCCTGATGCCGTACATCAACGAGGCTATCATCTGCTTAGAAACGGGCATAGGGAAGAAGGAGGATATTGATAGCATCATGAAGAACGGCACGAATGTACCGATGGGCCCACTGCAGCTTGCAGACTTTATCGGGATTGACACGTGCCTCGCTATCATGCAGGTGCTGTACAACGATACGGGCGATTCAAAATATAGACCTGCCGTGCTGTTGAAGAAGATGGTGGATGCCGGGTGGCTCGGTAAGAAGACTGGAAAGGGCTTCTACGACTACTAAATTCATCCGATTACTTTCCTCCGCAACCATGTTATCTCTTGTTTGCTCGTGTGTACCATCCAAAATATTCGTCCCATAGATCCGACAACTGAGTTTTCATCGCAGTTCCACGTTTGACCATCAACACTGAACCACTCACGAAGAGAGTTGGGTAAGATGCATTTTCCTAACCATAGAACAACACAACCGCACCCTCTACCCACAAGATATAACTAAACCAACAGCCATGTCCCATTTCCATCCATCTTCGCCTCAGAAACGCTTCTTCCAGTATCACGCAAACTTTCAAGCACGAAAAGCCGATCCAGCTTCACATCCACCATGCCACTTCCCGTTCGCTGGACCGGTCCACCTCCAGCGTTCGTCATGCCACATTGTCTCGAGGAAACGAGCGAGCGGGAAATCGAGGCCGCGATGAATATAGCTATAAGGCAGTCGTTGGAAGAGGGAGAGCCGAAATATATGAGAAGATTCTGGAGGACGTTTGATAGGGGGTTGTTGTTGGACTAGGATATGTGTGAAAGAGGGAAGTTTGGAAGTGTATAAATTTAACGATGTGGCTGATGATTTTCGAATACTTTCTTACAGCCTCTGAATTGGTTTAATCGTGTAAGTACAAAGGGCAGTAAGATAGTGCTATTTAGTGTTGTCTTACTCCTGTGTGTTACCCTAGGACACCGTAAGCAATGCAGTGTCTGCCTTACACAAATGCATGCTCGGCGTGTGCAGTAAAACCCATACTGATCTTGCTTGAATTCGATCCAAGCCGTAGTCTCGCGACCGGGCCCAGATTACCAGATTTCAGGTGGCAAGCGTACTTCAGTGCGCCAGATTCGATGCTTAAGGGCCGTGCGGAAATCATCATATCTGGATCCCGCCCATTCGAATGCCGTGCCTATCAGCCTTTCTGGTTTCGCACCCCATTTGATGGGTAGTCCGTTCACGCTCTCGACCACCTGTGCCATGAGATCCTGAGGAATCCACTTGGTGTCTTTACTTCCCCAGGGGGTGCCTATCAGGTAGGTCCCACGTGTCTCGCGGCCTTCGAACACCTCATAGCGCACGCCGTACTGCATGTCCCAATCGATTTGATGGCTGCTCGTCTGCATTCTGCAAACCACGGGTGGAAAACGAACGAGTGACAAGATTGTTGATCAAGTACCTTCGAGGTCCAGTTGTCCCTAGCTTAAAACATTCGCTGTTGCCTAGCGCGTTAAACCTACCATTGCTCAAGAAATCTGTCTAGAGTGCTTCATGAGCAGCTTGGGGCGCAGGAGGCGCGGCACTTTTGCTATCGGGAAGCAGGCATTCGCACACTCACGTGTAGGCGTCTAGGTGAGGTTGATGTCGAGTTAGCAACGAAGACACTCTTTAGTTTGTCGACCTTACTTGATGTCGGATGTGCCTCGGCTCTTCCCGTGATATCGATTAGATTAGCTCGCTGTACCGTTCATCGGCAGCAACCCATCGTGTCTCCTACTTACAGACGGTCCTTATCCCCTGCACCGTTAACATTGCCCGCACACGGGCCACCTTTGAGCAGCCAATCAATGAGTAGCGCCTGAAAACACCAAATCTATCTCTATCATGATGCCAGCAATTTTTGTTCACTAGCCAAAGCACGCCCTTTTCGAAATCCCCAGCACATACAAATATGCTAAACGCTGCAGCGAAGCTTAGCAACAATGCCGACTTTGTAAAATATACGAAGTATAGTAAAAAGGTTAGTGTTTTACCTAATCTGCCTTATAAGCCGCCACCCGATTAGCAACCTCTTAAAATTAATAACTTACGTACTTTTAGAGCTACTAAGTTACCTATAAATATTAATAGTAGTTTTTTAATTAACTTATTTAACTTATTTTTAACGCTAACGTCCTTAACTAAATTATATACTATATAAATTAGCATGCTAAGAAGCTTTATCAAACTACGCTATTGTCTAAAGTCACCCGCGGGTGGAAGCCTACGTCGCCGTCAGAACTGTATACGTACTTCGTAATTATTATATATACGGGCCTTTATCGCGAGCCGTCGCTGGAGGAGTACTAGGAGAAGCTTCATGGCTCTGCGCCTACGCATAAGATTAATTAGTATATGGCGCAGACGCGTTGGGAGCAGCTGGATCGCTTTTTGTACTATACTAAGGTAGAGCAGAGCTTTAAGTCTCTATTTAGCTACGTCTGGGACCTTTTAGAGTTGCTACGTTAGCGCTCTATAAGCTACTAGATCCTAGGCATATACCTTTATATTAATAAAATAATAGCAAGATTTATAGGCCACGCGGGCGAGATTATAATAATTAAGTTTAAGTATACGCCTAAAAGCGATAAAATATAGTATTTAGTAAATAATAAAGTAATACTAAACTAGTTATTTTATGCTAGAGGCGTTAGCTAAGGGCCTGTTAACTTATTAGAGTCTAATAACGTCGACGCTTAGTCTTTTATGCCTATAAAGTTAGGCCTAGTCTCCCTTATACTCGCCGTTAACGCTAACGGCAAGCGTCTATTTCTACTAAATTATTATATTATATAAGATAATAATCTATTTAATACTATTCTTATACTTAAATATTTTAAATCTAAAGGCGTTAGCTGCACAGGGATAGTTAGGACAATAAAAATAATAATAAAGGAAAGATTTAAGTAGATAGTAGAGGCTTAACTCTAAACTAAAGATCCTACTATCACGATAAGCGCTCGCCATAAGATAGTAAAAGAGAGGTTTAGCGGTGACCTAGTACGCCTATAAACGCAGTTTTCGAACAAGCTAGAGTAAGGAAAGATTTTTTTTAGAACTTGTTAGCATTAAAACAAGTCCTATAGATAGCGTAAAGAGACTATTAAGTTATACTTTTTACAAGTACTATTGCTAAGCGTAAGTACTAACGTTAGAACTTAGTATAGTGTTAACTAATAATAATTATTACTTAATAACTTAGCTTATAATAAAGCTTTACTAACGCTTAAAGCTCTTATAAAATAATAAAAAGTATTTTAAAAGAGCCTTTAAAGACGCGCTTATAATATTACTTAAAATCTTTATAATAATAAATAACTATAATTACTATAAAAGTAAAGTAAATTAATTTAATTAGATTAATAGTTATTAATTAATATAATAACTTAAATAGCGTATCTAATAACCTCCTTAGTACTTTCTAATTAACTTAACGCTTAATAACTATTACAAGCTATTATTATATTTTTATACTAAGTCTTTTAAGCGCTTTAACTATAAAAAGTTCTTATATAAACTTATTAAGTAACTTTTCAAATGCGGAGGCCGCCTCTATAGAGGCTTAAATAAACGTAAGAGACTTAGTAACGTCGTCGTTAGCCAGGAAGGCGATCACAGGTCTGCCAGGCTGTTTAGAGAAGCAAAGACTTGTGTAGCTTGTGCTAAAAATGGGCGTAAGGCTCACAACTTAAGGCGCCTAAAAGCACCTCTCCAGCCTACTTCCGGCAACTCTTATAGACGTCAGCGTCCTCCACGTTCTTATTATGGCTGTACTTTCTGCCGCCTGCCTTTGTGTAGGCCAGAAGTTAACTCTAAGTGCTAGCAAAAGCACCTACAGTAATAATAAATAATTAAGTAAGTAGACACCTCTATAAGCTTAAGTATTAAGTAATTTTATTAAATTACTACTAAAATTTGGCCTCTATATAAATCTATATAAAGTTTATAAATCTTAGTATTTATGCAGAGTTAGAGTAATTATCTAATTAGCTATTAAAAGGTGGCCCGTGTGCGGGCGATGTTAACGGTGCAGGGAATAGGTGAGAATGTGGCTCCTCTTTGATAGGTAGCGAAAACTGCGTCATGGTTGCTGTGGCCGGTCCGCTTCCGCTGAAATTGCGGGGCTTGGGCTCTGAGAGCCGCAGCCACAACGGCTGAGTAACCAAGTACATCACCAGTCACGCAGCTCCTCCAAAGCTCTGTTTCACACGGCCGCCACACACACGGCCTCACAACCTCTCACCTCTTTCTTGCTTATTGTCAAGTCAAGTTGAAAGAGAGGTAGATTCTCTAAAGATGTTTGGCTTCATCGCCGACGGCTTGACGTGAGTGTACCCCGCCCCCGCAACGAGTTCCGAGAATGTACAACGCTCGTCACACAGCTTGTCGCAAGACACGTATAGCTTTCAAATAGCTCAGGTCACCATGCCTAATGACCGAAGACCCGCTAATAAGCCTCCAGCGTCGCTATCACAGTCCTTCTCCCCGTCTTCGCATCCTACAAAGCCCTCCACACATCCGACCCAGCCCAACTCGCACCGTGGCTCATCTACTTCATCACCCTCGCCCTCTTCACAACCGTCGAAAACACCTTGGACTTCATCCTCTCCTGGGTCCCCTTTTGGTCCTGGATCCGCCTCACCATCCACCTCTTCCTGATCCTCCCCGGCTCCCAAGGTGCAACCTTTCTCTACCAAGAATACATCGAGCCCTTCCTCTACCACCACGAGCGCGAAATCGACGACTTCATAACCCGCACCCACGACAGCGCGAAGAAAGCCGGCTTCGCATACTTTCAGCAAGCCGTCGAGTGGGCCAAAGTAAACGTGCTGGGCTTCGCGCCCCAGCAGCGGCCCCCCTCGCCCGTCGCCGGCCAGAGCTACGCACAGAACTTCATGTCGAGGTTTAATATGCCTGCTGCTCGGGGCAGCGACAACCTCTACGGGCTCGTCAACCAGGCGCTCAGCGGTGCGAGCGCGCTGTACTCGGGAAATAGGGACGCGCAGGCTACAGAGCTGAGCCGGAACGCGAACATCATCCCTGAGAATATCCGCAATAATGATGATAGACTGAGCTACGTGTCGTCGCAGCGTGAGCGGCTGATGACGCTGCTGCAAGCGTTCGACCGCGAGGCCGAGAACGTGCGCGCGCAAAGGGAGAGCGGGAGCAGATACCATGAGGGAGGCGGCGGACTGGCTCATAGCAGGAGCGAAGCGGAATTTGATCGCATTGATCGGGTGGAGGTGGACGATGCGAGCTCGAGCTCGGAGCGGCCGCCGTATCCCATCACTCCTCCTCCGCTAGATCGGAGGACGAGCAGTGGGTGGATGCCGTGGAATTGGCAACGCGGTGCCCCGCAGCCGGAGGACCCGCTGGCATATGGTAGGGAGCCTGGTGCGCGACGGGATCAAGCTCGCTCGACGGGCTTTGACCTTGGGGATCGCTGAGGGACGGATGCAGCGGCGCCTGCTCCTCTTTACGGTTGTAGATTTTCGGCGTTATCACCACGTAAACACAGAGCTAGATAAATTGCTCGAATTGCCATCCAGCCTCGCTGGCTGCGACTGGATGTACCTGATATGCAGGGTACAATGCCTAGGAAGTGGCACGATACCTCTTCAAGAATGTTGCGACGCCTACATCGGTAATCCTACATTATATGTACAGAGCATATTTTACACCCAAGCCCAAATCTTGGCCTAGTCTGCCCCATGGTCTATCGTATACTACAGATCCTTGACATCCGTGTCTACCTTCACGCCAAACGCCCAATGTGCTCGTCGTTTACGCAGTTACCTTGAAAGGATAGCGAACGTTATCGTCCTTGCGTATCACAATCTTCTTCTTCTTCTTCGTCGCCACATGCTCGACCCAAACCTCCTTTGTCATCTCCTTGGTGAAGGCGCGGATAAAGCGCGGGTCCCACAGCTCAGACGCTATGCCCAGGTCCTTGCAGCAGCGCATCAGCGCATTCGACTTGCAGCCCTCAGTCGCGGTCGGGATACCATCCGGATCGAAGTATTGTTGTTCGCCGCGCGCAATAGACACAAGTCTAGTCCACGTCAGTGTCTACCCTTCTACACAACACGTAACTGGCAAAACTCACCTCCCCTGCACAACCAACCCATACTCCCTCGTAATAATCTTCCCCGTGACAATACTCTCCCCCCTCGGCGCAAGCCCCCACCCGCCCGGTCCAAACGCCCTGTTCAAAATCCTCCGGTACTTGATCTCAGGCAGATACACTATCCCATCGGGCTTCACCTCGACGTCATCTTGGTGTATGGGCGCGAGAAGAATTTCCGATTGCTCCGGCGCGAAGGATACGCTACCGAGGCCGTGGTACGAGCGCGTCCAGTCGATGGCGGGCACTCCTTCGAGCTCGGGCGGGTGGTCGGAGAGCCCGGATGTGAGGGAGCGCTGGTTCACGACTTCCTTTTCGGCGGAGGCGGCGCGGGAGGTTGGGACTGGGGGTTCTTTTGCGGGGAAGCTGGGGGTGACGGTGCGCTGAGGGGAGGAGGAGGAGGAGGAGGTTGTAGAGGGCCTTGTTGCTGTGCTCGTTGTAGGTTTCGTTGCTGTGCTGGTGGTTGTGGGCTTGGCAGCTGTGTTCGTCGTGGTGGTCGCGGCGCGTGCCGTGCTGTTCACGAATGCGCAAGAGATGGGGGACGAGGAGAAGGCGCGGTGCGCGGCCCGGTAGGAAGAGGGTGTGCTTCTTGAGCTGGAGGATGTGAGGAGAGACGATATGCCCCGATGTGCTGCCATTTTGAGAGATAGCGCGGTGGTGCGGGTGGATGGGAGACCTGATGTGAGGAAACGCGAACTTCGCGAAGTCACGATTCTGCCATTTTGTGGTGGCCAATCAGAGCGAAGCGGCGTCAACACCACACCTCCGGGACCGCATCAATCAGACCAGCTTCACGCCACAGCTCCCACTCCAACAGCGGAAGACCGTTACATAATTGCTGAGCAACGGTCGCCCTCGAGATGTTTTATGAGAGTGTGGATTCGGGTGCCTGGCAGAAGGTCAGAAGTAGATTACGCTCACACCACCAGCGCATGATTTCGGATCAGAAAGGCCTACTACCGACAACATGTTCACGGAGGCAACTCGTGGAGGTACTCACGCGAACCAATCGCAAATCAAGCATCACGATTGGACTATTTCGGTCGAGTTCTCGCTTCTCTAACGTGCATGTCAGTCGGGGACCGTAGTTCACGCTATGTCGGTGCATACTGCTTAGCAGCATTGCAAACCAACACGAGTCGACATCGTGGAAAATGCCTCTCGGATCAATTCATTCTATCTGGATACCTCCAGAATCAGTATTGCTTCACACGATTCAAAGCTTCGTAGTTGAAGGTAGCTGACACGAAGCGGTGGAATCTGACAAAGGGTAGCCGCAGCACCAACACTGAACAATCCAGTAGCAAGTCGAACCCTCATTTTCTGACAGCCACATCCTTTACCATCCTTTGGCTCCAGCCCGGACTCCGGGATATCGGTGTTGGCAGCCACTCCATGGTGCAGCGCTTTCTCCGTCGTTAATGCAGCCTGCCAGCGTAGGATCAAATGTGGGACAGCAACAGCCGAAGACATATAACAACAGACGGTCCATTTTGGAAACTCCCAACTGACCTCTCCCCAATTGCACAGAAACATGTCTACAGCCACGGCGAGCTCTGGCCTAGCCAGCCAGGTGGCTAACGCATCGGTCTCGCAGGTTTTCCTTTCTTTTATTGTCATTGTAAGTTTCCAGATGGACGGTACGACTAGCAAGTTATGTTTAACTTACATGGTCACAGTTGGTTGCTCGTTTTATTCTGAGGGGTATTTACCGCGTCTACTTCCATCCTCTTTCAAAATACCCCGGACCGAAGCTGCATGCATTCACTAGGATACCCCAGATGATTGGACTATGGAAGGGAGAGCCACACAAGCGTATCGAAGCGATCCATGCCAAATACGGCCGTGTGGTGCGAACTGCCCCGGATGAGATCTCCTACATCGACCCTGAAGCGTGGAAATTCGTCCACGGTCATGGTGACACCAAGGCTCGAGGCTCAAGGCCGCAGAAGCACTGGATCCGCTCCGGAAACGATGTCACAGATACGCCCTCTCTTCTCTTTGCGCCTACAGGTGCCCACTCTCGTATGCGCCGCGTTTTCCACTCTGCCTTCTCTGACCGTTCGCTCAAGCTCCAGGAGCCACTCATTGTCAAATACATTGACTTGCTCCGTGAGAGGCTGAGGGAGAAGGCTCCCCAGGGTCCCATCGACATCGTCAAATACTTCAACTTCACGACTTTTGACGTCATGGGTGACCTGGCTTTCGGAGAATCGCTGCATATGTTGAACAAGGATGAATACGACCCCTGGGTTGCGATGACTTTCGAATATCTGAAGACGTTCACTTTCCTTGAGATGTGCCAATATTACGCAATTACTCGGTACGGCGTCCGTCAGCTGATGAAGCTCATGGCCAAGCAGAGACAGTCGCACTTCCAGTATACTGTTGACAAGGTCAACAAGCGCGTCGATCAGGGTCGTGCAACTGACGGCCACGATCTCTGGACTCTCGTCTTGGACAAGGAGGGCCAACGTGAGGGTCTGTCTCGCGGTGAGATGTTCGCCAACGCCAACTTGTTTATGGTCGCCGGGACGGAGACGACCGCCACCATCAGCGCGGGTTTCGCCTACTTGATGTGCAAGAACCCCGAGGTCTACGCTAAGTTCAGGAAGGAGGTGCGCGAGACTTTCAAGAGCCAGGACGAGATCAACATCGAGCGTGTTCAGGCTCTTCCTTACCTCAACGCTTGCTTGAAGGAAGCTCTTCGTGTCTACCCGCCAGTCAGCAATGCTCAGCCCATGCTTACACCTGCCGATGGAACAACCGTAATGGGCGAGTACATGCCACCGAACGTAAGATAGCCTATCTGTGGAAGACTGAGAGTCGCCAGCTAATGTTTCTAGACCGTTCTTTCTATCCCGCAATTCGCCATGTACCGCTCAGAAACCAACTTCAAGCATGCGCTTAAATACATTCCTGAGCGCTGGCTAGGTGATGAGCGCTTCGAGAGCGACAACAAGAAAGCATTCGAGCCCTTCCACGTCGGCCCGCGTGACTGCCTGGGCAAGAAGTATGTCTCACAGCGCTCGCATTTTCCCTTGGGTGTCACTTACTAACGCGAGACAGCTTGGCATGGCACGAGATGCGTCTCATCGCTGCAAAGGTCCACCACCAATTCGATTTCGAGCTCAGCTCTGAGAACAACAATTGGACCGACCAGAAGATCTTCATCCTCAACCAGAAGGAGCCCCTGTATATGAAACTGAAGGCCGTCTATTAGGTGATCGGTCCCTCGGTTGAAAGTGGTGAGTAGTATATGAACAGCGTTGCACTTCTGAGCTCTAGCCCAGTTGCAATGCATAAGCACGATGGCGCATGAGGCGAATTCTCTTTCTTTACACTTTTTGTAAATGTCACGATTACGGACGGCTTAGAGTACAGTGGTGGTACAGTTGCAATACAAAGGGCTGTCAAGCCCTTGTCGAAAAGTTCAGCATCCTCACGCGTCTTTAGACGCAGTGCGCTCGTCGTTTCCGTGCTTCTTCCAGCACGCGCGGAAGATTTCCATCTGAGAGGGCATCAGTCCAAGTCTCGGCATTCAAGTCCACCGACGCCATTAGATCGGTGCTCGGGTCAGAAAACGTTGGATTGCTCCAAGCCCAGAGACTGTCGGGATCGGTAGTAGACCTCGGGTCGGTGCTCGCGTGAGTTGGACATGCGACTAACCTCTTTCTTGCACAAGCGCCAATCCTTCTTCTCGTAGTAGCAATCGGTGAGCTTCATGTTCTCGTCTGCAAAGGCCAATCAATATCGCATACACGAATTGCCCGGACAGGCGTGTGAAGGTGAAGCCGCATGTGATGGCGGCGTACCTGCGCATCCCGTGCTGTAAATCCGCTTGTCCCTAGTCGCCCTGCTCGTCAGCCAAGCCTTCCACTTTCACCACAACTTCCTTTTCCGCTGCTGCGAAACAGCACCGGGATACGCACCAATCATCTGGCTCGTCGTCGTCCTGCACCTTGGACGATCCCTCTGTTCGCGCTGCATCGTTTGACATTCTGACTCCGTGTTCGACGTGGTTGGGGAAGGTTGAGTTGAGTGACCATCGCTCTGAGGGATCCCTGGACGGAAAAACGAGGCGCCGAGGCGCGACGACGGGAAGCCATGGCGGCCAAAATGAATGTTATGGTATATACAGGTATTTCCTTCATCTCTTCCGGAGGATGGGCAGCGCGTGCTGATATAGTCAAGGAACCGGGAGCACGACAGAATCGGTTCGGCATTGCTTGTTCACTCTCCGCCGGCTGCTATCGCCCAGCTACGCGGTTATCCCCGTGACTGGCGATGTCATCATCAAGGAGCCGTGGATGGCATCGTGTGCGCTGCTTGTCTTTCCTGGCGGAGCGGATCTGGGATACTGCCGCACGCTCAACGGTGAAGGGAACAGCCGCATCAGCCGGTATGTTAACAATGGTGGTGCATACCTGGGCTTTTGTGCTGGAGGGTACTACGGCTCTTCTAAGTGCGAGTTTGAAGTCGACAATCCGGAGCTCGCTGTTGTCGGAGAGAGGGAGCTGGGCTTCTTCCCGGGTGTCTGCCGAGGACTGGCTTTTCCGGGGTTTGTGTACAGCTCTGAAGCTGGGGCGAGGGCGGTGGAGCTGAAGATTCACAAGAGTGCTTTCAGCGAGGTGAAAGATGGGTTGGCGGAGACCTTCAAGAGCTACTATAATGGTGGTGGGGTGTTCGTCGACGCGAAGAAACTTGAGAACCGGGACGTCGAGATTCTGGCTAGCTACACGGAAGACCTCCATGTCGAATCTGGGGAAGGAAAAGCTGCAGTTGTGTATCGTAAGGTTGATCAAGGCCATGCTATTCTCACTGGGGCGCATCCAGAGTAAGTGGTCACACTCATTTATATTCGCCTCAAGCTAATCACTACAGATTTGCTCCGGCCAACCTCGCGAGACCCGCCGACAATCCAGACTACTCTTCCATTATCAATTCTATCGCCGCAACAGACTCCACTCGGTTAGCTTTCATGCGGCTTCTTCTTTCCAAGTTTGGTCTTCGAGTCAATGAAGAGGAACAAGCGGTACCGTCCCTTTCCCGTCTGCATCTCTCCTCTCATCAGCCAGCAGGCGCCGCTGACCTCGCTGCATCGTGGTCCGAGATCTTCACTCTAGTCGATGGAGAGGAGTACATTGTGGATGCAAACGATGTTTTCCACATCAAGAAAGACAGTGGTGCTTGGAGCGTTCATAGCTTGACAAGAGCGGTGTCCGATGTCGCCGTCGAAGTATTGCCTAAGGCACTCACAGGTCAAGGAGGTAATAAGATGCCTGGCGCTGAAAAGCAGCCCGATCAGAACTCGAATGAGGAGAAGAAACCCAAGACGAAAGAAGACCAGGTGCGTGAGCGCATTGCGTACACGGCATCGGCCTCTCCGGACCAGGATCTTGACTACGATAAGCTTGTCAAGAGAATCGTACCTCACGAGACAGAGCTTCCGGACAAGCGGGAAACTCCGTACTTCAACCATGAATCCTACTATGCGAATCTGGCACATCACCACCAGAAAGCGCAGAATCACCACCCAACCTTCGGCACTTCCCTCCTGTACGGCGAAGTCGTGACTTCTACCAACACGCTTCTCGAGAAGAACCCCTCACTCCTGCGAAACCTCCCAACAGGTTTCACGGCAACCGCAAGAACGCAGGTCGCAGGCCGCGGTCGTGGCTCGAACGTATGGATCGCACCTCCAGGCGCTCTCATGTTTTCAACCATCATACATCACAGCTTCTCGCTCACGCAAAGCGCACCCATCATTTTCGTGCAGTATATCGCAGCGCTAGCCGTTGTTGAGGGTATAAAGAACTATGCGCCGGGCTATGAGAAGGTGGCCGTGAAATTGAAGTGGCCGAACGACATCTATGCGCAGATTCCCGGCTCACCGACCAACCCTCTCGTGAAGATCTGTGGCATCCTGGTGAATTCTAGTTACTCCGGCACCGACTACTCGCTCACCGTCGGCATCGGTCTCAACCTCGATAATCCTCTGCCGACTATTTCTCTCAACTCCCTTATCAGTGCGCTCAACCTTAAGGCTATGACGAACGAGAAGCTGCTCGCTAGCATCCTCGCGTCGTTTGAGTCGCTCTACAGCACGTTTCGTAGATCGGGTTGGAACAGGGAGTTAGAGGGGATATACTACGAGAACTGGTTGCATAGTGGACAGGTAGTTGAGCTAGAGGCACATGGTGGGATGAAGGCGAAGGTCAAAGGCATCGCGAGGGATTGGGGTTTACTGCTTGCGGAAGAGTTAGGCGCGGGAGAGAGACCGACGGGCAGGATGGTGAGCTTGCAGAGTGATAGCAATAGGTTTGACTTCTTCAAAGGGTTGATTTCGAGGAAGATCTGAGACGGTAGGGGTGGTAGGGGTGGAGCGACGTTCTGTGGGTGAGAGGTCTCAACAATGACCCAACTGTGGGTGAAACAGAAAAAATGGCGGGTCACCGCCCACGCATGCTATTTAACAGCGTTTTTCGGCGCAGCGTATGCCCGTTTGCTTTAAAAGCGGTTCACCGGACCAGCAAATCACATTCTTGCTATTGTGCAACAAGCGCAGTGAACGCGGTTTAATCGCGCTTCTGGTGTTTTCGGCCGCTGTCTAATCATTGTGCGAAGTGCACGAAATCAACTCACGTTCACAACGACAATTCTATTGTGACCTCCAGCCCTGACGGGTAAGTCGCTCTCGTATTGAACTTAGCAACACAATAACATCCTCGCAAGCGCCTGAACATATAAGTGTCAGCGCCAGCTGTCTTGCCTCCTCTCTTTCCTTCAGATCACACGCTCTCGACTGGCACTGACTTCTCAGCCCACGCTTCTGCTTCTGCTACAGTCGACTTACACACTTGCACTCGCTGGCGCCGGACGCTTACGACTCCCACTATCCAACGCCAACTCCTACCAACGCCGTACCTCAACTCGCCTTCATTATCACCATCGACATGTCTCGCAACAATCCTCTTGCATCTCGAAACAATCTCTCCTCTCCGAGCAAAGCGTCCAACCTCTCCAACATGCAAGCTCCTGTTGCAGCACCGCCCCCAGACACGCTGGACAACCCCCTCTCGCTCCTCTCCGACTCCGACTTCGAAGACGAACCCGTCCCAGCCCGCCTCCCACCCAGTTCAGGCACCAAAAAGCGGCCCATCGACCTCACCTCTGATTCGGAGCCAGACCAGCCCGCACCGAAGAAACAGAAACAAGCGCACCCAAGGCAGAAGAAGCAGGCGCATCCACAACCGCAACCGCAACTACAATCACCAGCGCGCCTCAATCTTACTCTCACCATCCCAGAGAACCCCTACCCGCGCGCTCGCGCGCCAAAACTCCTCGCGCACTACCCAGCCACCACTACCACCACCAGCAATAGCGAGGGAAACTTCACCACCCCGAAAATCGCAACCTCCGCCCGCGTAACATCCCTCCTACGCGCCTGCCCCCTCCTTAACGTAACACCCACAACACTCCCGCGCCCACAACAACTTGCCCACGAAGCAGCACTATCCGCCAACCGCGCCGCGACGAACGCAGGCCGCGGCCAGTTCTTCGCTTGGCGCTCGTTCGCGCACGCGAGTCGGGATGGGAGAGAGGCTATGGTGCTTTCGGGGCTGGATAGCGAGGACGTGGAGGCGGAGTTTGGGTGGGAAGAGGAGAATGGGTTACCCGAGTGGAAGAAGCCGTTTACGGGGTTGTGGAGGGATTTGGGGGGGAGGGCGTTGGAGAGGTTGATGCCGGAGAGGGAGGGGGTGGATGGGGGGTAGGGGTTATGGGCGAAGGCTGAGCTGGTGTCTCTGCCAGAGAGAGAGGTTTGGAATCCGTATAACAAGTATTATTTTGGCTGAATTTTTGTCTTTAAGCTTTTATCTGAGTGTGATTTCCTTCGATTTACCTATGATAGCTTCTGTACCCTGCTCCTTTCTTATCTCAGAAGGTCTCCGATCAAGGAGTTCCGCAGAATCAAAGCATATACCGATACCCCTTCTGCAGCCTCCTCGCCTTCCCCAGATCCACGCCCTCTATCTCCGCTGTCTTCTCCCACTTCCTCCTCTCCGCCTCGCTCAACTGGACATCCTCGTTCTCCATCTTTTCCAGCTGCGCATTCTGCCTCTGTAAAAGCATCCTCAGCGCCACGAAGCACGCCAGCGCGAGGAACTCCAGGCCGATGCACACGCCCAGCGCCGGCCGGTAGTGCGGCGACGACGAGGGAGTGTAGGTGAACGGCGTCCAGATAGACGCTGAGTTCCCGACACTGTTGATGAAGGCGACGGCCGCGGCGCGCTTGGCAGGGGGACGGGGGATGGCGTTGGAGATCCACGCGTAGATGGTGCCGTTTTGCGTGAAGACGAAGTTCATGAGGAATAAGGAGAAGTCTAAAAGTATCATTGATTAGCACGAAGACCCGAGTTAGTGGAATGGTGGGTGGGGTGGCTTACAGCGCGGGCCAAAGGCGTCGGTCGTCATGAACACGACGAAGCCAATGCTGCTCACAAACACGGGGTAAACCAGGAACCAGAAACGATTCCCGTAATAGTCGCTCGCGTAGCAATGACCATACGAGTAGAACACCATAAACACATACGGCGGTGCAACAAGCAAGAGCGAGATAGTCTGGGAGTACCCCAGCGTCTTTGTCAGAGTGGGGAAGAAATTCTGAAACCCTGATGCGCCGGTGATGCCCACGTATGCGAGGGCGAGCAAGTACGTCTTCGGATCGAGGAAGGCGAGCTTCATGCCGCGGATCTGCGACATGCCGCCTTCCTCGTCGATGTCTGCCTCTGCGGCGTCGAGCGCGAGACGCCGGTTTGCGACGTGCTGCTCCTCGGGGGAGAGTGAACGCCAGGTATGTGGGAAGTCGGGCAGGATGATCATGACGAGGATGCCGACGAAGACGGTGATGGCGCCTTCGATGATGTACAGCCATTGCCAGGCGTCCATGCCTCTTTCGCCAGCGAGACCGTTGAGTATACCGGCAGCGATGAGGTTGCCGAAGGCACCCGAGACGAGAGAGCCGGAGTAGAAGATGGCGGCGCGTTTGGCTAGCTCTTCCCTGGGGTGAGGAACGTGTCAGCAATTCGGACTCTGGAATTGTAGTTTATTTGCTTACTTTGTGTACCATTTGGTGAGATAGAACAGAACGCCCGCAAAGAAGGGTGCTTCCACCAGCCCTAATATGAAGCGACATGCGACGATACCGCCAAAGCTGGTCACTTGGGAGGTGCACGCTGAGACCAGACCCCATGCGATGGTGAAGAACCCGAGGTACCAAGAGGGTTTACCCACGTAATTGAGTGCCAAATTGGAAGGCACTTGCATGAGAATATATCCAACGAACAGGATGGAAAGTCCGACTTGGTACTGGTCCCCCACTAGGTGCAGGTCGCGTTCGAGGCCCTGGAGTTTGGCAGCAGCATAGTTGTTCCTGCGGAACAATGTGAGCGCAATGCATATAGCCGCAGCTTGACCACTCTACCGGTCAATGTAGTTCATGAGGTAGACGAGAATAACCAAAGGCATGATACGAACATCGATCTTGCGCCTCAGCTTCCTTGCGACCTTCTTTTCGTCTTCAGTCAGCTCCTCATGATGAACATGCTCTTGGTGTAACGTCTCCGGTTCCCCCGCCTTCTCCGCCTTGTCAATAAAGTCATGATCACTGTACGTTTGATCCGTCATCTTGAAAATGGGATTGTGAGCTGCAAGTCACACAAGCATGCGGGGAGAACGGAAGTTTATAGGCGAAGCTTCGGGTCAAAAGCGGGCAAGAGCACGCTAGGAGGTGATAAGCACGACCAAGCACATTGCCTGACGATAGAAAGTGAAGCCACTGGCTTCACCGAAGCCCACCCCAGTGGTTCATACGGCAGGTATGCCGCCGGGCCCAACCGTACAGTATTACCAAAAGACAGCGCCGGCAGCCTTGTGCGCTCGACCATTGGTCCGGACCGGGTGTCGTACTTTGCGCACCAATCGCGCTTACGGGGCTGGCTCTCCGCGATCTCCGCCCTCATGATCTGCAAGCACGTTGTCGGCAAAAGGCAGGTGGTTCAGCGCACGGGGACCCAAGGTTGCTACCATAAGTGAATAGTGTCGAACTACGGTTATAAAGGGGCAGAAGTGCATGCCGCCACTAACGTTGTGCATATGACAACAGCAAGAAGAAACCTATTCCCTGACAATAGTAACATTGATATCGTATCCGGAGCCAATTAGAAAAGCAGGAAAAGCACATGTGCGATCCTACCTTGTCAAAACATCCCGGTATCGCTTCGCAACGCCGTACACCGAAATCATACATTAAACGGAGTCGTTCAAGTACCGCTGGGCCGTCGTGGACTGTACGGCGAGTATTGCGGAGGTTGCGCGTAGTTTTGTTCCATCCGGGCATAATCCTGTGGGTTGTATTTGTACTCGTGCTCGTGCTCACGCTCCTCTTTACCCGGCCAAGGCACCTCTTGATATCTCCGCTTCTCTTCGTGTTCTTCGTGTGTCTCTTCCATAGTCGGAAGCTCAGTCGAGTACTCTTTGTTGTAGGAGTCAATTCCTGGAGAGCGCATGCCACCGCTGGAGGCATAAGAAGTTGGCCGGGAGCTGGTTGTGCTCTGATAAGACCATCGGCCATCCGACGGATCGGGAGAGTGACCGCTAGATATCTCAGAATTGGTCGAAAAACGAGCATCCTGTGGCTGGAGATGATTAGGCGACGGCTGTGGGTGGTAGAAATCACCCGGCAGCTCCATCACATGCTGCTGTGGTTGTGCCTGTGCCTGTTTTGGTTGGAGGTACATTTTTTGTTCCGCTAGCCGTGGTGACTGGGGCAAATTGTATGGCTGTTTGGTTGGTGATGATGAGGGCGGTAATTCAGGGTTGCGAGAGCGGTCTGCGGGATTGATGGTCTTCAGCTTGCCGTTTTCCATCATAGCGGTCAACGCGCCTGCGTCCAAGAGCTCGGCCTTTTTCAACATCCGTTCTACCAAAACCTTCGATGCCGCCTTTAGCTCTTTCTTCACAAAACTGACCATGGTGACATTGCACTTGATCTCGATGTCCTCGCGGAGATATAAACCTTCGAGTGGAGCACCGATACCCAACTCTCGGGTTTCAGGCGGCTCGCCTGGTTGGGATCCGCCTGTGTTGTTAGCAGAGAATATACGACGAAGGAGGGAAAGAATCCTCACATATTTGCCATTTGTTCCTCAAGTCTACGTTTGCCGGAGCCTACAAATATTAGTCTAGCTCGAGAAGTGCTTGCAGTAAATGGTGTGCATGTCTGAAACATGTCCAAACGTTGTTTTTTCATGGATATGGACTCACGTAGGTATGTGTCTGTAGGCCCCATGGCATGTCATGAAAGCACCCCTTGAATTTGATCTGGCCAGATCCAAGCTTGCCGATGCCGGGGACATACTGGATGCGCTGAGTAATCTCGTACCAGGTCGCATAGAACTCGTCCGCAGGCGCATCGCGCGGCGCTTTGATGGGTTCGAAGCTCAGGACGAGCGGACTAAGTTCAATAATCTCTCCATGGCTATGAAGTATGTCGATCGCGAGCTGACGGGGAATGTAGCTCGGGATAGGCGTGATATTGATGTAGGTGGCCTTCTTTCTCGTGAGGCCCATAATGGAAGCAATGTCTCTTCAGGTTCTGGTCGTTTTGTACACGCGATAGGCACCTATCGGGTGAAAGCTGATGTGATGTGACGAGGGTTTGTTGGGGATAAGATGAGCCGTAAGTGGTCGTTCAGGTTGAGTTGGAGGCGAAAAGGTTCACAAAGTAGGCGGAGGTAAGCCGTATAATAAGCTGCCACCCCCTGCTCAGCCAACTTCACTCGGATTCGATATCGCGTGGCTAGATCGATAGCTTGGCTTCAGGGACACCTGTGCACCACGTCATGCACGTGGCGCAATACGATGATGTCAGATTGGCGGATTGACAAGAAACAAAAATACCCGAAACACTCCTTAATCTCTTGCGACTCTTGGATAGGATACAGGAAGCGATCAAAATGCAAAAGGCGATAGCCGGCTTCGGGACGTGAGATCTGCTTTTCGAGATGGCAGTTGCCCCTCACTCTTGTAAAGACTAATTTTAGCGCCGGCTATGTCAGCGTCAGCGCAATGAAAGAGGTTCGTATCGGCGGGTGGTGAATTCGACGCTCCAGAACTCATCAAAGAATTTATTGTTGACGCTACCCTTATCAACGGATCTCAGCTGTTATTTTTTTCTGCCGCATGAGGCGGCGAAGTAACCGGGAAGCCGCACACCCGTCGCCCAACACCAAGCTCCGCCTCTTCACTTCTCTCAGGCTGACCGCTCTCGACGGGCTGGCGAGACAACCGCGCCAACTTCTGCTTGCTGTTCATTTGCCTGAAATGGATGTAGCGGTGATTTGACGGTGGGTTGCTGACGGCTGACCGCGATGGCTGTCTGCACTTGCGCTGTGCGGTTAGCGGTTGGAGCAGCTTGAGAAGCCCTCGCCTAAGAGCTGAAAGTCGCACATGGTCACATGCCGCCTTACGTCTGGCAAGACAAGAACAGTCGTGATGCGCTCCAAGCGCTTTGATGTCGAACTGGCAATGCTAATTCAAACGATTAGAATTGTTTCTTGTCGAAATTTTGGCACAAAAAATCGCGTGCTACCTATGGTAGGTACCGAAGCTCTTCGAACGCCGATGTCGCGATGCAAAAACAATATCAAAATCGTATCAAACCTCCTTGAAATGATCAGCATAAGATTATGAATAGGTTCTATCAGTAGGGCGGTTCTAGTATTCGGAAGAAGGGACGTAACCATGGCTCCCTGTCACTCAACCCATTTTCCACAAAGCCTACATAGAAAATTATCACGAACGTACGAAGCTACACTCTCCTCAAACACTACAAATCGTGAAACAGCACAACCAACTCTCAATGTCCGAGAACCTCTCCCCTTATCGCTGCATCGGCCGCGGCCACTGCGGCAGCACAGACGTGATCAAGAGGGAAGATGGCAGCCCCAACCGCTCCGTCTCAAACGACCGGATCATGCACACCCGCATACTCCAGTCCTTCCCCACAGCCTACCCGTCCGCGTCGCCCAATCCTACCACCTCATCCACCCCCACAGCGACTGGTGGCGAAGCCGCCTCCCCAGCTTCCCACCCGACACCCTCCCCTGCCGTGCCTACCACACGGAGCGTATCCCCCCGATGCCGCTCCCCGTCCGCCAGACCATCATCACCCGCTACTGCCCGCCCCAACTTCAGCCCTTCGTCCGCGACAACCGCGACGACGAAGACTGTGTCCTCCGCGTGTACCACGGGCGGCGGAAACGCGTCCACGAGAGCAAATTCCCTCGCTTCTGTTTGCGGAACTACGCTCTGTGCGTCGACCAGATGGAAGAACTTGGTAGAGATACGTATCAGGTGGCTCGCGCGCTCGCGGAGGCGCTGGTGTATTGTCATTGGAAAGCCTGCGTGGACGCGGAGGATGCGGAGTTTGTGCTTGCGCCTAGTACGTTCGAGACGTCTAATAAGAGCGTTGAGACGCCGACGATTGAGGCTTTTGGTCAGGAGTTTGTGGTTTGGATGGTGGATTTTGACCGCTGCGGACATATGGTGGACGATGAGGGGGGCGTGGAGCAAGCGGTGCAGGCGTTTTATCGGAATGATCCGTACTACCCGCGTCCTTTTGCCTACGGGCTCACTGATGAGGATGAACAACTGTGGGAGGCTTTCAAGGCGCGGTACTTGCAGGTGAGCGGGGGACTCCTGGGCGGAGGCGATGTACAGTTGGCAGAAATGTTTATAGGCGAGGTTGAACGAGGGATTGAGGAGGAGGAAGACGGCGCAAGAAGTCGCGGCTTAAAAATTTCGTGGGCGCAGAGAGGGAGGTTACGAATACTTATGTAGGTAGGTGCGGCGAGAAGTCCATGCCATGTTATCTTCGTGGAATATGCAAACCGAACAGCTCTATATGAAAACTCATATCTCAAAGAAATTACCATCCCATTACCATTCACATATACACAATTTTCCCTCCCCCCTTTCCCGCGCACCAGGGTAGTGTACTCACCAAACACCAAACGCCAACGCTTGTGCAAAAAGACCACACCCAAACCCCTCATTCTCATAACCCCCTCTCCCCGCTCTTCCCCTCCTCGTCCGTACTCCCCTCCCTCGGCGCCGCCTTAGAGCTAAGCCTTGCAAACTCCCTCTCCGCAGCCTCCGTATCGAAGCTCGCAGGACGCCCATGACTGTACGTCGACGACGCCCGCCTCCGTGGCGACAATGGCGGTACCATCACCTCAGGCGACGCGTAGCAGTCTTTCTTCGGCGGAATATCCGATTGCGCGGTCGTATACGTGCTCCCGGTCCCGCTCGTCGGCGACGTAGGCGCGTCGTCGTTCTTATATAGGATATCCGAGCTTGGCGGGGAGCTCGATCTGTAGTCCTTCTTGGGTGGGATATCTGATGTTGGGCCCGCGGCTGGGGTGTACGTGTGCTTTTTGGGGATGTCGGCACTGGGTTGGGGTGATTGGGGCTGGTACGACTTCTTGGGCGTGGCGGGGGCGACGGAGTTGTAGTCAGGGGGCGTGGTCTTTCCTTCGAGCTTGTTGATAGCTAGAGCGTGGGCGTCGGCTTTTTCCATGTCGGGCGTCTGCTCTGCACTGAGACAAAAAGAGCCGTTGGGCGATCGGCTTGTGCGGTTGCGGTGGTGCTTTAGGACGAGCATCTGGCCGACGTGGAGCTGTGACTCGCGAAGGAGCCAGTCCTGGGGTACCGATGGGACGGGTGGCGCCGTTTGGTCTATCAGCGTGGCTCTTGTCGGGTCCCAGAGCGAAGACTGCGATCGCGTCGAGGGTCGCAAGCTGCTTCTGATGGAGCCGTTGGTGGACTGGCGTTTCACTTTCCAGCGCCCGGTCTTGTCGTCAGTCTCCATGATCGAGGGCCCAAAGCGGAGAGAGTCGGCTAATGTGCGTGTGGCCTCGAATACAGAGTTTTCGTACTCGTGAAGTGTCTCGTGTGACATGACAGAGCGGATGCTTCCCGTAGTGCCAGACTGGCGCTTCAATCTCTTCTCGCTGCCCACGACTGCAACGTTGTACTGGCTTTCGCGCCATGCCCTGTAGTCACCTGGCTTCTTCGCCCCGTCGGGAACATAGAAACGAAGATCAACTCGCATGATGGCGTAGAAGATGACAACCAAAAGCTCAGTCAAGAAGTTGAAACAGTAGAAGCAGGCCCTAGAGTAGTACCATGGAATGGGGTTTGGCTGTCCTCGAGCATTGCGAACCGGTATTTCTGGGAGCCAGGCAGCAATGGTCCGGAAACACTGACCAAGGGCAAGAATGAGAGTCCCAAAGAAGAGCACAGCAATAGCGTTCCTCAACCGGCCAGCACCAAACTTCTCCGTGCCCTTGCGTGGCATGACAAAAGAGAAGGCTAGAAGAAAAAACGGCGCCAGAGTGAAGGATGCAAAATAGGTGAATGCCGCAAGTTGTAGGCGACGGTCAACTCGTAGGATAGTCTGATCTAGGGTGAAGAATTGCTGGATAGACGCAACTATAATCATGAATAGAGCAAGAATAAGTGCGACAATGCCAGCGCGGTGGATGATGCGGTATTGAGTCGACCAACCGAAACGAGGATGTTGGGCTCGGACTACGCGCTGGGTGAAGAACCAGTTGCAGAGATATAGGATGATGGTTCCAACGTAGACGAATACATTCGCCGCGATTGCCAAGCTGATGTTTCTTGGGTAGCAGGACCACGCTATTCGCAAGACCATCGTTATCAGTCGGACCTTGCAGAATCCTCACAAATAGTCAGTGTCATCCTCAATCGAGTGGTATACTTTGAATCTCACCAAATAACGCGCCGTTGAATATGAACTTATGTCCTCGGGATTTGTTATACTTCATGATCATGATATGTATCACCGCGAATAAGATGTACAGCACAAGGAAGACCGCCGTTATGGGTATGTCTGGTATTTTCGCAGGGGAGCCGCCCAAGCCAATGTATCGTGGCGGATACGGCGCCTTGCCTGGTCGCGGCGGGCCCTATTCATTGTCAGCTTCCACACGCCTTCACAACATCTTCATTCAACTTACGGATTGTCCAGGGCCACTTGAAGAAGACATGCTGGCGAGTCACGGCACTATCGACATTTCCACCAGGCAAAAGCACCAAGCAAGAAGGCTGGGAGAATGGGGCATATATTAGATCTCAGCCGTTCGAACATAGGGCGGGGCCGGTACGAATCAAACTTTCCTTCGAACCATGAATAGCTCTGGCGTGGCTTCGATGAATGACGGCAGCGCACCCACGACGCACATGAGACACAGTTAGACACCAATCGAAGACGAGCAGTCTAAGTCTGTTTGGTAGAACGCGTATGGCAGTCCCTGGATTGGTCCAAGCGGCCAACTCTGTGCTTTCCTAGAATGGGAAACCGGTGTTATGGTGTGCGCATAAGAACTACGCCTATGCAGCCACGTAACGCGGTGGAGCAAGTTCTGTTGTGTTCAGCCTCACAATCATTGTTGCGTTTTCTCGCATGCGCAGGAGTCCGATCCACAGCTGCCGTGACCACAAACATGCAGACATTTCTTTTCCCGCTGCAAGTGTAGACGTTTCGAAACTGTTTTGACAGACCCTTGCGGCACAAGGCCAGACAGCCTCACGGTGGCGGCGATGCGCAGTGAGACGCCGCGTGTTAACGTTCAGGCCTGAGTGTCGGCTCTCCTCATCGCACGCCGGTATTGATCGACTAGGGCGTTCGGATGACACAACGATGGTGTTGAGTGGTGGAGCGAGGTCGGCAACACGGCGTTTCATCTCCGCGACTGCCGGTTCGACTGGAGAACGCCACCCGGTGCTTGGTTAGCTATCCCGATAGAGCAATTGGTGTGAATTGTCGGTAGTTGCGATGGGGAACACCATGAACCAGATAGGAAATAGTCCAGATGTTGTTAGAACCGTGGCTTCGGAATGACAGTTGCTTCATGCAATTTGAGGATCGCGAATGGCGGAGCAGTCATTCTGCTCTGACGAAGAGTGGATTTCTGGATGCAACCGGTGCCTATACCGTATTGACGCACGTGCCGCCCCGGTTCGCGTGGCGCCCCACTAACAGTATGCTCGTCACCACAAAAATGAGGCTGCAGAGAGCCACAAAATAGCTATTATTCCAAGATTTTTTGTAGTCAGACTTATAATATACTCGTTATTAGTATTTACTACTTATATTTACTTAGGAGAGTAATTATGCGGCTATAAAAGTTAACTTTTAATAAAGTAGCTAGTATAGCTTTTAAGAACTCTTTTAAAGCTATACTACTACTAGCGCGTCTCTTAAGCTTAGGCTTTAAAAAAAAGCTTTTAAGGCTTTTTACTTACCCTTTTACGTAGTTTAAGATACTTTTTTTATATTTTAAGCTACTCTTTTTGCCTTACGCATAGCCTCTTATTTAGCATTTATTTAATTTTTCTTTACTTTAGCTTTGTCTTTTTTTATATACTTCTCCCCCTTTTCTCTCTTTTTAAATATCTTAACAGATTTCTAAAGCTCCTTCTAATTAGCTTTTATAAGCTTTTCTTTATACTAAAGTTATTTATTTACTCTCTCGCGTGCACGTGCCTCTCTAATCTTATAAAGAGACTAAAGTACTATACTACTATAATACTTTTACTTTTACTATAAGTTAAGAGGTCTGCCGCGCTTTTTATAATACTTTTTAGTATTAAAAATATTACTTAAACCCTTATTTTTATATTAAAGTAGTTAGTTTTATACTTAAAGATAGTAAAGTATTTAAAAGAGCGCCTTTAACTCCTTAGTAGTAATATTCTTTACTATAATCTATATAAGATAATTTAAATAACTCTATTTAGCCTCTTTAAAAAAAATTTAAAGTTACTTTACTTAGCTCTTCTTACTTATTTGTGAAGTATTTAAGTATAACCGTGTAGTCCTTAGGCTATGTACTAGTAGCTTTAAAGGACTTAGGATAATCTTTATTTTAAAAAAAATATTTAAGTATTTAAAATAATAATAATTTTTTTTAGCACTATCCCTTAGCTCTTTTAAAATTAATTAGTAAGGACCTTTGTATAGGAGCTAGAAAGAAGTTTAAAGTAAATAATATTAAATAGCTAAAGTGTATAAGTAAAGTAGAGAGGAAATATAGCTAGTAGTATATAATAAGAGTTATAGTACTCGAGAAACTCTATTATTAGGTAACTATTATAGCTATTTAGTATAAGGAGATGCTAGTTTCTCTTTAATATACTTTTTACTTAATATAGTAATTAAAAACCTACTTTAATTATACTAAACTAGTATTAATATTTATCTAGCTTAATAAAGTTAAACTAATAAAGACGTCGTGCTTACTAGCTTTAATACTAGTTACTTAAGTTAACTATAGTAACCTAAATGCTCTTAAGAAAAGAAGAGTAGGTAGGAAGATACTTTTATTAATATAAATAATTACTAATATAGTTACTTACTTATATAAGCTATTTTATAGTAAATCCTTTACCTATTTTTTAAGCTATTTAAAGACGCGTTTAAAGTATCCTATAATACTAATTAAGAAGCTCTTTTTATCTATATTATAAATATTATATAGTAGTATATTACACTCTTTTATTTTTAAGTATAGTAGGTTAAAGTACGCCTCGTACTTAGTTTTAAAGTTAGTTTTATAGTAGTTAGAGTTTATTTCTTTAGTTTATTTATAAATAAAATTTTACTATTTTAATGTAAGAAGCGCGTTACCTAGGCGTAATTTATAAATTTTTTTAGTAATTAAGGATATATAATTTTATATTATCTTTCTTATTAGAGATAGCCCTTTTAGGGATAGATTTTTAATATACTATATAAGCTTAGCTTTTTAATATAAATTAAGGTTCTTTTAGGAGGTATTTTTAGCTTCTTATAAAACTTAATAGCCTTAGTATTTTTAGGCTAACGTAGATCTTAATATATTATACTACTTAATAATTACTCTATATAAAAGTTATTTTTTTTTTAGTTTAGCGTATTTAATTGCTTTAAGTGCGGCCTCTATAGCTACTATAGTTATTAAGATGTAACGCGTCAAAGTTAGTATCTTGTCTGGTGTTCTGGGGTTGGTGGGGCGCCACGCGAACCGCGGCGGCACGTGCGTCAATACGGTAAGACATTATAGCACTCGGCCAAGCTCTTTTAGCATGTCCAGTCCTGGGCCAGGTCGTCCCTCGCGGTATTAACCTCTGACCCGTAGCATACCGATAGAAAAGCCCGGTAATCGCGTGCTCCAGATTCGCTTTTGAGAACATCCTGTTGAAGGTCTTGACAGTTAAGGCTTTGGCGGGGCCAATGTACATGCCATTCTTGAGAGTGCATAAGATTGCTTGTGTGAGTGCGAGGAGGGAGGATGGCAAGATAGTTTTCTGGTGGAGTGACACCGGACTGGTGAGGAAGGCATGAGTGCCAACAGCTCCTGTCTCCTGCCGCCGTAGCTTCATCGTCGAAAATCTTTCTTGCCCAAGCAAAGTATGTACTGCTCCCTTGTATCGTCGCGTCTCTAGAGGGTCAGAGTGCCGCGAAGTTGAATAGTAGATTCTGTAGATCCGCGTTCTTGTCACGCCAGGAGAGGCGAGCATGCCATGGCGGGGAAGGCGCGAGTGCACTCATAACATCTACCATATTGCAGAGTAAGGCGATATTACCCTCTCCCATGTTAATGGCCCTGTGTTCCCAAAGAAAGACCTCATAAACACCCACAGATACCTGCTCTCCTCACAGGTCAACTTTCCATCCACATTCAAATCGTAATATTTACAAAGATCATGATATCCATACACACGCAGACCCCAACGTCTCTACAGCTTCGCAAACACAGTCGGCACCTCGCCCGCCATATCCACCAGCGTACTCTTATTCTTCACCCAAGCCTCCAACCCCTTCCGGCCATTCTCGACGCCCACACCGCTCATCTTCCACCCGCCGACGCTCATCTCAGCCGGACTCTCGCCCCACGTATTCACCCACGTAATACCAGCCTCCAGCTGCGCAATAACCTGGTGCGCGAGGTTCAGATCCTTTGTGAACACGCCGGCGGCGAGACCCAGCTTTGTGTTGTTCGCGCGGGCGATGAGCGCAGGGATGTCGTTATCGGCGTACGGCAGGACGGACATGACAGGGCCGAATATTTCCTCTTGCACGATGCGCATGTTGTCGTTGCAGTCGGTGAAGATGGTGGGCGTGACCCAGTACCCATTCTGGTAGTCATTGTTGCTGTGGGATGCGAGCCAGACGGGCTTTTCGGGGCCGCCGCAGAGCAGCTTGGCCTTGTCCACTTCGATGCCGTGTTTGATGTATGATAGGACCTTCTCGTAGTGTGGTTTGCTGACCAGCGGGCCGAAGTTCGTGTTCGGGTCTGATACGTCGCCCGCGCGGATGTGCTTTACTTTTTCAAGGAGCTTTTGCTCGAAGGCGGACTTGATGGATTGTGGGACAAAAACGCGGGTTCCGTTCGTGCAAACCTGGCCAGTGGAGAAGAAATTCGCCATCATGGCGCCGTCGACTGCTTGGTCGATGTCTGCGTCGGGAAGGATGATGCATGCTGACTTGCCGCCGAGCTCCATGGTCACGTACTTCATGCCGCCCGCAGCACTTCCAGCGACCTTCTGACCCGTCGACACCTGCCCGGTGAAGCTCACCTTGGCAATGTCAGGATGCTGTGTGAGGTACGCACCGACCTCACCACCTCCATACACCACATTGAAGACACCAGGAGGTACACCTGCCTCCGCATATATCTCTGCCAACAGGTTCGCATGTAGCGGAGTGAACTCTGAGGGCTTGTACACCATCGTGTTACCCGCCGCAAGACATGGCGCAGACTTCCACAGAGCAATCTGGATGGGATAGTTCCATGCACCTATGCCAGCACACACGCCCAGCGCATTCTTGGTTGTGTATACCCACGCATTCGGGCGCAATTGTATCGTCTCACCATTAAGACCGCCGCCTCCAACCATATTCGCAAAGTACTCGAGCACATCCGCGCCGGTTACGATGTCCACAGTGGACGTCTCGGAGAATGCCTTGCCCGTGTCGTGGGTCTCGACTTTGGCGAGCTCATCGTTGCGCGCGCGTAGTATAGCAGCGGCTTTCTGAAGTATGCGCGCACGCTCGATGTGTGGGGTGGCGGACCATGAGGGGAAGGCTTTTTGCGCGCAAGCGACGGCGGAGACTATGGCGTTCTGGGTGGTGGTGTGGATGTTCGCGAGGGGCTTTGCCGTGGCAGGATCGATGGTCTGGAACGAGGAAGTCGAGGTCGCGGATTGTACCTTCCCGTCGTAGTAGGCGAAGCGTGGTGGATAGGGAAGAGACATGGTGTAAGGGTGCACAGTGAAGTATACGTGGGCTGCTTGCAATTGAGTACTGTCTATGGTCAAAAGTTACACCGCGGTCAGTAGTCAGTCAATGGCAACCACGCTTGACAATTCACTTCTACCTCAGATTAGCTCTATCGGGCCTTTTTATTGCTCCCGCTTGACAGTCTGTGGTTCCCCACTCACGTTGAGTTCAGGTTCGTCAGCCAAGCTTGTGGCTTTCTACAGAAATCAGGCGACACTCTGTCGATACGGACAAAGTCAAACAGAAGGCCGGGCGATACGGGTCAGGTCTCGCGCGTCGACATCATCGCATTTCATCTGGTGGGTAAAGTTGCTGCAACCGCACTGGCGTGATGATCGGCTTGCGTCGGCCGTTGACGCGAGCCTGTCTGTGGTTAGCGCCAACGAGGCACGCCCCAGCTTTTTGCAGCCTTTTCGAAAATTTGGCTGGGGTCGGCCCGAACCTCACAGCGCCGATCACGACATCCATCCGGGAATTGACGCCTTTTACCAGCATTCACGGCGGTTTTGTGCGGTTCATGGAAGGAAATCTGGGGTAAATAGGGCTGAAAGAAGCTCCTTCGGCGTCTTTGTCAGGCACGCTATCCAACCAAACGCTCAACGATGAACACCACGTTTCAATATGGTCTGCCCACTTAGGCACGTGCGTGTGGCTTGGACCCACCTTGGTCAGATCGAACCATGTCTTATCAAGGTAGCTCCGCTACATTTTCTGCAGTAGCTCGCTGCTCTGCTATCAACTCGAAGCTCGCTGAGTCCTGTCCAGCGGTGAGGCTTCTGTCTGTGCCCTCTCTATCACAGCCCTGCCTTGTCGCGGAACCGGATAGCGGCAACTAGGACTATTGCTGGCCATCGAGTACCTTAGCGGAGCTATTTAGAAGCTCCCGTCGGCAACTTTTCTGCGACGAGCACACGACAGGTTCGACCTAGTTGTCTTCTCTACCTCAAAATCTGTGAACATGGCGCCGACCACCACCACCATCCCCTCCAATGCGGCATGGGACTTTGTCATCGTGGGCGGAGGCACTGCTGGTTGTGTCATTGCCTCGCGCCTCTCAGAGTACTTGCCCGACAAGAAGGTCCTCTTAATTGAGGCCGGCCCTAGCGACTTCATGGACGACCGTGTGCTTCTCCTCAAAGACTGGCTCAATCTGCTGGGCGGAGAGCTGGACTACGATTATGGCACCACCGAGCAGCCCATGGGCAACTCACACATCAGGCACTCGCGTGCTAAAGTTCTGGGCGGATGCTCTTCTCACAACACCCTGATCTCATTCAGGCCGTTCGAGTACGACTGCAAGAGATGGGAGGCTCAAGGCTGCAAGGGCTGGAGCTTCAAGACCTTCATGCGCGTGCTGGACAACCTGCGCAACACCGTGCAACCCGTGCACGAGAACCACAGGAACCAGCTGTGCCTGGACTGGGTGAACTCGTGCTCGCAAGCTCTAGACATTCCTGTGATCCACGACTTCAACCACGAGATCAAGACCAAGGGCGGCCTCAAGCCCAGCGTCGGTTTTTTCTCCGTCTCCTACAACCCCGACGACGGCCGACGAAGCAGCGCCTCAGTCGCATATATTCACCCCATCCTCCGCAACGAGGAGAAGCGCGAGAACCTCACCGTCCTGACCAACGCCTGGGTCAGCAAGATCAACGTCCAGGGCAACAAGGTCCTCGGCGTGAACGTCACACTCCAAAACGGCGAGCAGCGCGTGCTCTCCCCTAAGTGCGAGACCATTCTCTGCGCCGGCGCAGTCGACACGCCGCGTCTGATGCTGCTCTCCGGTCTCGGACCCAAGGACCAGCTCTCCTCCCTCAGCATCCCCGTAGTCAAGGACATCCCCGGCGTCGGCGAGAACCTGCTCGACCACCCGGAGAGCATTATCATCTGGGAGCTCAACAAGCCCGTCCCGCCGAACCAGACCACAATGGACTCGGACGCTGGCATCTTCCTCAGGCGCGAGGTGCCCAATGCTGCCGGCAACGACAGCGATTGGGTCGACGTGATGATGCATTGTTACCAGATCCCCTTCTGTCTCAATACCTCCCGGTAAGCCCCCTCCACCCCTCACCCTCGCTTTCTAACCCCGAAAACTAACGCATTCCCAGCCTCGGCTACGACACCCCCATCGACGCCTTCTGCATGACGCCCAACATCCCCCGCCCCCGCTCCCGCGGCCGCATCTACCTCACCTCATCCGACCCGACCGTCAAGCCCGCCCTCGACTTCCGCTACTTCACCGACCCTGAAGGCTACGACGCCGCCACCATCGTCGCAGGCCTCAAAGCCGCGCGGAAAGTCGCCCAGCAAGCCCCCTTCAAGGACTGGCTCAAGCGCGAAGTCGCACCCGGCCCGGACGTCCAGACCGACGAACAGCTCTCCGAGTACGGCCGTCGCGTCGCGCACACCGTGTACCATCCCGCGGGTACTACTAAGATGGGCGATGTGGCCAAGGACGCGTACGCGGTTGTGGACCACGAGCTCAAGGTGAGGGGCCTCAGTGGCGTGAGGATCGCGGATGCAGGTGTGTTCCCTGAGATGCCGACGATTAACCCCATGTTGACGGTGTTGGGCATTGGTGAGCGGGCGGCCGAGTTGATTGCGCAGGAGTGGGGCTGGAAGGGTCTTGAGAAGGAGAAGTTGTAAAGAGAGAAAAGGAAGGGGCAAGGGTGATTTTTGTGTCGATCTATCTGTATGTAGCTTTATGTTTCCACCAATTTATGTGATATGATAGCGAAATCAGGCCTACGTCGTCCGTTGCGTTTTCGAGAATTACAGCGTTCTTGTACCGCGTTATGTCGTGGCTTGGAGAAGCTGCGAAGGACACCAAGATTCAGGGCTGTATCGTGCGTCATTGACGGTCGCTGTATTCAAATGATTTATTTCAGGCTTTTGCACCTGGAACTGAGTACGCACACTTCCTACTTAATCAGACACATTAAGATGGCACGCCCAAGAGACACGAAAAACATCACCAGGCAAGGAGCTAGATAGAAGCTGCAGTGATTTCGTCTATATCAGCTATTTTGAACATAACTTTTGCTTTCGAAAAAACGCCCTCAGCTCCGAATGCAGCACGGCGCAACTAGTCCACAGAGGACTCGGTCCTTGCCTAAGCAAGCCGAAAGCTGCGCAGCTTGCACACATTACGCGATAATGCAGTCTAATATGGGTAACCCCCAAGCTCGGTAACCCGATTGCTTCTCCTTCTGGGTATCGTCATACGTTGTCAGCGGACCTGTCCAGTGACGGAGAAAACAAATGACACGATAAGAAAGCCGCCCCATAACAAAACGTCTATGTCAGTACGCCAGTAGAAGGAAATGTGTAGGTTTCGTTGCTGCTTCAGAGGATAGCAAGCGAAAGCGACGATGGAGGGACAGTGCTTGCGAAAGTCGTTCACCAGCGGCTGTTTCGGATGGGGGCGTTGTTACCGCCACTCCAGCCTGTTATCAGTCAGTACGTGAGAACGAAATATGAGCGTTCAAATGGACTCACCTCCTCCGCCTCCACCGCGGCCACCACGGCCACGACCGCCTCCCCAGCGACCACCGCCGCCTCCACCGCCGCCGTAGCGAGCCATCTCGTGAAGGCGAGGGTCAATCTGCTGCTTAGACTCCGTAAGGATGCCCACGAGATCACGAGCCTGCTTGGAGTCTAGGTAAATGTTAGCAAGATTGTCGTACCACTGGCTTTTGACAACTTACTCTCAGTGGTGAAGAACGTGATCGCAGTACCCTTGGCACCGGCACGACCAGTACGACCAATACGGTGGACATAGTCCTCCGAGTTGTTCGGGTAGTCATAGTTGAGCACGTGGGTAATGTTACGAACATCTTGAACAAGAAATGTTAGCATACCAATCAAAAAGAACGATCAAAGACGACCAGGAAAGGTCGCGTGAAGCTGCAGTATGTTGCATGCAACCGTCTCTGTGCGCTACAGATAGTCATGGCATCCGGGTCCAATTGAAAGTGGCTGTGACTGTCTCCGGCCAGAGAACCTTGGAAGAGTTGCGACTTCGTAAAAGCACATCTCAACTTGCCTCATGAGTATCAAAACGATACTTGAAACAAAAAGCGGTGAAGAGAACTTCACCGGCATGTCCAAGGAACCCTGGTGATCAGATTCGAGAAACGTAAAGCCCTGGACGATGTCATGGGAACAAGAGCAGCAAGCGCACAAGACGACCTAAGCAGAGCATCTAACAGATCACGCATAATAATACCCGAGGGCGTCAATGAAGGGGGGTGCGAGGGGTTGTCAATCATACCAATACCACGGGAAGCCACGTCAGTGGCAACCATGATGGGGCTCTTGCCCGTCTTGAATTCGTTCAAGACCCAGTCACGTTCGTTCTGCTGCTTGTCTCCGTGTATAGAAAGCGCCGGCCACCCGTCCTGTCGGAGGAATCGAGTGATTTCGTCCGCAACACGCTTGGTACCTGTGAAGATCAAGACTTTGTTCTCCTTGTCGCTCATGATCGTCTCCAAGTGCTTGCTCATCCTGTCACGCTTCTCGAAGTCGGTGACAACCTCTACGATTTGTTGGATGCGGTGGTTAGCAGAGAGGTCCATGGATCCAATGTTAACCTGAATGAAATCGTTCTGGAAATCAGAAGCAAGCTGGCGGACTTCTTTTGGCCAAGTAGCCGACCACATGCAAGTTTGACGATCCGGGCGAATCTGACCGATGATCTTGCGAATCTGGGGCTCGAAACCCATATCCAACATACGATCGGCCTCATCGAGGACCAAGTATGTTACACGCCGCAGGTTGGTCTTTTGGGCCTCAAGCATATCGATGAGACGACCGGGTGTAGCAATGCAGACCTCGACGCCGCGGGCAAGGTCACGGATCTGCGGGCCCTTGGGCACACCTCCGTAAACGCAGGTGTTCCGGATTCGGGACGACTTTCCGAACTTGCTGATTTCCTGCTGAATCTGGACGGCCAACTCACGCGTAGGAGCGAGAATCAAGACGATCGGCCCGTCGCCGGGTGCAAGCAGAGGTTGCGCGTTGATATGAACGATAGCAGGAAGACAGTAAGTGAGTGTCTTTCCGGAACCGGTCTCGGCGACACCGACGACGTCGCGCCCAGACAGAGCCATCGGCCAGCCCTGCGACTGAATAGGAGTCGGTCGGTCGAAGCCTTGAGCCTTAACCTCGCTCATCACGTATGAAGGGAAGCCAGCCTCATCGAACGTGGTAACTGGCCGAGGAACGTTCTTGCCCTGGACGGTGATTTCCTTTTCTTTCCGGAACTGAGCGACTTCGTCTTCTGAGCGGGCGCTCACAGCAGGGTCTTCTTTGTAGAAGGACTTCTCGAACTTCGGGAGCGAATCGAGATCTGTGCATCTTGTTAGTCCATAATCGGTAAACTGCGGAGTGGTGTACATACCCCAGTTCTGTTGCGTGAGGTTGTCGCCGAGGGCGCCCATTCTGTCGCCACCGCCCCCGCCATAACCACCTCCGCCGCGTCGGTCGCCACCGTAACCTCCGCCGCCGCCTCCGTAGCCGCCGCTGTTCCCGTTGGAACCGCCGTACCTGTTGTCAAGTTAGCAAATGTGTGTCAAGCAGAATGTGAGAAGGGCTTCTACGCTGTTGCAGAGAGTATCTGGCCGGCCGACTGAAGAATGTGGCTAGCGTGGGCTACTTGAGCCGCGATACCCTTTCTGCGCGCAGAAGAGATGAGCAAAGAAAATGCAAGATGTATGGGGCCGCCGATCAACTACGCCATTGATGCCTACCCGTAAGCATGTTGGCCGCCGGAGTAATCGTAATAAGCGGATCCGCCATATCCTCCAACAGTTGTGTCGTACCCGTTGCCGTTCGAGTATCCGCCTCCGCCATGGCGTCCGCCGCCATAACCGCCGCCGCCGTATGACATGGTGCGGTGTAGGTTGAAAGGAGTGGACTCTCAGAGAATGTCGCTTGTACTAAGTGAACAGAGTCCGCGAGGGACAATCGTAAGAATTATGTGCAGCGCAAAGAACGGGCTGCAAGAAAAGAGAGTGCGGCGTGCTTTGTTTGGCACGTCGAGGGAGAAGAGGGAGTGGGGTTGGAGAGGTTTGTTGGAGGGACGGAGGCGAGGCAGAGAACATTTGAAAAAGTCAGTCGCAAACGCTAGCTGGCAGGCGCTAGTCTCAACGCAGAGGAAGGGGCAAAGCTTGGCATGCACCCTGGCGGAAGGCACGCCGAGCTGCCGCTGCGCAACATCAATTCATCTCTGGCATGACCCTACGGTAATATCCGCCTTATCTTTGGAGCAGTAACACGTGAAAGGTGGGATCACAGTTTTAGGTTACGATCTCACGCTCAATCCCATATCCCAGAATCCTCGCTCCATCTGCGGTTGTCAGCAGCCGCTCCACGCCGCCTGGGTGCATGAGACACTTACATTTGTAGCGTGTATGAAAATCCGAGCTAGTTCGTCTATTCTCGAAACGCTCTGTTTTGTCGCGTGTGTCTCGATCAGTTCTGCTAAGTTAGCTCACAGTCGCCACCTCACCGATGCGTATCGGCGTACCTCGCCCGACTTGCACTGCTTGGCAATAGTGCTCTTCTACGTATGTCTCGATCCATTTCCAGTACTTGCTCCCTTCTCTCACCGTTTTCGGATCGTCGTACAACCGTCGGCCAATCATACCATATCCGATAAGACACGGCAACAGAGCGATTTGGAGCGCGAACCAATCTTCGGATTGCCCAATGTCTAAAACGTATCTGGACCCTATAAGCAGGTGAAACAACTATCAATCAAGGGAATACCTCGTGTATGCGGTGCATGCTAGTTGCAAGGTTAGACTGGTTCTCTCAGGCGTTTGTGTGAGGCTCACCTTGATCTTCCTCTTGTCTTTCAATGTCTTCTGGGGCTAATCCGTATTCTTTGCAAAAGTCAATGTGCAATTGGAGTTCGGTTTGGAGGTTCAACACTTGTGACGCTGACTGCTGACCATCAGCTAAGCTATCCACGCAGCAGGTTTACTCACGCGGGCAACGTCAGCCATTGACTTCGATTTGTACGAGGCCAATGCGTTCGCCCTGGCAAAGTGAATCTGCACGGATTGTTAGTCTGTTTCTCAAATGATACCCAAGTATCTTACCAGGAACAGGTAGTCTTGAATCAAATAGTGCTTGAAGTTTTCGATGGGCAATGTTCCATCAGCCAGGCGCTGCACAAAGTCATGGCTTTTCGTAGGACTGTGATTAGCGCACACGTTGTTTGTGAGGAGCGCTTGGGTGCCTCACTGTATATACTTCTGCCATGGCCCTTTCACGTCTCCACGGTCAAGCAAATAGTCGATAAACCCTCCTCTGCTATGTGTGAGCACACTGTCTTCAAGCATTGATGCAAAACTTACGGAGCGAAAGGTAACGTGTAAGTCGAATGGAAATGGTTGATCGGACCACTGCCTTTCCCCATGTCCACACTCGTTTTTATCCCAGCCTCAACGTAACGATTCGCTTTCTTGATAGCGCTTTTCATATCGTGTCCCGAAGCGAGGTTGCAGGCAATTGCAGCTACGCGTTTTATCAGAAATTACAGCTCACCATACTCGACTAAACTTACAGGCAAGTGAGCATCCCGTCCCATGCGTGTTACGGTTCTTCAAATACCCCTGTTCCATGACAGGAACTTCTTCTTCTGGCCCGACTAGGATATTAAGCACGATGTGTTTCTCGGCTTCATCTTTTGATACGAGCCTGTCCTTGGTCATGGGCAAATGACCGCCTTTGACCAACACGTACTCAGATCCCAACTCCTTGATCGCTTTGGCGATGTTGATAATATCATCAACGTTTTCAGGAGATTTGTAAGCCTTGTTAGCGGTCTTGAGGATGAGCTCTGCCTCGGGGAGGTTTGGTGTGAGCAGAGTAGTCAGAGGTAGAAGCGCCTCAATGAGAGTGGAAACCGCGCTTCCGGGTAACAAAGCTGACCCACTTGTTGACATCATGACCTAGTACTCGGTCAGAACAGCTACGCATTCCAGTTTTGGGACGCTTACTGGGTCCACGACAGTGGTCTTGACATTGTGCCTGCGGAAGGCATCGGCGACGACTTGAATTGTATCCGCGGATGCCAGCATGCCTCAACAACTTAGCAAGCTGGTGTATACATAAGAGTTTGAATCAGCCATACCAGTCTTGACGACATCAACGCCAATGTCGTCAATGCAGGCATCGATTTGCTTCTTCAGGAACGGAGGCGGCGTGTGGTGTACATCTTGCACACCCAACGTGTTCTGTGCCGTTAACGCAGTCGTAGCTGTCATTGCATAGCATCCATGAGCTGCAATGACTTTTTGGTCTGCTTCTAGGCCGCTGCCGTCTTCAATTAGCGAATAGGTCTTGACATGGCGGATCAAGACATGTACACACGCTCCGCCGGAGCTATCGGAGCCGGCAATGACTAGGACTCGCTTTGGAGACATGCTTGGGACAAGTGCAGCTTGGGGCAGGACTTAAAGTTCTAGAATCTCGACCTTCTAGAAATGTTCTTCATACCCCGCTAGCGGGGTCAAGCGGGACCAACGTCATCTTAGTTCAAGCACAGAATAGCGTAACCAACAGGGGTCAATTGTAAGCTTTTTATTATTAATGGCTATTGATCTTTGGTAACCGCTGATTAGTCCATGGTAACAACAGCCCCCTGAATATTGTACGACAGTGTGACAAGGGTTTTCGTCCTGGGAATAATGGTATCTTAGCAAGCTGCTTTTCTTCTTCTAACCTCACATCTGTTCAGGAAGCGAAAGTCTTCCTAGTCTGAGTCGCCTTCAAACTCTGAAATGTTTGGATCTGCAAACTAAACGTCAGTCGCAATGGACTAGAGCCATGCACCAGTGCAAAACTTACCTCTCCATAGCGTATACTCTAGGGTGCCTCCGACCTTGTCTTTCAAGCGAACCTTAAGAATGCGAACCTCTCTGTCGTCAATGAGGGTCTCGGGCTCAGCCATATCGATCATGACGCGTATGCCCTGATTACCTGGACCGAGTTGGTTGATGTATTGAGAGAGGCCATCGAAGGTGAACCTGGAAATGCCCGCCAGCACAACGCTCCGAAGGTTGTTCAATTTACTGACAGGTTGAAGGAGACTGTCCGTGAGTAGAAGACCATTGATATAGAGCTCTTCTAGTCGACTCAGTTTGCTGATCACGCTGATGAGATGCTCTTCGCGAAACATTTCTTGCAAAAGCAGACGGAGTACCTCCATCTGTTGTAGCTGAGCAAGAGAATCGACAAGAATGTCAACATCGTCTCTAAACATTCCGTCGGTATCGCCACTAAGCGATAGGTATTTGAGTGAGTCCTTCTGGTGAACAAGCGCTTGGTGGAACTGGCGGCTGTCTTTCAATACATAAGAATCGATTTCGAGCGATCTCATGCGGATCTTGTGCTCCAAGAGCAAAGGCGTGAAAAGTTTTGCAGCAGAGAGCAGGTTTACGAAGCTGATCCGGTGCAGCTTCTCGCAGCTTTTGAGCCAGTTGATCGTCTCCAGGAACACGTCGTTCTGTGTATCTTCGAGGACAGTTCTACCGTCAACATCTTCAATGCGCACCTCCTCAAGTGCGGTGCAACCTGCTAGTAATGGCAGATGCGGTAAAGAGTCATCTGATATACAAATCCTGTAAATCAATGATCACTTAGTATACAACTCTCAGACCATATCCTATCCGTGAAATGACGTACCACAGGTTCTTCAGTGTCTGCCTATGAGCACTGAGGGCGAGAAATGATTCTGCGCCCGCGCCGACATCGTTGAGCGTGTTAAGCCTCTCCAATGTGTTCGGTCGTAATGCTGATAGAAATTTTGCAAATTTATGGTCCCTGTCCTCTCCAATCCAGTGGAACGCCATCAAAGAGTTGAAGTTTGGGCAATTTTGATGGATAGACGCCGCCACGAGCTCATCCTCAAGAGCACTGCCATCCCACAGCTCAAGTTCTTGCAGGTGGGAGACCCTTGGGGCCCAGTGAACCAAGGCGGCTGATGACAATTGCCCACTGATCGTCTCAAGCATAGGCGTATGTTGCGTAACCACTTCTCCGATTGCGTTGACGATTGCCTTGACATCCAACCGCTCGAACTTTTGGCCACTCGGCCGTGTTATTGTATTGGTCTTATTGAATTGTTTCAACGGTCCATCAAAGAACTGGTCCGAGATCTTAGCCGTGAATTGTTCGTCCTCCAGCAGATTCTCCAAGTCCCGGAAGTCGAGCGCCCTGATATACCGGCAGTAAGGAAACAATGTCGCGTCCACTGCTGAAGCGATGATTGACTTCCACATAATGCTGCATTTGTGTTTGAGTCAGGGGAAAGATTCACACAGTTATCATGTTAAAGAACATACGACCATTTCTGCACGATCAACAACCTCATCGAACGCTTGAAGGCAACTTCGTCTTGATCGGCGCCACGGATAGGAGACTTGTGATGGACGCTGAAGGTCATTAGTCCTAACTCCAAGAATGATAAGCTCCGTAAAAGGTCTCGTCGGCTGTGACATGGCATGAACACGTACCGGTACATATTCGTAAGTGCGGGCACAGCGAGGCTCCGACTGGCACACGCACAGTTAAATAACGCGTCGAACTGCTCATTGTCACCCAGTTGCTCGCAAAGCACGTGTAAGATATCATCTGGAAGTGCTGGGGCCATATTGTATGTTCTGTTGATGAGGGCTGACACAACTCCGCGCGACATGGGGGGGCAGAATCACTTCTCGTGACGTAGACGCTAGCTCCATCCGGACGACGCGCTCCACGAATGCACATGCTTCACCTCGTCCACACCTTCCCCGCACCTATGCATTAAGCCGGTGCAGACGGGCAGCCATGATACATGATGGTAGTTCTCAACTTCACCCTGACGCCTGAAGCGGCGGCCAAGGTTCATGACCTGCTCGTCTGCCTCGGAAAATTCAGCGACACAGTGGCCATCGAGGCGCGTCGCGAACGAGTAGGTCTATTTCTTCCTCTCTGTTAATATCGTCTCATTTTCCCTCATAGTTCATCTTCACTGCGCTCAATTCCTCAAAATCCGCGTATGCCGCCTTGACCCTCGATGGCAAGCAGTTCTTCTCCAGCTATGAGTGTGTGCCCAGCCACGGCGGCCCAGACGGGCGGTTCACGTGCAGCATGTATACCAAGGCTCTTCTTTCTGTGTTCAAAGGGCGCCTGTATGACCCGCTAGGCCGCGACGGTGCGATCGACCGATGCGAGGTTAGTGTTCAGGATCGCGAAGATGAGACGCAGTGCCGCTTCATCGTCAAGATGGTGTGCAACCAAGGCGTCATCAAGACCTACAAGCTCACATACGAGGCTGTGGACGTCATGCACGCCTTGTTCGACCGCAACGTGGCGAGGAACCGATGGAGCATGAACGCAGGCGTCATGAAGGAGTATATCGAGTTCTTCGGCACCAAGACAGAAATGCTGGACATCTTTGCTGGCGAAGACGGACGTGCCGTATTCAAAAGCTACACGGAGAAAATCGCAAACGGCAAAGAGATCCTGAAGCATCCCCTCGTAACTGCCGTTGCGGTCAACACGTCCGATTTCGAGGAATTCAATGTTCAGCCTGGATGCCATATCATCATCAGCGTGAAAGATTTCAAGGCGATCGTCATACATGCAGATACCATGAAAACGAGCTTGAAAGCGTTCTATTCGCATCCTACCCGTCCTTTGCAGTTCAGCTACGGCTGCGACGGTCTGCTCTGCGAGTTCACGCTCATGACTTCAGGCGACTACAACGGCGCTACCGCACTGCCGACACCCGCCCCAGCTGCCCAGGTATCCAGAGGGGCATCACTTGCAGCATCTGCGGCTACATCAGATGCTCGCGAGAACCGGAGCATGCGTCCACCAGTCGAACCCCCTTCACGGCGCCCTCCTCGCCGCCAGGTGGGTTCGCGCCAGGCAGCGCTCCCTAACCGACCACCGCAGGACCCGGAGAGTCTGTTTGTGAACGAAGATGAGGAGGAAGATACCCAGTGGGAGCCTGCGGATTACAACAACGAGGAGGAAGCGCTCGGCTGGGATGCCAGCGCTGATAGAAACGCGGGCAACTTTCCTACCTTCCAGGACAGCGGAAGCTTCTCCAGGCCAGACGGGGTGCAGAGCAATACAGACAGCATGGAAGGGATCGCGCCAACGCAAAGGGTATCGCAGGTTAAGGGCTTGTGGTAGGCGAATGAACGCAGTTCTATTCTTACGTCGGGCTTTTTATAGCTATCGAAGTAGTTTTACCCAGAGTGTACTGAATAGACGAGCATTGGAGAGTCAGACTTGATTGGTTGCAAAGTTAAAATATGCATACCAACGACCGTGTAGTCTTGCTAGGACTCGGCCCTGTGTAGGAAGATACCTAACATACATTGGAGAGAGATATAGAGTACGGCCAGACACTGCCGTGACAAGACCCATGCTCGAATGTGATACCTGACAGCGCTCACAAATGTGTATCTGAAAACCCAAAATATCTATACAACGCCACCATAACAAACCCAAACAATGCCACGAAAAGCAACCCGATGATCTCCGGCCCCGGCGTCCCTAACGCTCGGCATCCAAAGCAACGGAGTTAGAATATATGTTAATTCGCATCCAGCTGACTCTGCGCATTGTCGAACAATCTCTTGTGCACATCTCGCCGAAGTTCGGGCAGCTGCTGGAGTGGACCAAGAAATTCGGCGCCTAGTTGTAAAGCCATGGTATAGAAGTTCTCGGCGATGGACTCCGCCAACATTTCCTTCATGGCAACGTAGGCATCCAACGCCGATCCCTCTTCCTGGTACACGATCTTTGCCAGAGCCCAGCTCTCTTCAAAGTGCCAAGGGCGAGTTTGTCGCACCTTAACCACGATGAGGTCCAAGAAATCCTCGAGCACAAGTCGATCTGCAATGGGCCATGCAGCAGCACACTCGACAAACACATCGTCACGATTGCTTTCGTCGACAGATGTATGACCAAATGTTCCTGTGGAAAGGAATTCTGCAACGTAGCGGAAGTCTTCCGGATCGAATTGCCTGAAACACGGTAGATCAAGTTGTGGTGTACCGTCTTCTGCGGTGGTCATGCATCCAATCTGTGCATGGGATAGAGAGGGCCGTTTTTCGATTTCGGCCTTTGGTACGAGGAATTCCTGCTCTTGTTCTCCTTCTCCGACGTGAATTTTAACCATTTCCGTGCTCTTGGCCCTGGGATACACAAATTAGAAATGTCAGGCACACGCTAATTCAAGTTCACGTACAGATCGCCATCAACATAGTCTCTATTTTCCGGTTTGCGTCGCGTTGAGGTTGAGCCAGTAATCTCTAAGCCCTCCGCATCATATCTGGGCATAGGCGTGAAATGCGTCCTTATATCCCCGGGCCTCGGAGTGGAGCATGAAGCCGACACTACTCTAGCTCTTTTCATCTGTTTGGGCGGAAAACTTGTGTCTGAAGGTCTCTTGTGTGTGTTTACCCGAACTTCCGCCAAGCTCAACCTTATCGCTTCTTGAAGGTACTCGTCATCCGATTCCTCTTTGGGATCCGGTTCACTGCTTGTCGAAGGTGATGGCAGGTAGCCAGAGTCGGGGCCGGATTTGTGCTGTTGCTCAGTGACGGCCGTCCAGTACTCCAGAGTCGAGGCTGGGCTGTCCATTTCCTCCAACACTGCGTTGTATGCATGTTGCAATTCAGGATTCCCCTCCTGAACTGCTCCAAATGGATCGTACTCTATCATATCGGAAGTTGTTGCATAGACGCTATCATTGTTAGATACTTCGTCCCGACGATCGCGCCGATGACTTTTTAAGGCCACTCACAATTCGGGCTTCTTCGTGATCAAGAGGAGTAGGGTATTAAAGGTCATCGGTATCTTGCCAGTAACCTTCGGCGGCGCCATATCATCTGGACAGACTAGGGCGGGCCATGGCGGTACACCCATGCGCCGTAGTAGGACATACGTCCCTGGTGCCGCATGTCGTTGCATTTGTGGACCTTCAGAAGTATCAGGTTTAGAGGGGAGTGTAGTCGATGAACTCAGAAAGCTCCCCATTGGTATCTTCGAAGAGAGCAGAGAAGGAAGACGCTGAACAGTCTGAAAGGCATATTGATCACGCTATGAAGGGCGAGCTGCTAGTAAAGGTGAGAGTAGTTTGCAAACATTGCAAACGCAAGGTGAGGGAAATCTACCCCACCTTCATGAACCACGAGTAAGAGTTGCATCCTGAAGGTCGTAAGTAACAATCTACAAATCTCGCAGAAGGACGGTGCGGGGAAGAAGAGGCGCAATGGGAAAGTGCGACGTGGTGGAGGGAACGCACGGTCCACCATCCCGAACCATGGCCGAATTCCAGAACATCTGTTCACAAGCTCAGCTCCACGTACAACACGCCCACCGCCCCAAGGCTCCATAACCACGGGCGAAAGCTTGCCTCCGATTTATTAACGTATACCCGCGCGCCTTGAATCCCGTGATTCACACAGATCTTGCCCACTTCCACCGAATACCACCCTACACCCTCCATAGCGCGACCTCCGCTCTCCGCCGCAAAGATGTTGGGCCTCGGGAACATGCAGCCCCGACAACTAGCCACCCAGCTGCTCAACTTTGCGCTCGTCCTCTCTACCGCTTTCATGCTCTGGAAAGGGCTCTCCGTCGTCTCAGACTCGCCCTCACCCATCGTGGTCGTACTGTCAGGATCCATGGAGCCCGCATTCGAAAGAGGAGACCTGCTATTTCTGTGGAACCGGGGGATGGACACACAAGTGGGAGAGGTTGTCGTATATAACGTGAAGGGGAAGGACATCCCGATTGTGCACCGCGTGGTGCGGAGATTTGGCGGAGGGTAAGTCTACACTGCGCGCATGCTGGGGCAAGACTTGCAGAAGCCAGCTACGCTGTTTTGTTCAAGCTGCGGTCCCGTTGGGTATCAATTGAAGGGCATAGTGCTGACATTCTGCTACCAGGAAATCCCCTCTCCGCCTCCTCACAAAGGGTGACAACAATCTCGCAGATGACACTGAGCTCTACGCCGCCGGTCAAACTCACCTCAACCGCAAGGAGGACGTTATCGGCAGCGTCGTCGGCTTCATCCCTTTCGTTGGCTATGTCACGATCCTGCTGAGCGAATACCCGTGGCTAAAACAGGCCATGTTAGGCATAATGGGGTTGATGGTGGTGTTGCAGCGAGAATAGGGTTTTCGAGGCACCAGTCGTCGGTAGAGCACAGTGTGATGCCCGAGTTATCAAGCCGTTGTTCATAGCGTATCAAGACACCGCATAGAAGCTGCCAAACAGTAGCAAATTTAGCAAGATGCGTGTCCGCAGTCTTTGAAGCATGGCGTTCCGGGGCCTCGTCAAGTTATATGATCTACGAGAGTCAAGAGATATCTAAGTGTGTCAAATAAAAAGACACTGAATTCATATTCACTGTGTGACTCCACTTAGCTTCGAAGTGGCGGTTCGCTGCGTTTTCGTACTGCTTTATGTCGTAGCTTGGAGAAGCTGGGAAGGAGTGGCGGTGTTCACCTCAAGACCGCCAGCTAGCCAGACCTGACAAAAAAAAATGAAACAAATAAAAATGCCAAATGAAAGCTGCGTTGTAGGAGGATCGAACTCCTGACCCCCGCCTATACAGTTTTAGGACTGGGAAGGCGATATGCTAACCACTGCACCAACAACGCTTTTATTTTTTACGTATTTTGATGACAATTTCATCGGCTTCAAAATATATGTACACAGCCATAACACGTGGAAAGAGTGCGAATGTATGGGAGGCGGGTCTAAGCGGATATGCAGGAAAGAGCGGTATACAAGTGGTGCGGGTACCCGCGAGGCGGTCAGGGAAGGCGCGGAGACGAGGCGGCGCGGGCAAGCGCGCTGATCTCATCCTTCATAGCAAATGTCTACATGTATTTTTTGTCCTTGTTGTTGTTTTTGTGTGACGTGTTTTAATATGTCATTCGCGAGAATAAACCTACAGCGGGAGATGCTACGGTGGGAGTAGGGTATATTGATGTGCACCGCTGCAGGCTCTGTCCCAAGCCTCGTGTTGTGGAAGCGGCGCAGACAAATGGCAGATTGCTTCACACCAATTTTGAAAAGTTAAAGACACTGCATGCAAAGCGCAAATGGCACATGCTTGTTACTCTGACGTGGGACAAGCCCTCGCAGAATTTCTTAAGGACCCAAAATACGCCAAGCCATGAGCAAGTCTACGCCGAGACGCTCCTCTCACAAACACTTGCCACAACATCACTCGTGGCTGGACATAATCAAGAAGGTTTGGCAGCACATTTTCGTTCCGCAGATAACTAGTGTACATGGTATTCATGAGTCTCGTGATGTCTTCTACGCCCGAGGGGACCTGGACGCCCAAACATCAATGAGCAGCCTCATGCAAAAGCTTCCTGCGGAGGTCTTCTGAAAATCACCTGAGACGTAAAGAACTTCCCCGAAGGACTCCCTCGAATAAGACATAACAGATGGGAATTACACATGGGAAACCGATCGAATATCATCAACCCATGACACCAGCGGAGATCGATGAATACGTGTTCGATGGATGACGTGCAGGAAGGATGTTGTAGAACTTCAGAGGTTCGAGAGCTTACTCGGACTCCTCTTCCTCCTCCTCGGCGGCCGTCTGTACAGGTTAATTGCTGGACTATAGACGAGTGAGCACATGAACTTACGTTGTAGGCAGCCTTCTCCTCCTCATATCGCTTCTTGTCGGCGGCGGCCTTGGCCTCGTAAGGCTGGCGCTGCTTCTCGGTGAGAGTCTTCCACTTCTCACCAAGCATCTTGCCGACCTCGCCTACCTTCGTTAGACACTGCACACATAAATAATCAACGATGACTTACCGAACTTGATGCCGGGGTTCTCTTCGCGGACCTTGTCACGCTGGTCATTCGCAAAGAACATGTAGGCTGAGAGACCGCGCTTGGGTGCGTTGGGGTCTGCAATTGTCAGAAATCAATCAAAAGATTAGGAGACGCAGGTACTCACCCTTCTTCTTCTTGCCACCGTCGGCCTTTGCGGCCTTGCCCTTGCCGCGGGTGGACTTCTCCTTGGGCATATTGTAGAAGGAGGTAGTTTTCAAGCTGTCTGGAGGCGAGGTCAGAGGAGCTTCAGTCGAGGCAAAGCTGAATACAGGCGTAGAAAGTAAAGAAAAGGAAGAGTGGCGCCAATTTATATACGTATAAGGTGAGAATTTGGCGTAGGCTGCAAACGTGGAATCTGCTGGCGCAATGGGTGGTGACCAAGGCGCTGCACGCTGTCTGCGCGCGCGTGCAGCGCAAAACAAAACCGCGAGGGGCCGAAAGAATGCGCGAGAACAATTCAAACTAGAGGGGCTACTCACGGATGTCTTTGGAAAAGTAGAGAAATCTGCCTTTGACTAAGGTCTGCAGAGTGTCAGTGTTGTAGGCGCCGGAAGCTGGCGACGGCGACGATCAGGAAAATGGAACGCGATGACGCTCTGAAGATGCAAGAGGAGAAGCTGCAGAGAGCATTGTCGCGTGAAAACGCGTTAAAAAAAACGTGGTTGTGTTGCGCGCGCGATGCGGGTGTGGTGAAGTGCATGATGGGGATACGCGAACTCACCTAAGGCGTTGGGTGGGCGAAAGTCTGAGGTGACGATTTGTATGGGAGGTGGTGGGAAGCACTGTGAGAACAGCAGCGCAGGCAAAGAGCGGCCACGCTTTCTACTGGAAAACCCAGTTGGTACGTGCGCCTGCCGCTAGGAGACCTCTCGCCCTCATCATAACAGAGCACCCCTCACCAACAACGGCCAGCACGACTCACGCCGTTTTGGCAGCCTGTCCTACTATGCGTCCGGTAAAGCTGAGACGACGCGTCTTCGGGTTCTGCATCTGTCTCTCTCTTGTTTGCACAGTCTGCCTTGCCCTCTGCTCCTCCGTGCAGCTCCCGGTACATTCGGGCGTCGGGAGGGCGCCTCCATTCCTCGACTGGGCCCGGCGACCATGGTGCCTGGTGGTGCCTCGTTTCATGCAGGCAGTCGATAAAGCAACGTTATTCGCCTGCGCGAAATTGTCGCTCCAACTTGTCGCTCACTGCGTTACCGACACACGTCTGGCTGATCGGAGCGCTTTCCAGGAGCAAGACACCCCGCTGCATCCTCTCCCCTCCATGCACTCTGTGCTTGATCCGACCCCAAAAGCGCCTCGGCAGATGCACATGGCTAATGAGGCCATGCATGCACCTTTGTAGCGCGCTGCGACCAGACAAGCATCGCATAGTACCATTGTTGATGCTGCAAGCTGCCAGCTGCACGACATGAGACCGTGAAGCTCCAGTCCGACGGCCGCTTTCGTCTGTTTCGACTAAACCCTAAACAGTAACAGGCAATTGTCTGCCCAGCGATCGCGTTGCTCTGCTACATCAGGGCTATCAGTGTACCATGCATTGAGCATCAAGCGGAAACGTCGAAGTCGTTTGAGGTAGCAACTGAGCATGTCTACTAACTCTACTCATGCTGGGTGGTCCGCGGCAAGCACACGGCGTCAACACGGCTACTAATACGGCACTGTGTTAGTGCCCAAGCCCACACCCAATTCCACCTGCGATGGGTCACCGAGCCTCATTATTTAAAAGTCTCGAGCCGAAATTGATGCTCTACCAGAACGACCAGAGCACAATCATAGCGCCTATGTATTTCGCGTCCCATGTCTCGTGTAGCTCGCCTGGGCACTGAAGTTGCGGCCCCTGGGAGAGTCGAAAGACAGTCGACTGGAATGATATTGACGTGCAGTGCCGAGCATCATTATTTTGCAGCAATGCGCGCTGCTGTGGCTGATATTACTAATGAGTACAAGATCATTGCTAGGTATCGCAACATGATCGACTTCTAAGACGTCGTTCTGTCGACATGAATGATGCGCCACGTGCATTCCTCTCGTTTGCCACGATTTGATAAAATATTAGAAACCCCCTTTGACGAGAAATTGTCGTAGTGATATCAACCTGCAGCATACCCTGGCAAATCTTTGCTGGTATTCACGGAATTCTACCGTTTTTCTGTATCCAAACATCGGCGTCTTCTCCCCGCCCAATGCTGTATGCAGGCTCCTCGGCTGCGACCTGAATAAATGCGATGATATCACAACCCCGGCCAACCAGAGATTGCAATGGATATCTCTCGAACATAGATGTGCCCAAGCTCGAGCACCAATCAATCGATGATGTACCTTCCACGACCGTATTCCGCTTGTGCTACCACAAGGCGGGTCCAGTCATGGTTTGCCGTCATGTTCTTCTGCAGCTTCCGATGTAAAGATGTCTGTCCATATCCTCGAAGGCTGCGTCGGAACTTTCACTGCAAGCTAGACAACTCATCCATCCTCTTCATCGTCCATGACTAGTTCCCGCAACTCCTCATCGGCTGCCCAGTTGATTCCACTTCCCACGATCATGGCTGATAAAATGCCCTTCAGAATCTTCGCTCGTTGGCGTGACTGTTTGACTTTCTTGTCGGCCCTTTCTACTTGCTGGTGAAGTGAAGGGTCCCCGATGTCGTTGATTGACTGCGCTTTCAACTTTTCGGCTAAGTCTACGACGGCCCCGGAGAGCTCGCGGTTGTCCTTGTTGGCAGCGATGGTGGCTTGCTCGGCGGTACTCAGGGCGCGTGTTGTTGACGATAACCTGGAAGCTAGCAAGCCATGCAACATCGACACGGCATCATTTTCAGTGATCAAAGGTAACATGCGCCTATCGATGTTAGCTTGTATAATACTTCGGCGCTCGACAACCAACTTTTCAGCGGTATGCTGTTGACCGCCATGAACAGCTTTGAGGACGGGATCCATAACCAGAACATTGTGGGATATCCTGTTTCGTATCTCGAACTTCGCCTTGACTTCCATGGCCTCGCGCTCTGCTGTGATCAGATGCTCGTGTAAGACATCATCTGATAAAGCCGAAACGTCAGGCACGTCTACTATAGATGCGTTAGATGAATCATTCTTTGCTTTCACATGCAAAGTAAGAAAAGTACCTTGATCATGCGCTTCTATGAGGCTCTTTTCCAACTCAAGCTCCCGGAGCTGATCGTGGAGCTCCAACGCGAGCTGTTCTACATCTGAAAACGCGAACGCGTCACTGTACGGCGTTTGAAGGAGGTCGGCGTAGTCGTTTGGATACAACCTTTTTTCAGCACCATCCGTCATCGCAACATCGTTCGCACTCGCCATGGCAATACTCTAAGAGAAGATCAAGCACAATGTGAGAAGGTTCGATGTCCACGCGCGTCCTCAGTGATCCACAGTTGATGCAGGCTCGGTAGTCCGTGGGTCCTGATCCCTGCAGCCCACGCGCATCATCTTACCATTAGCGGTATCTTGTGCCTAACGCCGTGCTCACCCAGCACTCGAGCTTCCTTCCTCCTCCACGAGCTGATCAGGCAGAATCCTGTGCAGCCGGAGCGGTTTTTGGATGTCGCTGCAGATAGCTGTAGCTCATACGGGCCAGCGCTTCGACGCCGATCCCGTCGGCTTCAACTCGGTCGAGGCGCTGAAGCAGTGGATCGCAACCGTCGTAGACATTCCGCCCGAGCACCAAATCCTGCTGACGCCCCGGGGAAAACAAGTCAAGCTTCAAGCACTGTTGACAGAGGTACGGCACTGCTTGTAGATCATGAAGAATGTGCTGACATTGTGCCAGAAAGAGCTATTCGTCTTCGATCGCGAACTCTCCTCCGTAACCCAGGCTGCCGCCGCCGAAGCGCCGCTGCCTGATAGCTTCACGCCCGATGACCCGCCCGATACATTATCTAGTCATACCGACCTACGAGCATGGCAGACGCTGTTTCAAGCCCGTCGCGACTGGGCCTTCGCCATCCTCGAGCAGTCGCTCTCCATGTCCCGAGTAGCTTCGCAAGCGTTCGCTGAGCAAGCGACTATCGAGAAGGCGACACAGGTTGCAGTTGGAAATCCTGGCACACATGTGAAGGGGCTAGAGCAGAAGCACAGGGACGTGAAGGAGTGGTTCGACGGGGTGGAGAAGGAGGCCGTAGAGAACCTGCGCCGCTTAGATGCAGATTACGGACAACTAGGCGCGATACCAGCCAAAGGCGAATTTATACAATTTCTGGCGAAAGAGCTGCGGTCGGCGCAAACAGCACAGAGCGTCCGCAAGGCCTCTGCAAACCGGACAATGTCACTGCAAGAGTTTCTAGACTTCGACTCGATAAAGCAAGCTACAGGTGTCAGCAAGGCTGTTCGCGAATCGTTTAAGAAACGCATGGCGGATATGGGCGCTCAAGTGGAGAGAATAAACGCAGAATACAATGAGCTTCAAGGGGCAGCGGGACAAAGTCAGAGCCGGTCGCTTGCCGATGACTCGGAAGAACCGGTGCGGTTGTACAACGAGATTGATCAGGTCGCCAAGAAGGTCAACTCCGACCTTGGACACGTAATGGGACTTCCGTCAGACTCCAAGTCGGTTGCTCAGGTCTCTAAGATGGCGCTGTTGCACACGCGGAACTTCCTCCCTGCGATCAAGGAATACAGCGTTGAGATGAGCGACCTCGTCCGGCGGTCAGTCGAGCAGAAGAACAATGCGGTTCGGAATGCGATCGAGAGCATGCGCGGCGTTGCGGACATCGGCTCCAATATCGCGACTCTTCATGCCGAGCTAGACAACATCAATCTCCCACAGGAGGGTATGGCGGCTTTCGAGCTTATATCGCTCGTGGGGAGATTACCATTCGTATACGGGACACTCATGGTCGAGTCGGTGCGCCGACGCGAATGGGCGGAGAAGATGCAGCGAGACACTTCATCGCTTGCCGAAGAAATGGCCACATTCCAAGAGGAAGAAGAGCGGCGGAGGAAGAAGTGGCTGAAGCAGGTCTCGGACGTGGTCAATCTGGACGCCGTACAAACGAATCCACTAGGCTTCGAAATGAACATCCAGCCGGAGAATAACTATTGGCCGGAGGTGTCGCGAGAAGAGCTTAAGGACTACCTGAAGATACTACAAGGGCTGGAGGGACAAAGTACTGAAGCCGAGACGCTCGCTCAGACTATCAAAGACCTGGATCGACCTACCCGACAACAGGTTAAGCGCGCAAAAGCTTTCAAAATGGGCAGTGTTCATGAGCCTGCTTTTGGTAAAACCTCTCAGCTGATGCTTCGAGGGGATGATGAGATCCGTGTTTTGAGAGAAGCCAATAGCAAGCTCGAGGACGAATTGAGAGGCTCTAAGAGTAGGGTGCGACGTTTGGAAGATGTGTTACATCGCCAAAACCACGTTAACAGACTCTCGATTGGAGGTGGCATGCCATCGTTCGGACCGCAAAGCCCTGCCGAACCTTCCACGCCGACCGTCGAGGCTCCATCCCCTGGGCCCATGGTAGGCCACTCTCGGAGATCGTCAGTTTCTTCGCGGCGCTTCTCCACGAACCAGGGGCAAGATGACAAGCGTCGCATTGTGCGCCTGGAACAGGAACTGGCAAATGAGAAAGAAGCGCGCGCAAACCTCGAGAAGGAGGCTCAGACAAAGAAGGACGATGAGTCGGCTTTACAAGGACAGATCGACGAAGCGGTCGCAACAAAAGCTGAGCTCTTAGAGAACATGAAGGCCCAACAGAAGGAGTTCGCAGACGAACGACGATCCCTTGAGCAGGAGATACAAGCATATAAAGGCAAGATTGAAGAAGCCGAAGATGAATTAGACCGTGTGCTTGGCAGCCGGGATCACGAGCGCACTGGGGTCGATACAAGAATACAGGAGCTCGTTGCGGAAATTGAAAAGGTCCGCAATGATTTAGCAGAGCAGAAAAAGCAGGCTACCAATCGTGTGGCCGACTTACAAGCTGAGCTTGAACAGCGCAAGAAGGCAGATGCCGAACAATACGAGTCGCTTTCTAGCGCATTCAGCCGTCTGTCGCCTAATGGCGCTGTACCTGGAGACAGCACAGCGCTTGTCGTGCAGTTTGAAGACCTGGCACAGCGTTCTGCTGATCATCTCCATGAACTTCAACAAGCCGTGGCGATGGCTAGAGCGGAGAATGAGAGCGCTCGTCATCAAGCGAGCGAACAAGAGGCTGACCTGAAGTCTAAGCTCGCGAATGAAGAGACGACAGCATCATCTCTCCGCGAGCAACTGGACAGGACAAACGCAAAGGTTGCATCCATCACCGCCGAGCTTGATGAGGAACGTCATCATCTACATGATTTGAGAGCCAAGTTTGCCGAGGGCGAAAATGGTTCTGAAGTACTAAGAAAGCGCGTAGAAGAAGAGGAAGAGAAGGTCGGGCGACTTCAAGTTGAGCTCGCCGAGGAAAGAAGCCACTCCAACAGTCTTGATGTGGAGCTCATGCATCTGCAAAAGAAGGTTCTGAAGTACGAAGAGCTCGACTCGTCACGAACACACGAGCGGCTACGTCGCGCGAAGGAACTCAGCAAGCGTGTATACTCGCAACAAGATCGTCTTCTACGTATGGTCGACTCACTGGGATATGTCATTACCTTCGAAGACGGTACTATGACACTACATCGTGCCTCAAAGATTGGGAATAGCACTACGTTGGCCGACACCATCGGCCTCAGCAGAAGCACAACGACCCCCTCGCCTACACCCCTCAAGCAGCATCTCGAAAACTACGCAGACTTATCCTTCCTGCACTGGGTGGACTCTACAGACCCAGAGGAGGAAGACCGGCGCTACCACGAGCTCATGGACAACCTCAACCGGTTCGACCTGGATGCCTTCTGCGAGTTCTTTGCCAAGCGCATGCGAGACATCGAATACACAGCCCGCAAATTCAAACACGAGACGCGCGCTTACCGGGAGAAGGCGAAAGCTCTACAGACGGAATCACATAACAAAATCGCATACCGCTCGTTCAAGGAAGGCGATCTCGCGCTGTTCCTGCCCACGCGCAACCAGGCCACGCGCCCCTGGGCCGCCTTCAACGTCGGCGCTCCGCACTTTTTCCTCCGCGAGGAAGAATCCCACAGGCTGCAGGGTCGCGACTGGCTCGTAGCGCGCATCTCCAAGGTCGAAGAGCGTGTCGTCGATCTCTCCAAGACGATGGACTCAGCGGCCCGCGCCGCCATGGACGGCCGCTCTGTCGCGTCTAGCAGCGCCGTGTCTTTCGAAGACGACAACCCCTTTGAGCTCTCTGACGGTCTGCGCTGGTACCTCATCGAAGCCAGCGAGGAGAAGCCGGGCGCGCCTGGTGGTCCGGGGCTGGGCAAGTCGGCGGCTGCGGCGGCGGTCACGCGCATCGACGGCCAGGGCAAGATGGAGAAGAAAGCCGCAGCCGACCCGGCGAAGACGCTCGGGAAGTCCCTCGATAGTCGCCGCAGCAGCGGCACGAGTAGGAAGAGCGTACCCGTCGTCGGTGGCGGCAACCGCAATTCCATGGACGTCGGTGACGCGCTCGCAGAGTCGGGCGGCCCGGGCTCGAATGCCGCGACCAGAGGAGCCAGTCCGGCTGGGATGGGAGGCCCGGGTCCGAGCCATCTGAGGGAGAGCGAGGCCAGCGGCGCGGCCAGCGTGGACCGCCTGCGCGACGTCCGCGAGTACGAGGTGCGGAAGGACCATCTGTGGGGCCCTTAGGTTGTGCATTTGCTGTGCATCTGAGCGTCCAAGAGCTGTCGTCAAGTACTGACGTGGTGCAGGGTCGCTCGGTGTCGCTGGGCCGCGCGGGTCAGGGGTCGCCGCAGAACGTGTTCTCGCATGCGCCGTTGTCGTCGTCGTCGCAGATGAGTAGGGGTGCGGTGCTTCGCGGTGGTGAGATGGATAGGAGGGGGTCAGCGGGCGAGAGGGAGGTTGGAAGTCCGGGGAGTAGTCCGAGGAAGATGCCGCCGGAGAGGAAGGGAAGTTTTTGGGATAATCTGTTTCAGGTGGATGTTACGTATCAGAAGTCGAGGAAGTGAGGGTGGGTATCGGCGTTGTGGGTGGCTCTCGCGTGGAGCTAGAAGCTGGCTATACAATACTACGTTAGCAATTGAGGTTTAGCTCTTGTATTATCTGTCCTGGGGTTACTTATCACGATTTCCTGCTATACACTCTGGCCTTTATGGCCCACTTGTATCTTAACGCGATAGGGTGAGTTATTTAGTATGGTGTCACGTGTTTTGGGCCTGTAAAATGGAGGGGTTGGTTGTCATTGATAGATGGAAGATATGCGAAGCAGGCGTTGACACAGATGCAGGCAGTGGATTGGAATGCTTTGTTCGAGGGTATTCTTTCTGGTGCGGTATCTGGTGTGATGCGTCCTGTGCATGAACAAGTTGTTCACCGCACTTTCTGTTTTGCTATTACAAAAATCTATTGACTAAGGAACGCAAGTAGCAATATTAGTTTCTTAGACGTTTAACTCAAGATGCCGCAGTAAGAGGAAGGCACGGCTGGTGGACAGTGAGACTGGAGATTAACAGCACAATCCATTTTCATTGCTTTTATGCTATGAAAGCTTCGGGCTCCATGTCCTGTCTGGGTCATAGCCCTAGAGGATTTGAAATCGGGAGAAAATTTTTACGGCGCTGTATTAGAACCCAACACCGGGTGCCATCACCGTAGAAGTGGACGAAGCGTCGACTCCACTAAACCTCGTGACCTCGTAATGTTTGAGTACCTTTCTCGACTCCCTTCTCAAGCAGCCCGCACCCCTAGAGCCTGGAGCTCAGCCAACATCCTAACCTCCGCCTGAGCCAGATCTGCTATCTGGAGCTCCAGAGCTGCCTTCTCCTTCTCATACTGCTTCCAAGACCTGTCAACTGCCGCATCTCTGCTCTGTCTCTCGTGCTCCTCGTTCGGGAACATCTGAGACTCCAGCTGAAGGATTCGGTTGCGGGCATTCGTGACACACTGTACAGACTCAAAGTGAGACCGAAACCATTCATGATCATCAGGAATGTCAATAGCCCCACTTATCCAGTATTCAAGAACCTTTGCATGGAGATCCATTCCGTCTGCAGCGTTCTCCTGTCTAGAGCTCACACAACGGCTCTTCTCGATGTTACGCTTGCACTCCGCATGTGCGTCGTCGTACGCCTGCTCGTAGCGATTGTGTGTCTCGGAAATGTTGGTCCTGCATGCTTGAATTTCGGCTCGAACTTTGCTAAGGACGAACTGGAGCGTGTCGACGGTAGAATTGGCTCCGGGGCGTTTGCACTAGTTGACCGTCAGTGCATGCTCCGCGGTTAAATATATGTCTCTTACAGCATTTGAGGTCTCTTCCAGCTCGGCAAGAGCCGCATGGCGTTTATGCGTCTCGGCGATCAGGCCGTCAAACAGTGCGACCGAACCATCTCTCATTTGTTGTAAGGTCTCGAGCTCGACCTCGCCGCCCCTGCGAAGGGTATCCAGAGTGTTATTGGCAGGCGGCGGCATGACGGGCGCCCGCGTTTGGCGGCGGCGGATCGTGAAAGTCGGGTGCTGAGAGCGTCACAGTACTAGGGAGTAAGCGGTAGTGGTGTGGACGTTGTAACAGAACCTGCTCGAAAGTGCGCGCCAAGCTTGAAAAATAAGAGGAACGCACAGTGAATGGTGAAAGTGAACGGGAATAAAATAGCACTTTTGAAAGCGTTCGGCAGGAATTTTTGATACGCTGTGTTACCCCAGGATTAGCAATACGCACGTCGATTGTTTCCCGGACTTATGACATAGATTATAGTGCACAAAATCTAAAAGAAGAACATAGATGGGAGTAACAGTTTAGGTAGTTGTGGAAGGCTATCCCTCACAATCAAGAGATAGATCAGGTGTAGCTTTGCACGCATCTATGGCCTTAAACCTGATCAACTTCCCATCCCGGGACCTATTAATATCGATTGTTTTCGGTGACGGCGGCAGCGGGATTAACCATCGATCTGCCTCTCGTACTTGCTCATATACGCAATCTCGAGATCCTCGTACTCATCTCCCTCTTCATCCTCATCCTCGCCCCTCTTCTTCTCCTGCAGAGCCTCGTTTGTAGTCTTCTGCAGAACCTACCCTATAGTATTCATCAGAATATTCCTGGCAGTCCTTCCCGTTACCCTGTTTGGACTCGACCTCCGACACGTTCTTCGATCCTAGTAGTTTCTCTTGTCCTTCAGCAACTTGCATGGCTATGTCTCGATAGTCATTACGCTCACGCTTAAGCTCGGCGTGGGACTTTTGAGCCAGCTCTATCCGCATGCGGTGTCTCTTATAGATATTCTTATCTCTCTGCGTTAATAAAGCCTCGTAATCTGTAAAAGTCGAAGCGTCTCTCAAACAGACTAGCTTGGAACTGTCATGCTAGAACTCGCGGCGGCTAGCTTCTATTGTTTATCAGAGTTGTTTATCTAACTTCTGCTAAGCATCACTATGTGCTTCTAAGACTTTACGAATAACGTAGGCTAGAGCAACCAAGCTGGCAGTTTAGTAACCTTGCGAGCCACTAATACGCTAAAAATGTTAGTTTAAACATTCTATATACTGTACATAAAGCCAACACGGACCTTTTCTTGAACTCCTTCGGCTTTGCGGGCGTCTTCCAACCTGTCCTTTAAATTGTCAAGTGCCGCGTCCTCGCTGTAAGTCCCCAGAATATTCTTATCTAAGATCTCTTAAAACGCGGTCGCAGCTTCCTTCATTTTTAAAAACGTGTCCCGCTTTACTTTATTTTCTTCCTTAAGGGAGACAATCGCGGCGATTTTCTCGCTAAAGGGCGACATGGCTGCCGTTTTCCAAGGTGCTTTTAAATTAAGGCCTAGTTAGCCAGGTGTAGTGTAAGAAATTAAGTCGCCACTATTATTTCAGATGTAGGTAGTTGAAGTCAATGCCCGGACGAACAAGGAAGGCGCGACGGGCAGACGCTTAGAAACAGTAATAATTAAGGTCCACTTTCACTCCCAATGCAAGTTTCTAGTCAATACACAATACTCGAAGGAAAATATTAAGGTTAGGCGCATTATGCAAATAACTAGTTACAAAGTAGATACAGATAGCCACCGTATTACTAATCTAGAGGTAACACACAGGACTAGGACATTCCTAAATAGAACTGTCTTACCCTACCTTGTACTTTCACGATTAGGTGCGATTCTGGAATATATATAACGAGACTAACTAAATCGCACTACTTCTCGAATCGCTTCTCAGTAAGCAGACGCAAGACTAAAATACATAACTAATAATGTTAGCTAACACCGCAGCTTCTCGTTCCTGATCTCTATCTGTTATACCTAAGATGCTCTATTAAAGAGCGTCCGCAATCGACACCCAGCTCGCTTAACGTTTTAAGGCTTTACTCCCATCTACCATCTCAACTAGTGCCTGTAGAAGCACATAGCCGACAATTTCCTTGTCATCGGTAACAATAGCGACCCCATTAATGCCTCTCTCCTTAATTATCTTCTTCTAGTCTTTGCAAGTATGCTGCCGCATCTGCTTTAAGAAAGGCTACAGCCCTTTCCTAATCTCCTCCTAACACAGATGCTCTCCAGCGATGCATTCAAACTCTAGCTAATACTCTAGCTTATCTGTATAGTCTTATATATTAAAACCTGTAGTAAATAATACCTTGCACTGCTGTAAAACACTTTCGATATCATCGCTAAGCGCAGTGTTCTCATACTTTGTGCCCTTAGGAGCAGCATAGGCACCCGGGACGTAGAATCTTCCGCCCTTTTAGCTATAACGGCCACTCTCGTGGGTGCTAGACTCCTTCACATCTTCGGCGAAGCGTAAGGTCTTCTTCTGCTTCTTAGCCGTCGGTGCCTTCAAGGAAGGTCTCCGGCTTCCATTAAAATACAGGAGGCTAGCCAGATATTAGTACTCGTTGTAAAACTTTTCCAGTGCCATTCTGGCGTCGTATAAACAAGCCGGCGGAACCCTACCAGGAGAAGTTGAAGCGTAGGAATCAACACAGTTTTGAATAGCCAGTTCATACTCCAGCTTCGTAACTAGGATTTGAAACTCCAGGCGTGCAGCGGTGCAGGTCTTCCTCAAGGCACTGTACCTAGCACTGATTTTTCGGAGCTCGCCGCGCGGACTAAAGGGACCGCTTTCCTTCTCCCATGCCTCTCTATGCACGAGAAGAAAGTCAATGCAATATTATACTTGGCAGACAGGGCAGAAGGCCTCCGGACTCGCACTAGGTTCGACTTTATGTCCACATTCTGGCTTCTGTGCTCCTGATAGTCCCCAAAAGAATTTAATCAAGCTGCTGGGGTTAAGTCTCCAAGTTCTGGTCGTTCATTCATCGCAATAGACGAATCGATTGTACTCTTCTGCACTCAAGATAAATCCTGGGCAAAAAGAGACTTCGTTAGATTATATCTTCTGGCACTCCCAGAAGGTCTTATAGTTGTTGGGCCACAGAACAGCACAATTAATGATGGCTTTAGAAGGAGCCATTCAAAGGGTTGTCATGTGCTCCAAAGTTGAGACTCTCGTGGGTCTTCGCCGGAATCTTGGGAAATTTAACAACCAGCTTTTTATACATTCTCGGGTCGCCCAGACTAACACGGGGCAGGTAAAAGCTGACTTCGGCGCATTGTGATCTGAGTGAATCCCGCACCGACAACCATGCTCGTGAAAACGCGTCTTCATCTTGTCTTCGCGACTAGATGCAAAACAGTTTCAGGCAGCGCCTCTTGCATATTCAAATGATCAGGGCCGAATAAGAAGCCCTACACGAAATTGCCTGGGGAAACAAGGAGCACGATACCATGGCAAAGGAACTTATTAACACAATCACCCATTCAACTGCCCTGATTCGTTCCTTGAAATACCACAAGTACGCGTAGAACTACGCAAGAGCACACCAAAGATATACCACCCCATCGGCCTTCGAATCATCGTCTCCAACCCCTTATCTTGTCGATGTTGCTAGCATAAGACTTAGTACAAGTACCTCGAATTCACGGGCACATTTAAACCCAACTCACAGCAAGAACCAGCATCTGGTGGCTCTACCATAACAACAGCATATTGACCAGTAGACCAAGGATGCCTGTTATCAACCCGCATATTGAATAGGGGGAGAGATCGGACGGCATGGAGTCGTGTCAGTTCTATACTGATAGGGAAGATACTACTAGTGACATGATATCAGCTTCGGCGGAAAGTAAAGACCATCGACAAACCAGGATCACTTATCGGGGAGGAAATTATTTACCTAGTATGGTACTAACGGTATTGTTGTTTTTCGAACTTCCGTCTGGATGATTGTATTGTTCATTCTGAATACTGAGTTCTGCGGAATACGCTAGTTTAATGTTGGGCTAGCATAATTCCGGGGAAAAGTAACATGCCCGTGCGCGCAACGCCCGGATTCGCGCAACGCCCCGCGAACACCATCTCAGCGATCTCAAATTTGAAGCCGTACAACGCCACATAATAGCTCAATATTCATAAAAACGTAGTAGTGCAGTAACTAGATGCTTGCGATTAACTTATACTATCTAAATTTTTGTGGGAGGTTAACGCTGCGGCCACGTAATGTGACTTTAGGTAGAGTAGTAGATAGCTTATCTCTAGCTTAAACACTAGCGTAAGTAGCGCTAGCGCGTTTTTAACGCTTATTACTTAATAAGGCTACTTGCAAGGCTAGTCGTTTACGCTTTTAAGCTTATTAGGTAGGTTTTTTTTTAGTATTAAGCTTTAACTTTACGCGCGCGTTTAGCTACTTTTTTAGCTTACTTAACCTCTTTTATCTCCTTAAGCCTCTACCTCTCCACACGCTTTCCCTTAAGCTCTACTTAACGCTATAGTTAAGCCTCTTCGCGCTACTTCTTAGTCTATACTTTTTAAAGTTTCTCCTCTATCTTATCTTGCTCCCGTACTACTTCTCTAGCTCAAGCCTCGCGTAACTTACGGGGAGACTAGTAGACAGCGCCACTATAATACTCTTAGCGCTATTAAAGGTTAAGGACTTTACTCTTCTTCTTATACCTCTACTTATACTAAAGAGCCTCCTTTAAGCCCTTATTCTTATACTTTAAAAGCTTATTCTATATAAAAAGATAGTAAAGGCTTAAACGCAGCTTTCTTGCCTTATATTAATAGCTATTATTAATAGTAACTTAGACTAACTAATCTATCGTTCTCTAATTACTATTAGAGAGCCCTAATAATAAGCTTCTTTTAGCTTTTAGCGTGCTGGCAAATCTACGAAGAATAACGTTAGTATCTATTAGCTAGATCCTAGTAGCTTCAAACGCCTTAAATATAAGACTCTCCGTAAAGGAGGATATCTAGGCTCTCTAGAAGAGCAGGAAGAAGTCTCCTTTCTTAATTAGGATAAGGCCTTAAGCCTTATAGAGATAGTTAGTAAGCTTATTAGAGTAGGCTTAAGAGAGTAGCTTAAATAGCACTATATTAAGTGGCTAGAGCGTGTGGGTTAAATAGGGAGGAAGGACTATAAGGAGGATTCTATAGCAGTTATAGTAGTTAATAAACTCTATCGTGACATAAAATTTATAGCTATTAAGGATAAGCAATCGCCATCTTCCTAATTACTATTTTATATAGCGATTAAACACCTGCTCTAGCCAAGCTAGGCCTATATTATTGTTTAACTAGCCTGTTAGAAATAATAAGATAAAGACCTTATACTCTCCTGCCTTAATATCCTCTACCTAACTTAATTATATAGCTCCTTTTGCAGCTGCGTAAATAAGGGCTAAAGGTAGCAAGCTCCTATTAGCGTAATAGCAGGCTAGGACTATTAGAAACTCGCGTGATCTATCTTAGAGAGATGCTCGAACCTCCTTCTTCTCTTATTAATGCCTGCTAAATATCCTCTTGCTTTTGCCTATTAAGCTAATTAAGAAGCCCTTTTTATCTATATTATATATATCTCGAGCCTTAAGGTAGTATTTAGTAATCTTTTAATATAGTAGCTTAAAATAGAAATAGTATTTTAACTTAGAATTAGCCAGGTGGCGCGTATAATCCATGGCGCTGGTTTACTTTAAGATAAGATAAATCTCGTGTTAATTAATAAAGCGAGTAACCTAGCTCTCGCTGAGCTGCTAATAGGCTACTTCTAATAAGAAATTCCTAATTATCTCCCTTATAGGAGGTAGGCCTTGCTTAGTAAGCTTAGTAATATATCGTACAAGCTCTAGCTCCTGTTGTGGGCTAAGTTTAAGCTAATAAGATGCCTGGGTCTCACGCGGGGCCTAAAGGCCTTAGTGTCTTTAACTAAGCGTTAATTAATCGATATTATATTTAGCTACAAGTTTTATATATAAGAGTTAATCTCCTAGCTCGTGCGATTCTAATTCTTCAATCGCTGCTTGAATCGGGTCCATATTAATAGAGTTGTATCGCGTTGAAGTTCGGTGTTGATTACGCGTTTTGGTGTTGGGCGGGGCGTTGCGCGAATCCGGGCGTTGCGCGCACGGGCATGTTAAGGGACCATGGCGGGTGGCGGAGTTAGCACCAATGAGAGCGCGTTGTACCAAGGTAGTTGTCAGCTCTACATCAAACAGCCCGCCTCAAACTCAGGACGTGACGTACATTCCTAATCTCAATCTTTAACGTTGCAGTTCGACTGCTACTATCAAAGTAGCAACCAAGAGTACCGTAGGTAGCCCGTGTATGTTGATGTCTTTCTCATACCCTCATGACCACCTGCATGTAACTTGCAATGTAGTTCCCCAGATCCACTACATCTCCAGACGTTACCAGTTTTATCTTCTCAATTATTACGAGCATTACGTGGACGGCCACTGACCCCTTTCAATATAGAAGATATTGTTGTTCGTATGATCCTCTCAGCTTTGGGCGGAAGAAAAGCATTGATGGCCCTGAGTAAATGTATTTGACAGGATGTTGCCTACCTCGTACAATTCATTCATTCATCAGTAGGCTATCTTCCGGCGAGACTGTCTGCCCTTGGCGTAGGTTCTTGTTATTGCCTGACGAGCGTTTGCAGTGCACACAGACCCATCCAGAATTCCAAATTTCACTTTCACTTAAACATTAGACGCACATCTATATATATTTTGAAAATTCTCATATTATTATAACTCGAGTATAGCCAAGAAGCGAAGTTGAGTATTGAAAGGTTAAAGTAGACAGTGATAAGTTGCCATCATGTTGCCGAACCTCGAGTTATATCTTTGCTGGTGCAAAGGTCTAAGGATTCGAGTCGTGCTATGCGCAATCTAATTGTTTTTGTCCTCTACGTGAGCCCACGACAGAGGCCACCATCATGTTCACAGACGGCATGGCCTGCAGTGGGAGAAGTACGATGGCGAAGCGAACATCACGATCAGCACTATTGCCCGGGTTAACACGAAGCACAGAGCCATAACGTCACTCTTGATCAAATTCTTCCCAGGATGTCTTCTCGCCTCAGCACGAAATGCTAAATGTGCCTATACAACATTGTACAGACTTAAATATGCACAATCGTACTACATCAGAGTAGGCCACCAGTTCATACTTCCTCATCTACACCTCGCACCTACGCATCCTGGAACTTCCCCAACGCCTTATCATCCCAGCTCAAAAACTTCCCACTCAACTCCTTCTCCGCGCCCACCGCCAACTTCGCAACAACATGGCCCGGCTGCTCCGGCTTCAGCAATGCACCGTCCTTCTTGAACCCCGCGAACTTCTCCGCGTCCTTGTCGCTCATCGCTTTCTTATGCGTCTCCCTGATCTCGCGCTGCATCTCAGTGTCGACGACGCCGGGACGGAGGGAGATGGACGTCACATCAGGCTCCTCCACCGAGAGCGTGAGCGCGAGGTGGTTGAGGACGGCTTTGCCAGAGCCGTAGGCGCCCCAGCCCTGGTAGGCGCTGACGGCGGCGCCGCTGGAGACGAGGATGATGCGGCCGTGGGACTTGCGCAGGGAGGGGAGCGCGGACTGGACCTATTTCACCCGTAGGAGCATTCGTCAGCTACGTTTTACCTTACACCTCACCTGCGTCGGAGATTCCACGTGATATTGTTGTGGAGTGTGGACAGAGCATGCAGGGATGGCGAGAGGAAGGAAAGGAGGGAGACGCACCAGTGCAACCGCACTAAACACATTCGTATCAAACGCTTTCCTCCACTCCTCCACTCTCGCGTCTGCGACCTTCTTCACGGGATCCAGCGACCCATGGTTCACTATCAAACTGTCGAGGCAACCCCAGCGGCTCTCCGCGCGCTCGACAGCCTTGGCCGCGAGACTCAAGTCAGATAGGTCGCCCGTGAGCACTTCGACACGGTCGGTGCCGTAATGGTCGCGCAGTTGGTTGAGGGGACCAGCGGTGCGGGACACGAGGACGAGCTTGTGGGACTGAGCGAGGAGGTGGTGGGCGGCTGCAAGGCCGATTCCTTGTGGTAAGAACATGTTAGCTAAGATGACCGCCCATTGAATGTTCATTTATGCTATATCTATCTCATTTTCTTCTTGGTTGGGTATACATAGGCGTTCTGTGTATACGCAGCGAGAACTATAAAAAAAAGAAAAAAGAGAATTGCGGGGTAAACCTGTGCGAGAGTGAAGAATGAGAGAAGTGACCTACCTCTCGATGCACCCGTTAGTATTATGACCATTTCTTTGGACTCTGTCATGTTGGGATGCGTGGTGTAATGTGAGGTAGCGGAAACCCGGAGAGGTGCCGTTTTAAACCGCGCCGACATCGTTGCGCTAATCGGTGACGACCCACCTCCAACCCTTTCAGGTACGGATACATACCCGTATCCTCCAAATCTACAAATTTTTGCATTGGACACATAATTACATTTCATGGTAGTGATTCCGTTTCTCCATGGCAGTGATTCAATGTGCCATATCCTTCAAACATACTGTACAAGATATCGTTCATTGGATATAAAAATACCATGCAGGTGCGTTATAGAGAGTCGGTATTTGAAGAACAACCCTCCGCCCACCAGCCGAGTCTAAGCGCCCAACTCCGAACTCCTTGATTGATGCCTCACCAAATGACTCAGTTCCTCAGCGCTCGGAGGCGCTCGTTCAGCCCTTGTTCCTCCTGCTCGGTAGGTCCGATCTTCGTCTTCGCCGGCGTAGCCTCTTCCAGATCTGCTGACAGTTCCACACCAACCTTATCCGCCGCTTGTGCCATCAAGCGGTCGACATCCTCCTGGGGTGTTCCTACAGCTGTCGCCGAAGACGTAGCTTCGCGGGTGAATTCATCTACCACGTCGAGGTCGTTGAAGTTCTTCTCGAAGCCGTCCATGACAGCGGTAATCTATTGATATTCCGTCAGCACACGTCAACTAAAAGAGTATTTTGTAAGTCGGCGTACTCTTTCGAGGTTCATCGACTTCATGGCCACATCCATGCTCTTCACAACCTTCTGCATGTTGCCTGTGACCTGGCGCATTGTGACGGCCGTCTGTACTCTGCCGGCGACGGCATCCACGCGAGAGGATAGTTGTAAGAGGTTCAGCTTCTCGTTCTGCTTGCGGACGGCATTTTGGGCGTGTATGCGTGCGATGTCGTGATGGCCTTGCTTCATGGCCTAGCGAGCGTTTTAGCACAGTTCACGATAACATGCTCAGACGCGACGCACCTTCTCTACTTTTGCCTTCTCGCCCTGTTCATCTTTTCCAGCCTTGAGGGCCTGTCGGTTCAGCGACTTCGCTGTGAACTGATGTGCGTTAGCAGGCAGCAGCGGGGACAGACTACGATCTCACCTTGAGGTTGAAAAGGGCAGCCTCGAGACCAGACATGTTGGAAGCGTGTCGAGAGCGACTAGGGTACTCTTCGTCGGGTCTTATGTCCAGCAATACGCGGTCGCGAACGCGGAGGTTGGTGGACGCGGCTGACTGATCACCAGCATTGAGTGAAAGGTGGGGTTGGCGCCAAACAACGTCATTGGCAGGGTCTTGGCGCGGACGTGTTCACGTGGGAGCATCTTAAATCCTATTACTCGTGTTAGCCCCGCGACACTGATAATGCAGTGCAGTCGTGCATCTGCATGCACCTGTATTGCGCTTCACCGATCACACCGATGACTTCATAGTTCAGGCGTTGATCTGCCGCACAGCATGTCTGATTGCGGGGGGAACATTGCGTGACGTCTAGATCCTTCGAGGACGGGAAAGTTCTCCATGCAGACCGTAATTTACCTATGGTAGATAATAGGTGTCATGTAAACACAAGGTTGCCAAGCTTCTAGCCTGTGTTGAGTAGATTGGTTTTCGTACTCTATTCGAGTGATTCTGAACTGAAAGACCTTGGTTGATCTCTCCAACCAAGGCCGCAAGAGAGGCAGGCATATCTCGCATACTGCCATGTACAAACGCCTTGCCGTGCCCACTGTAGTTTTGCCACCAACGCCAAAAGCAGGAACCGCTAATCACCAATACAATAGCTTCAGGATGTAGGTTCCGAATGGAACTTGTTTGTCGCGTTGCGGAACAGCTCCTCCTGCGCGCGAATGAGCTCCTCTTCTGTCATGCCGCTCTGCTCGATCTTGGTTTGCTTTTTCTCGCGATTCTAGTAGATGTTAGAATGCAATAAACAGTAAAGCAATAGGGTCGGCCACTCTGGAGACACATCGTAGGAGTGAACCGTCTCCAGAGATTTGCGTACCTTCTGCGTTTCCTTGTAGTCTGCGGCTACCTCCAGAATGGCCGGGACGTAGTCGTGGAAATCCAGCTCCTCCAGCGCCTTCTGCACATGCTCAAAGGCTATCGTCTTCTTCGCGTCTTTCTCCGCGATCTCGTTGGCTTCGGAGGATACGAGCGTGATAAATTCGACGCAGCATTCGATGAGGAGGTCGCGCGAGTCTTTCGCAAAGGTCATGCCCGGCTCAGACTGCAGGATCTCGGTGACGATTTTCTGTACGGTCGCTGCGCGCCGTTAGCGGGGTTCGAATTCGAATTCTGAAACCGTGAAAGGCACGCATACCCTTGGGCAGCGACAGGTCGTCGTTGCCACCAAACTCGCGATCTGACATGGTGACGGTGTGGGTGGTGAAAGTGTAGGTATGTACTGTAGGCGTACTTTTGTATTCACGGGTGTATGCAGGGCACGCATGCAGCGGATTAACACTTGCCCCGCCTCCGTTCAAGCGCTAGTGGGGGCTCAACTCGCTGAACCATGGTCGAGTGTCCAGCGCACCCGAGTTACAAGAAAAGCCCTTGGGCACTGTACGATGCTTCACAAAACATCTGTCATTGTCACTCGGGCCTGGCATGTGACGTTTGACCGACTTTGAGACTTATCTCTCTGTACTTCCTCTTTGAGCAGACGCAGGGCCCTCGGATGATGTTCACCTGCAGCGACTCCCGCGCCTTTGGCGGACAAGCTATCTGGTTTTAGGCGCCGGGTGGAGGCGTCTCCCTAGCTATGTGGATAACCTGCCTGTTCCATTGCATTGCATGCAGCACCCTCACCGGAACGAAACGGCGGTTTCTTCCTCTGCTCCTCTACCTTGCTCTGCCGCCCCTGCGCGTTGTGGATCTGTTGTTGCATTTATTCATCACGGCAGAGGGCTTTGAAACGCTAGCCGTAAGGTAGCCAGGGACGCAACACGCCGAGGTGCGGCCTTGATTTTGATCTGTGGGTGTGGCGGAACACATGGGAAAAGCGGCTCCATAGACGTCAGCGATGCGGGCCTTCTTGACGCTTGACAAGGGAAACAAGAATCCGGGAGCTCTACTGGAGCACGGTCTATCGTCGTGCAGATGACGAGGGAGGCGGTTAGGGCGTTCCATCGGATGAGGCGTGCGCGCTACAGGCATGGGCACTGCAGCGCAGTCGAAATAAAGGCAGTTGGCGGGAGAAGAGGCGCACAATATCTCAGCAGCACCTCCCGATTACGCCGCAACATATCGAAAGCACCATCTGATAGTCCACTCAATCCTTACGCCTTAATTACACAAGACAATCGCAGACGCCGGCGTTCCCTGCCTTTCTCGTCGACTGCGGCTAGGCGTTCGTACAGTCATCTCAAATACACCCCAGGCCGCAGGTACCGCGGGCCTCACCGCCGGCCGAGGACCCTTTGATTCAAGACCTTGGATCGACTGGCTTTGGATTGCCTGCTGGCTGCAACGCCGGTGCCATTAGCAGGCCCGATAGAAGCGCAGCAGATTTTTCGTTTCCTGTGCACACCGGCCTGTTTTTGGTTAAAAGCCGCCCAGACAGCGAATGGTTGGGGCCATGATTATGACGCGTGAGCCAGCACCTCAGAATAACAGCCAGCGCAGCTCGCCTCCCATAGCCATCAAGACCACTTTCACAGCAGCACCACCAGAAGCCCGTCCGACGTCTTCCAGGGGCGCTGATGGGAATGCACCACCGGCCCGTCCAGCTCTAGTTTCGCGCGCAACGGGAATCCCACCCTCACCTACCAAGCCACGACCCCGCCGCCGCTCAGTGCAGTTCTCCAAGTCGTCGTCTGCAGTGCCGACGCTCTCTAGCTTCGCCATCCCACGCGCCCTCCCTACCTACTTCCTGTCCACGACCATGTCGAACTCCTCGACGGGCAACAACCCCACCGCCGCCGACCTGTTGCGGCAGGTCGCGATGCAGAGGTAAGCAGCGTCACAGTCATATCATAGACGTCTCTTCTCAGCGCGCGTGTCCCCGAGTGCAAGTAGCCAGAAAGGTGCGGTGTCGCTTAGGGCTGCGCGTCAGTGGTCAACTGTCGAGGTTGCACCACCGGCGGCGGCGGCCTGGAATAGCTCGCAGCCGCACATGCGCACTATTGATTTATGTACTCGTCGCCGCCGCTGACCCATCTTACTCCACCGCCTCCTCCTCGCCCGCCCGCCCACCATGCCGTCGGCGAGCGCGCTGCTAACCCCAGCCTACAGGATGAGCAACGATGACGACCACGACCAGATCGGCTCCAACAGCTCCACGCCGCCGGGCGCCTCGACACCGCGTCCCGACCCGATTGACAAGCGACTGCCGGGTATCCTGCACAGTTACTTTGGCCAGGTTCGTGATTCTTTGATACCCCGTCGGAAGTCTTCTGCGGTCAACCCCTCCCCCGCACCTGCACCCGCTTCAGAAGAGGCGTCATCGAAAGAGAAGGAGCGCGACGACAGCCATCTGCGCTCGAACACACTGCCCAGCCCTACGCCCAGTGCCTCTTCTACTTCTCGACATCCCTCAACCTCTCAGTTGACTGGAGAAACGGAGAAGCTAACTGAAGGCGCCTATGCGCCGCCTCACAATCAGGCCACGCCTCCTCAGACGCCTCGCACACGTTCGCAGGAGGGCAAGCGGCCCACCTCGAGTCTATCCCAGTCGACGCTCGCGTCCACTGTCGCGTCAAATGCAAAGACGAAGGAGAAACAAGAACAGGCGCCCGGTGACGTCGGCCCACCGAAAGGAAAGCTGTCGGTTGCCATTTCAGAGGGACGGGATCTTCGCCCCAGCGTAGACCCCTACGTCGTTTGCCAGTTCCAGTGGGCCGAGTACATTTCTGACGGCCCGCGGAATGACAAGGCAAAGAAGGACCGGCGTGGCCCGATGAGCATGAAGCGGATCGATAGTGACAACGGCAAGCCCATGGCCATTCCCATGCGGAGTCGACAAAGCAGCAACAATGGCAGCAGCTCTGACCCCCGCGAGAACGGCACATTCAAGGAAGTCACCAACCCAAAGTGGGAGCACGAAGCCATCTTGTATGTACAATTGCACTTGCACTTGTCCAATCACATCCACTAACGTGAAACAGTGATGTAGTCGGCGACCACTCCGAAATTGACATCTCCGTCTACGACCGCAGCAATGGCGAAGCCTTCCTTGGTCACGTCCGCTTCTGTCCTAACCTTGTTGAGTACGAAAAGCCGTACGATGGATGGTTCACGCTTGAGCCCCGGGAGGGCGAGCAAGACCACGTCACTGGAGAGATCCATCTACAGATCAACTTCCAGAAGACCGACAAGAAGCACTATGGGCCCGAGGACTTTGAGATCTTGAAGCTGATCGGAAAGGGCACATTTGGCCAAGTCTTCCAGGTTCGCAAGCGGGACACCCGACGGATATATGCCATGAAAGTGCTCTCTAAAAAGGTCATTGTGCAGAAGAAGGAGGTCGCCCATACATTAGGTGAACGGAATATCTTGGTACGGACAGCAATGGCTGACTCACCCTTCATCGTCGGTTTGAAGTTCTCTTTCCAGACTCCTTCCGACCTTTACCTCGTCACAGACTACATGTCTGGTGGCGAACTCTTCTGGCACCTTCAGCGGGAGGGCCGTTTCCAAGAAGGTCGTGCGAAATTCTACATTGCAGAGTTGATTCTTGCTTTGCAACATCTGCATGAACACAACATCGTGTACCGCGACCTGAAGCCAGAGAATATCCTTCTTGATGCCAATGGTCACATTGCACTTTGCGATTTCGGTCTTTCAAAGGCAAATTTGACTGAGAATGCCACTACGAACACGTTCTGTGGTACAACCGAATACCTCGCACCCGAAGTACTACTGGACGAACACGGTTACACCAAGATGGTCGACTTCTGGTCCCTGGGAGTGCTCGTGTTTGAGATGTGTTGTGGTTGGAGTCCTTTCTATGCCGAGGACACACAGCAGATGTACAAGAACATTGCTTTCGGGAAAGTAAGGTTCCCACGGGATGCTCTCAGCACAGAGGGACGCAACTTTGTGAAGGGTCTTCTCAATCGCAACCCGAAGCACCGTCTCGGTGCGACACGAGATGCCGAGGAGCTCAAGGCGCACCCATTCTTTGCAGACATTGATTGGGACGCTCTGACCAAGAAGAACGTCGTGCCGCCATTCAAGCCCAAGTTGAAGTCGGAGCTGGATGTATCAAATTTTGACCCCGAATTTACCAACGCTTTGAACGGGAACGGTTCCTTGAATGCGCGGGCAGCAGCTCTTGCTTCGGGTGTCAACCCCGCTTCAACCCCGCTGTCACCGACGATGCAGGCGAACTTTGCCGGCTTTACTTTCGTGGATGAGAGCAACATGGACAAGCAATTTGCTCATAAGCAACAAGAGCATGAGCCTGAGCGAATGGACGAGGACGATAAGGATGATATCAATTGGGACAAACCTGCCGGGCGGGGGGACCGAATGAGCGGTGTCATTCCCAGCAACGACCACGACATATTCCAACACGGAAACTTCGACGTCTAATGAGGACTACGTTGATTCGGCACCGCTTACATTTTTATCCGGGCTGCCCACCATCTCTGTATCTCGAAGTCTCTTCGCCAAAAGTCTTTCAGCGTTCCTTTCGGTTGTTACGAGTCTCATGAAACCTTAGCCTCGGGCAATACCCCTGACCCATCCATTTAAGATTCGTTCTGGATACCCTACGTTTTAGCCCGCAAGAGGCTCGAAATTAACGTATGCCTCCCCGGCAAATGCCCAAAGGGCTCTTCGATTCGACTTTCGCTTGAATCTTCGCACTGACGCAGTAAAGGCGCAGCTGCGCCTTGATACCTGGGCTTTTCTACCCGATCGAGCCCTTACCCTCGATTCCCTCCTTCAACTTGCGACATACCATCTGGTCTATTCGGACCCGGAAGTCGCTGTCGATTTTTCACGTACACACACCTAGGCGTTAAATTGTGATTCCGTGATTGCATTGCGTGGGAGATTCTCCGGAGCATTCTGAGCTTTCATCGACATGTATCGGTTTTGGGTTCGGTCAGGCTTTTCCAACATTTTAGTCTTCACAGGTCCACAGGACGCGAGTTAGCATAGTGTTACCCGCCCCTGCGCATCGTCTCTCTCTCTCTCTCAAGGAGGTAGTTCATGATGTCGTTTGGCAATGGCCTGTATATATGATAACTGGTAACTATCAACATGATTTTATCAAATTCACTACGCGGTCCTCATAAGGCCCATTAATGGTGTGATGTCCGCATTTTCTCGAGCGGTTCGTTTACGTCAATCTTTTTTCACAGGCAGCTTCCCGAGAGATCCGACATCGCTCTACTTTGCTGGCATCGTGTGCTGATCCTTGGCTCTTTCCTTACTAGCCTCGGGTGCGATCCAACCTCGGCAAAAGCCTGACGAGCTCCGCCCAAGCTCCATGTGGTGCCGCCCCCGCAGGAGACGCAATGGAATACATACTGCGTGATTTCACCAGAAGCTTTCTGGTTACTGAGCTGCATTACACCAATCACCTAGTTTACACCCTAAATCGGATCGATCAACAAAATCATGAGTGAACAAGGACCGGGCGTAGGGTTTGCGTTCCCGACCTTCGAGGTATCGTGGAAGAAGAGGGATTTGCTCCTCTTTGCAGCGAGCATCGGAGCCACGTACCCAGATGAGTTGCATTATCTCTACGTATGTAAATCTTTATAGGCTGCGAAGTTGCCAAGGGCAAGACGCCAAGATTTCTGCCATGTTTCCCATACTCACGTATACGTCCACCAGCTAACAGCTTCACAGGAGCTCAACCCCAATTTCGCTGCCTTCCCTACGTACCCCATCATACTCCCTTTCAAGCACACCGATTCTGAGGTCATTGACTTTTACGCCCGCTCGGACAGCACACCCATCGCAGGCGTGCCCAAATTCGACACCAAGCATGTGCTCGATGGCGAGCGTAAACTCGAGTTCCTGAAGCCTATCCCGGTGACGAGCGAGGGGCGTAAATTCGAGGTCCGGAGCAAGGTGCTCGGTGTGTACGACAAGGGTAAACCCGGCACCGTCGTAGAGTCGGAGAGGCTGCTCGTGGACGCGCAATCTAGCGAGGTCTACACGCGCGAAGTGGGCAGTGGGTTTTATGTCGGACAGGGTGGATGGGGAGGACCGAAGGGTATGTTCACAACATGTGCACTATCCATCGCGCGTAGCGGGAATACTGATATCGGATGTAGGACCCAAGACTGTGAACTTCCCTCCACCGGCGAACACCCCTCCTACCGCGACCCGCACTACCCAGACTACCCTCGAAACCGCCCTCCTCTACCGCCTCAATGGCGACTATAACCCGCTGCACGCGACGCCGGAGCCTGGCGTGAAGATGGGCTTCGGCGGACCCATCATCCACGGGCTGTTCAGCTGGAATACCGCGGCGCACGCCGTGCTGCAGCAGTTTGGCAAGTCGAAGCCGGAGAACCTGAAGGAGTTCCAGGCGCGGTTTGCGGCGCCTGTTAAGCCGGGGGACAAGCTGGTTACTGAAATGTGGCGGACGGGGCAGAAGGAGGGCGAGTTTGAGGAGATTAGGTTTATTGTGAGGGTGGAGGGGGGCAAGACGGTGTTAACAAATGGGAGGGCGCTAGTGAGGGTCGAGGAGGTGAGAGCGAAGTTGTAGGCGCGTGGCGCATCAGCGTCAATCTTAAAGCTGGTGGGACGTGATTGATAATGGTCAATGTAAATTGTGTGATCTGTGCTGGGTGAAGTGCTGTTGATTGTATTGTGGCTTTCAGCGCATCTGGAAAGTCTTCGGAAGGAAAAGCGACTGGTATCTCATCTGATACCTAGTTAAGATCGAATTCACATGCTTCTTTGGGCCCAACTTTTCCTCACTGTAATGTGTTTCTCGTGCGGCAGGCTTTTGGCAGTGTTGGGTTTTGGACAAGAACACCGTCTTTGTTCAATAATGAGGACCATGCCAGGATTTCCTTCCAGAAGTGTTGACGCAGTGAGGGAACTCAGTTGTGTGTATACGCAATGAATAAAAGCTGTTACACGGATGTGTTGCGCCTAGGGATGTGCCGATACCGTATTTTTCAGTGTATCCCTGTATATACGGTATCTTGTATAATACCGTATTTACGGTATTATCGTACATTCTTGGCAAAGTGAATTGAGCCAATCGGTGCCTTTCTCGGCCCTATGATCACGTGCAGAATTAGATATAATTAAAGCTATAGATGCTAGGTATCTTTAGGATCCCTAGAGTGCTCTTCTTATACTTATTTAGCTAGGTAATCAAGTAAAAGCTACTTATCTTTATGGTCGTTAACGTTAATTTGTTCGGGCACCTCGGAGGCGTCGAAGTACTAAGCACCCTTAGCTAAAATAGAGTTACAGATCTGTAGATTATAAAAGCAAAACACTAGCTTTTTAACCCGTTTATTAACAAGATAATTCTAAACTTTATTATAAAGAAATCCGTGCTCGCTCTAGTTACGTTTAGCTACTCTAGTTATAGGGTTAATGCTAAGAGCGTAGATAGCAAGTTCTTTAAGCTCGTTGGTGCAGCTTTGTATGCGCCACCACTCCGCCGGATCGGTGTAATCCTCGAAGCTTTGCCAGGATAAATCAGTACCGCACTTCTCGAAGGCGCCTTGACGATAGAGCACATCCATAAGCTCTTTATAGAGCGCTGCGGCATGCCTGGCGTTGCCCTGCGTCGGCGGGTACTGCTGGGCGATGTATTCGCCCACTTCCATCTGCATCTTGTGAGTGACCGCCACAGGCAATTCTCGCCGCGCAAGAGGGTCGCATATATACGAAATCGTGCCGAGAGGATGGTGGACCTGCTGGAATCAGTTTCGAAGCGTATTTTGGACGTCTTCTCGCGGCAAAGTTGTGTGGAGAGTGACGGAGGTGAGCAAGTAGATAAAGCTGGCATATAGCCGTGAGAATTTCGGCCGAGTACTCTCGAGCGCCAGGGCTACTTTTGTAAAGGGCACCAGAAAGCTCCGCAGCCTTTGTAACTTCTCCTACTAATATACGTTGCTTATAATTACTATAACCTTATAGAATCGCCGTTTCTGCGTCTGCTAGGTTATAATAGAGGTCACTATTAGATTCTGCACTACTAAAAGTATCCAGTCGCGATTCTCTAGCACCGAATCGACAGTATTAAACTTGCCTTACCAGCGAGTGTTTCCCGGCAGCTGCAGCGCTTTCCGCCGCACCTGAGGCCTGGTAGCCTCGTCTAGCATGCCTATAAGTAAACTAGACCGTCTAAAGAACTTGCTAACGTTCTCTATAGCGTCGAAAATTACCCTAAAGTTACCTATTTTAAAGAAGTTAGCGACGTAGAGGTTAATAATATAAGAGGCGCACCCTAATATTAGATAGTTAAGTATAGCTCTAGTAAGTAAACCCTGCGCCGCCTTTATATTAGAGGCATTATTAAAGTAAATAGTAGTAATACTAAGCTTGCTAACGTCCTTAGCCATTTTAAGAATCTCTTTAGCTAGGTTCTTAGCGTTGTAACGCTCCGCTAACGTGTATAAAGTCTTTAGAAAGATCTTATATTTTTAAGTTACTATTAAGTAATTAATAGCTGCCTCGCCGCGTATATTCGTCTAGCTATTACTAACTAGTGTTATTTGCCGCTTAGCCTTCTCGAGTATAGCTTTTATATCACGCTTTGTTTGGCTATAAACAGAGTCCAGCAACGTCGTGGCAATTGCCTTATAGCCTGGCGGAGTATAGGGCGGGCGCAAGAAGTTTAGAAATCAACAGAACGCAGGATTTTTGACCTGCGGTATCTTAGTAAGTTTCTCTACCTAAGGCAAGCTATAAGAGCTTATAAAGCTAAAGGGTACTTTAGAGCTATATATAGCCTCCGCGAGCAGTAGATCTACCTTCTTAAAGTCTATTTTACTTATATATAGCGTCTCTGTTAGTAGCTGTAATTAACGCTTAGATAGTATCTAAGGGTTGCTATTAACCTTATACAGCTTATATTTCTCCCGCAGAAGCTTTAGGCATTTAGCCATGTGCTCGCGGAGACGTACGAGGCTTTTATTATGCCATTGTTTAGAGCAAAATTGACATGTTACAATGGCCCGGAGGCCCTTAAAGGTGACCTCAACGTCTTCGCTTTCGAACGCAGTACGCGGCATTTAATAAATATTACTAATTAATAATAATAAAGTACTAAGATAATACTTAGAGGACAAGATAAGCAATCTAGATGCAAGCTCTAAACAAAGTTAGCCCCTAAAGTTATTTTCGGCAGCATTTACCCGCCTTAGCATACGGATCTAATCCTATAATACGCGTATCGGTATCGTACGGTACGAAAAATACGGTATTCCGTATTGTACGGCCCATCCCTAGTTGCGCCGTACCGTGTCCGTGCGCGTGATGCGCGGGGAACACTAAAACACCTTACTTTTAATACGCGATAACTCTATTAATATAAATCTAATTTAAGCTATAATTAATAATATTAAGTTATTAAAGCTAGGTAAAACTTTCTTATATATAAAAACTATTACTAAATATAGTATTATATAGTCTATATTAATTTAAAGGCATCGGGGGATAACGCGTCCTATACAAATTAAAAACTCTAGCTAGTAAAAGCTTACCTTATAGCAAGAGCAAAAGCTTATATAATATATTAAAGAATTTATAAAGAGATATACACCTCCTATAAGAGAGATAATATAGAATTTTATCTTTATAATAGTGAAAGAGCTAGTTAGCGAGAGTTAGATTACTTACTTTATTAACTAACATAGTATTTATCTAATTTTATAATAAATAGTCGCTATAAATAGCAATTACTATAATACTAATTTAGTAGATAAATATTACCTTTATTTCTACTTTTTATATAATAAGATTAATTAATATTATATAAATCCTTATTATATTTATACTATAGATAAAAAAGGCTGCCTAATTAGTATCTTTAGTAAATTAAAGAGGATATTTAGTAGATAAATATAAAAGAAGAAGGAGGTTAAAGTATTACTCTAAAATAGTAATCGCGCGTGGATTACGCTCCTAATATATATTTACGCTAATAAATTAGCTCTATTACTAAGCCCTATTTATAAGGCTACTAATAAGGGCATTTAATTAAGCTAGGTAGAGGATATTAAGGTAGAAGAATATAAAGTCTTTATTATCTTATTACTTTTTAGCTAGATAAATAATAATATTAGGCTTGCCTAGCTTAAACAGGTATTTTAATTACTATATAGAAAAGAAGACTTAATATTTATATTAATTTTTAATTATAAATAGCTATAGATCTTATATTACTATAGCCTTTATTAACTACTATAATTAAAATAAGGTTTTACTTGCTATTTTATTTTTATACTTAACTTATACGCTTTAGCTACTTAACATTATAATATTTAAGTCTTTATTAATACCCTACTTAGTAAAGCTATTACGATACCTTTATAAAAGCTAAGGCCTAGCTTTTATTATAAAAAGTAACTTTTCTCTTTTCTTTTACAATATATCAAAGGCTTTTTTTAAGAAATTAACTATCCTTAGCTTTTTTAAAGTAATAAGTATATTACTACTTAATCTTAATCTTACCCTTAATAGGTTTACTTATAATTAAGAATTAGGTAATAGCTCTTTATTAGGGCTTAGTAATTATAACTAGAAAAGATAAATAGGCTTATCCACTCTATAGTGAAGAATTAAAGTAAGAAAAATATATAAAAGCTTTATTAGTTACTCTACTACCTCTCCTTGTAAAATAAGCTACTCTAGTATAATAATAATAGGCTAAGACAGGCGCTATTTATAACGTAAAAGCGTAAAAAGAAAGGTAAAACTTTAAATTTTTAGTAGTATTAAGAGTATTATAGTAGAGTAGTCTTATAGTTATTAAGGAAGGTAAGAGAGGTACGTATTTATTAATTTATTAAAAAATAAAAGGATAAGTAGTAATCGCTTTAAAAAGTAAAAATAGTAAAGCTAAAAAAGGTAGCTAAGTTATATAAGGAGAAAATTTAGTAGGAAAAACGTGCTGCGCAAGAGGCAGCTAAGAAGGTAAAGGAGAAGAAGAGGGCTAAAAAGGCAGCTTAGCGCGCTATCTAGAAGTCTATTCGCGACGCAGAAAAAGCTCTACAATTATCCTAAAAGGATAAGAGAAAGGTCTCTTCGCTATCTCTATAAAGTAAAAAGCGTTAGAAACGTGTTATTAATACTATAGATATTAGAAAGGCCTTAGAGGACGTATCTAGTACCTTAACTAAATCTACACGTAGCTATCACAATATTAAGCTTTTAGATAAATTTAAATAGTATAAATAAATTATAGCTATTAACTTATTACCCTATAAGAAAATCTTATCATAATATTAATTATAGGTAGTTTTATAGCCTTATTTTTAATAAAACGTTTATAGTGTTGCCTGCATATCACGCGAATCCGTGCGCGCAATGCGCCACTCAACACCAAAATAGCCTAAGCAAAATTAAGGCTATAGAGCCGCCCACAATAGATAATATCGTAAGATCTTTTAGTGTAGCAGTAAACTAATAGCCACTATAGATTTATACTATTTATATTTACTAAGAAGCGTAACGTTACGGCCCTATCGCGTAGTCTTAAGTAGAGCTCCTAATGCGGCACCTGAGGCCTCCTTCGTAGCTACAGCGTCCACCACACGCTTCTGACGCTTGTCGCTCTGTGTAGATGGCTGCAGGGCCTTTCTGTTACCCTTCTGGGTAGATTACAGAGCTTTTGCTGCGTTACGAGCCTCCTTTTCGCGAGCGCGCTCTGCTGCCTTCTCAGCCCTCTCCCTCGCCCTAGCTACCTTGGCTGCCTCCCGCGCCACATGCTTCTTTTTTATAATTTTCTCCTTATATAGCTTTAGCTTAACTATATTAGCTTTTTAAAGTTTCTACTCTTTTTTTTCTTTTTTATACACTAGCGTATATAAGCCTCCCTAACCTTCCTTAGTAACTAAAAAACTACACCTTTATAGTATTCTTAATATTATGAAAAGTTAAGAAGCTTACTCTTTTTTTTATACTTTTTCTTAACTAATAGCGCCTCCTTAAGCCTATTAATTTTATACTAAAGTAGCTTATTTTAAATAAAAAATATAGTATAGTAAATAATTAAGCTTTTACGCGTCCTTTTTGTCTTAATCTTTTATTATAAATTATATAAGGTAATTTAGTTTACGCTAGTTAGATCTACTAAATATTAATATAAAACTTTTTTATAATTCTTACTTATCTTTAGTAGTTTTAGTAAATCTTTTAAGTATAACTTCTAAGTTAAATAGTAATATACTAGTAGCCTTAAAGACTTCATAATTATTACCTCCTTAAAGGAGCTTATTTAAGCCCTTTAAAAAGAAGAGAAGAAGTTGCCTTTTTTAAATAAAATTAAGTTTTAGCTTTTTTAAAGGTAAATTATAAGTTTAGTAAAATAGACTATTAATAAAGACTTAAAGAAGTATTATATTAAGTAGCTAGAGCATATACATTAAATAAAAAGGAAGCATAATTAGGAAAATTCTATTTTAATTATAATAGTTAATAAAATCTATAGTAATATAAAATTTATAGCTGTTAAAGATAAGTAACTGTTAGGATCTGTATTTAGCATCACCAGGCTAACATTCTGAGACGGACAAGGTCTTATGGGAGCCAATGGTGGCACAGCAATGGGCAGGTCACGTGACTGCTCGAACCGCTCGAAGCGAGCAAGTCGAGCAGGTGCATAAGGCCAAGGCTGTGCTCGCTCTGCTCGAGTCGAGCAAGTCGAGCATGCTAAGTATATAGGAACATGAGGATGGACTCTTCCACCTCGTGTTCAACCTGTTTATCAATCTATCGTTTGGATCTAAGTAAGCAACTTTGTTAATTTAATTATGCTATACACACTTTTAATACTAACGCCTCTTTAATACGCGCAAGCTATTAAGACCCCTTGTCCTATTATTATTACTTTTACCTAAGAACTAACCTTAGCCCCTTAAGAATTAGCTACCCTGTTAGACTTAACATCTTAAACACCCTTAACATAAGCGGATACGACAACCTTTCCGACACGCTAATAGGCACCCCTAAGGATAGTATCACGACTATTAAGGAAGGTACCTTTAGTAAACCTAACTTCTTTTATAGAGACCGCAAGCAAACGGAACTTTAGATCTTATAACTTAACTTATACTTCCACGGAACGAAGAACAAGGACTAGGATAACGCTAATAAGACTATGTTTGCTATAACCTTTATAAAAGGAAATACTTTAAAATAGATTCGACCTTATCTTAACCGATATCTAGCTAGAAACAACAACACCGATAACGTAACTAACTAGATTATAGAAGACTATAATAAGTTCTGCAAGAAAGTTAAATAGTACTTTAGAGTTGTAAACTAAGAAGCTATTGCCGAGCGAGCTATCTAAAGCCTTAGACAGGTACGCTCTATAGCAGAATACGACTCTAAATTCCGCAAGTATGCAGACTAAATTAACTAGAACAACGCTACCCTTATAGTAATGTATTATAAAGGACTAAAGAGGGCCGTGCGCAAGGAACTCTTACGCACTAGAGCTAAGACTAATACATTAAAAGAACTATCTAAGGAAGTAATTCGAATTGACGAAGCATAGTACGAGCTAGAACGCGACCTACGCTAGAACTAATTTTAAGGATATATAGGACCGCCCGCAAAGACTAACTACTAACTAAGGTAGTAACGAGATAACTATAGACCGCAACCTATAGAAGGAATCTACTACAGATAGCTTAATGTTATGATTAGAAAGAAAGGAAGAGGAACAGGCTCTTACTAGCTAAAAGATAATAAGCGCATCTTAGATAAAACCTAACGCTAGGGAACTAAGACACGCACTTACTTTATATATAATAAACTAGGTTATATTGCTAAGAACTGCAGATCTAAGAATAAAGTTATTAGATAGTTAAACGTACTATCCGTCGACAAAGAAGAAACCACCGATAAAGAATGGTAGGTAATAGACGCTATTAAGCAGATCGACATCTATAACGAAGAATTAGAATAATTAGAATTACCTAACTTACGACTCTACGAGGATGCACACGAAAGTTCGAACGATAAAGGAAAGGAGAAGGAACTAATACCTTAATCTCCTACACCTCACCTTAGCTAGAGCAAACCTGTTACTAGCAAGACGACGAATGTTTTTAACTTCTTAGAAAAACACTAACTAAGGAAAGGAGATTTTAGGTTTATGGTAATAGAATAATAAGACTACGCAGAAGCATTTTTTCACGCTTACTAACCTGACCTAGTTAGTAAAGCGGCATAAGAAATGGCGGACCACCGCTACGCCTATAAAGACCCTAAGAAGAAATACCTAAACAAAAGCCTAAACTATAAACCACAGTACGACCTGGACCACCGTAATCCTACGTATAAGACTATACGATGGACCCTCTGCAAAAAAGACTAATATACTATTTATTACCAAGCTAAGGAATATAGTTACTTTCCCTAAACGTATTAATAATGCAGATAGGAGTAGTTTAACTACCCTATTGCCTATTATAACGTTCACCTTTGGGATAAGCGCAAAACACGATACTTTTTACACTTTAACTAAGCGTTAAACTAAGTAATATTACTACTAGTTAATAGAAAATGCGCATCCGACAAATAGCAAACATGCTTATACCCTAATTGTAAGGAATACAAAAAGTAAAAAGAAAAGCATAGGTTTAATCGCATACCGAAAGGGACTACGACCCTTAGGATTAAAACGGTATAAAAGGAAGGAAACGATGAAGCTTTCCTAGAAAAGGCCTAGCAGCAGCCTTAGGAGAAGAAGAAGGAAGGACACCTTAATCCTATAAAGCTACCCATAGATAAGATGTCTTTTTTAGACCTAGGCTCAAGAGGGAAGACGCCTTTAGAGAGCTAAATGCTATTAATAGTTAAGCACTAATTAAGCTACTAGTTTAGCTTAAAGGAATATAAATAAAGGCCATGCTAGATTTAGGAGCATAATAAAGCTATATCTCGCGAAAGGCACTTAATAGAGCAGGACTCTATAAGCGTTAGAAGGCAGAAGCTTATATTATCTATATTATAAATAGACACCTAATGCCAGGCATGCCACAAGTCAAATACGAGGTTGAGACGACACTCAAGATCTATAGACACCAGGAAACGATTACCCTCGATATCCTTAAGGAAGCTAGTCACGATGTAATATTAAAACTAACCTAGTTTAGGAAGCACAACCCTATAATTAATTAGGAATAATAAACGCTATCCTTTAAGCGCTGCAACTGTGCATCGCAAGTAAAGCCTACGCATTAGTAAAGTTTAATAGTAGATAAGAGAGCTATTAACACTATAGTCTTGAAATTAAAGATTAAGAATAGATTAACCTCAGCAGACGCTGGCAAGAACCACCAGGTCACAGAGCGCGAGACAGTGGATAAGCCAATTCCTACGAAGGAAAGAGAGCAACGCACAACCCACGTTATCCCCAAATAGTTTATAGAATAGAGCTATCTATTTTAAGAAGAGGAAGGAAAAGTAAATCTACCTAAGCACTAACCCTAGGATTATACAATTAACCTAGAAGAAGGGAAGACGCCACCCTTTAGACTACTATACGTAAAATTAGGCAAAGAACTCTAACAAGAAAAAGAATTTATTAAGACAAACCTAGCAAAAGGATACATACAACTATTAACGTCACTAGTAGTAAGCCTATTCATGTTTATACCTAAGAAGAGCGGCGAACCAAGGCCCTGCGTGGACTATTAAAAACTTAATAATATAATAATTAAGAATCGCTATCCACTACCAAATATCACGGAACTACAAGACAGGCTAGCACAGGTAAAGGTATTCACCTCGCTAGACCTACGCGATGGATACCACCTTATCTAGATTAAAGAAGGTAAAGAATAGAAGACAGCATTTAGATCTTAATATAGACTATTTAAGTACACTGTTATGCTATTTAGACTTACGAACGCGCTAGCAACATTTTAAGCGCTTATTAATAACGTACTCTAATATTACTTAGATATCTTTATTATCGCATACATAGACGACATCCTAATCTACTTAGACAACCTTAACGACCATGTAGAACATGTCAAGATAGTACTTAGAGAACTTAACGACTTACACTTATAGCTTAAACTAGAAAAATGTAAGTTCTTTTAGACAGAACTTAAATTCCTAGGACATATTATTAACATAGAAGGAATTAAGGTAAGCCCTAACAAGATTAAATGCGTTAAGAACTAGCCACAACTAAAAATAGCAAAGAACATCTAAGAATTCTTAGGATTCTGTAAATTTAACTAATAATTTATCTAAGATTACGCAAAGATCACAATACCCCTTATAAACCTTACTAGGAAGGATATACCCTTCGAATAGACAATAGAATGCGAAGAAGCATTTCAGACACTACGTAAAGTATATATCGAACTACTAGTACTCGTGCACTTCTAGGACGGAAAACTAATAAAGATCAAGACAAACGCAAGCGATTTGGCACTAGGAGCATGCGCCAAACAAGAGAAGAACAGACATTAGCACCTAATCGCTTACTACTTATGCAAACTTAACAATGCAGAATTATAATACGATATACATAACAAGGAACTATATGCAATTGTTAAAGCACTAAAGTATTAAAAGATCTACGCACATAGCTGCTCAGACCTTATAATCTTTACAGACTATAAGAATCTTCTTAGATTCACAACAACTAAAGAATTAACACCTCGACAAGCGAGATAGACAGAGACTTTAGGACAATACAAGTTTAAAATTATATACACTCTAGGCAGAGAAAATAGACAAGTAAATACCTTAAGTAGACGCAGCGACCTTGCAGGAGACAAGATTAAAACCTACTTAGTAATTCTAAAACAGAACGATGATAGATTATTAGGACCAACTATGGAACTTAACTAACTCCTTATGGCAACACGAGAAGTACCTAAGGACCAATAGACGGAAATTATACGGTAATACCACGATAACCCTGTATACGGACACCCAGGCATTACTAAGATAATGGAACTTATCCAACGGAACTATAGCTTTAAAGGAATTAAGGAAGTAGTAACTAAATACATTCGTAAATACGTAGACTGCTAACGCAATAAACACGTAACATATCGCAAATACAGAGAAATACAAGCCATCTAAATACCAATAGCACCATAGGAAGATATCGCTATAGACTTTGTGATAGGACTACCTAAGTTAAAAGATCCAGCAACAAGAGTAAGCTACAACTCTATATTAGTAATCGTATGCAGATTCACTAAATACGTGGAACTACTACCATGTTAGAAAACGACTACGGCTAAGGAACTCGCATTCCTTATCCTAGATTAACTTATACGACACCACGGCATACCAAAGATAATTATTAGCGATCGAGACAAACTCTTCACATTAAACTACTAGACAACGCTTATGGCGCTTATTAGAACGAAACGGAAGCTATTAATAGCCTACCATCCACAGATAGACGGACAAACAGAACGTACGAATTAGACAATTGAAACGTACCTACGCATCTACTGTAATAACCAGAAGAATCACTAGATTTCCTTATTACTAATGGCATAACTGGCATATAATAACAAGATATTAGCGGCAACAGGACATACACTATTCTATGCAAACCACGAAAGACATCCACATCTCTTTAACTAAGCACTTCCTACGACTATTAGAATAGAAGAAGCCATTAATTTGGCAGAAACAATAAGGAGGACACACGAACAACTCTAAGAGAACCTTAAGAAAGCTTAATAGTAAGTAATTTCTTATATAAATTAAAAACGAAAAACGGCACCTTAGCTAAAGAAGGGGGATAAAGCATATCTACTTATAAAGAATTTTCGGACCTAGAAAAAGAAATACAAGAAACTAGACCATGTTAAAATTAGACCATTTTTCATTTCCAAACAAGTATCACTAGTCAACTACCAATTAGAATTACCACCAGACGCCAAAATACACCTGGTATTCTATATAGACCAATTGGAACCCGCCGACCTAGAGACACCAGTCGAGACCACCTTCTATCACTAGCCAGAGGAAGAAAACGAATTCGAAGCTAAATAAATACTACAACACACGGATTAACCACGAACGTATCTTATTAAATAGAAGGAATACCCGCATAGTAAGAATATATAGGAACCTAAAGAAAACTTAGCAAACTGCAAATAATTGCTCTACTAGTACCACAAGAATATACCTAAGAGCCGTTCGCGGTTGTAGGCAAGGTACCGGAGTAATTATCTAACAACCCTAGTATTAACTACATTAGAGGAGAGAAGCTAATAGTGGCTACCACGGTAGGATAGTCCTCTAACGCAGCCTCTACTTCTAACTCTCTAGTAGCATCTATTTCAGACATAAGGCATTGCGCCTTCTTCTTAGCACGCTCCTTAGCCTACTATAATATTTTCTTATTTCGCAAAAGTCAGATTAACACTTCTACTAATAATTTCTTATCTATATCCACCTTCTTTTTATACTTATTACGAGTCTTGTCTAATAATACCTATAACAAGTTTACGCAAGATTTTTGCGCACAGATGCACTTAAAACACTTTAGACAGGCGTTAGGATTAGACGACGGCATAATAACGCACTTAGAGCTAGAAAGTAAGTAACAATTATAAGAGATAGGATAAATAATACTATTATAGCAAGTTTTAATACTAAGACGGATAGCGCGGGCTTTAGCAGAAGATATTATAGCAAAACGCACCAAGAAGCAGGGTAACTAAACTTTATCTATTTAGTAAGACAGGTTATGTAATTCGGGGACGAATCGTTGGAGAGAAGGGATGATGTTAGGATCTGTATTTAGCATCACCAGGCTAACATTCTGAGACGGACAAGGTCTTATAGGAGCCAATGGTGGCACAGCAATGGGCAGGTCACGTGACTTCTCGAAGCGCTCGAAGCGAGCAAGTCGAGCAGGTGCATAAGGCCAAGGCTGTGCTCGCTCTGCTCGAGTCAAGCAAGTCGAGCAGGTGCATAAGGCCAAGGCTGTGCTCGCTCTGCTCGAGTCGAGCAAGTCGAGCATGCTAAGTATATAGGAACATAAGGATGGACTCTTCCACCTCGTGTTCAACCTGTTTATCAATCTATCGTTTAGATCTAAGTAAGCAACTTTGTTGATTTGATTATGCTATACACACCTTTAATACTAACGCCCCTTTGATACGCGTAAGCTATCAAGACCCCTCGTCCTATCGCCACCGCTCTTGCCCGAGAACCAACCTTAGCCCCTTAGGGATTAGCTACCCTGTTGGACTTAACAGTAACCTATATAATTATTAAGCTTTTGCCTTAGTATAGCAATTAAATACCTATTTAAGCTAAGTACGACTAGTATTATTATTTATCTAGCTAGAAGGTAAAGAGGAAATATATACGCTATACTTTCTTACCTTAATATCTTTTACCTAGCTTAATTATATGCTGCTATTAGTAGATTAATAAATAAGGCTTAGTAGTAATGCAGATCTATTAGCGCATATACACGCTAGAATAGTAATTTATTTATAAAAGCTATTTTAAAGAAATACTATAACCTCCTTATATTCTTACATACATTTACTAAACACTCGTTTTAATTAGCTAATAACACTAATAAGGAAGTCCTTTTTATCTATAATATATATATAATAAGGCTTAATACTTTTTTATTCCCTAAGTAATTAAAATATACGCTATGTTTATCCCCTAAATTAGCGTTATAGTAATTATCATCTATACTAGCTACCTATTAAAAGATTAAATAAATACTATATTAGTTAATAAAGCGTGTAACTTAGCTCTTACTTACTAGCTTCTTAGCTATTATGTGGAGGGTAAAATGAGCTAGATAGTATATAGTTCGGAGATCGAATTAATTGATCAGTAACATATAAAAAGTTACTGTAAGAGCAGTATTTATACTAAGCATTTGGTGTTATATTTGCCCGTTCCACCTGATCCTTCCGATTAGGGTACCTACAAGGGATAATTCCCGCGACATATTATTAACGCAAAAATTTATATTATTTTTTTATAAGTAGTAAGTAGCACGCTATAAGTCCTTTAATATATTATATAAGCTCCTGCTCTTATTATAGGTTAAGCTTTTACTACATAGTTACTTACTTTTTATATAAGCATGTTTTAGCTTAGTGCCTCTACATTAAGGTAGACTTCTAAATACTATACTTAGTAGTAATTTTCCTATAGGAGAACTCTTCGCTAGGTTCTAGCGCTTCTATCTCTGCAAGTGCGTTATTAATTAGAGCTATTATAGTAGAGTTATCGCGTGTTAAAGTTCTATTATTTTTAATGAGGGTGGCGTATTGCGCGCACGGACACGGTACCGATTCTTGGCAGTGCGTACACGCCATCACTGCGTGCACGCGCGGTCCTGTAACACTAAAACTTTAACCCCTTGCATCTCTACTAATATAGATCTAATTAACGCCGCGCTTACGGCAATCAAATTATATAAATTAAAAGAAGAACTTATATACTAAAAATATATAAATTTATTTAGTATTAATTAGTCTACCTTATTTTAAAAGCACTAAGGTATTACGCGCTTATATATAGACGCCTAAGAATAATAACGAAACCTTAGCTATAAGCAGGAGGTAGAGCTCCTATAGTATATTAAAATACTCACTAAACGCGGCCTGCCACCTACACGCTAGATAATCTAAAGCTTTACTTCTATAATAGCCTATAGAGAGGTCTCTATTGCCTAGGTCAATTAATTCACCGTACGCAACAAGGAATCCTTAATATTTTAATAGACTACTAGTATTAATTGTAATCGCCACATAGCTAATTCCCTATATAAATATGAGCTCTACTTTGGCCTCCTACGTGATAAAATCGCCCAGTATCTGATCGAGGCCCGGGATACGTACAATATGGATGAGAAAGGCTTCATGATTGGTATCACCTCCAGGTCAAAGAGGATCTTCGATCGGCCTCTATGGGAGGCCCACGCTGTGAGGCAGGCTATCCAGGATGGTAACCGTGATTGGATATCGCTGATCGCCTGTATCTGCGCGGATGGGACTGCCCTGGACCCAGCCCTCATCTATCGGTCTATCTCTGGCAACATACAATCAACGTAAATAAAGGATATAAATCCTAATTATAATTATACCTTTATTACCTTATCTAAATTTAACTAAAGTAATAATTAGATTAGACTAGCATAGCTAGAGCAGGTATTTAATTACTTAATAAAATAAAACTTTAGAAGATATTAATTATTAATTATTAATAAATATAGATTTTACCTTACTATAGACTTTATTAATTACTATAACTATAATAGAATCCTTTTAGCTATTTATCTACCTTATATAACTTATACGCTATAGCCTCTTAATATATTTATATTTAAGCCTCTATTAATAGCGTATTTAAATAAGCTTATAGTATTTATCTATGCTAGCTGGGGCCTACTTTCTATTATTATAAGAGACTTTTATCTACTATTTTAAAAAGTCTAGAGTAATATAATAAGGTCCTAATTAATATTTAGCGCCTTCAGAGCTACTAGTATATTAGTAAAGATCCTTAATAGGTTTAATTAATTAATATTAACTAATTAAAAAATATTTAATAGTAATACGTTAGCCTTTAGCGAGTTAAATTAGTAAAAAATTAATTAACTCCTAAAGGCTATTATTAACGTAGGAGGTAATAGTTAGGCTAAGTAACTAAGCTAAACTATATACTATATTACTATTTAAAAACTACTTTTAGAGAATAAAAATAAGCACCTATAAAAGGCCTTAGTAACTAAAAAATACTACATTAAGAAAGGTAAGCTTTAACCTTTTAATTAGAGTAATAGCTATTATAGTAAAGTAATATTTTAGTTATCTTATAGCTTATAAAGGGCCCGTAATTATTAATACTAACTTAATTAAAATAAAGTGTATAAATAGCGTTAAAAAGCTAATTAGATAAAGGCCTATAGGGCTAATTAATAGCTTAAAGCCTAATTACTTTATAAGAAGCGTATTATTTATATAGCTAATAAAAAGGCGCGCGCGTAGTAAAAGGCTAATATAGCTTTATAAAAATATTTTAATTAAGAGGCCTATAAGGCCTAAAAATAATACTAATAATTAATTAAGATTACTTAATTAGCTCCTAAAAAGCCCTTAATACTATAGAAATAGGTTATTAGGCCCGCGCAGGCCCTTAGTAGAGGTGTAGATCTAGACAGGGTGGCATTATTAGCATTAACACTATTAACGTGCAAGGGCCGCCTAATTAGAATACTAAGTAGATATTCATAATCTAAGTAGATAGATATTATCTATGGGCCTTAGCAACCTTAACACTATAAAATCTCGCGATAATTGACTTTGTGGGCGTCTCTACAGCCTCATATTACGGGGCCAGATTTTGGTGTTGCGCGTGCACGCAGTGATGGCGTGCACGCACTGCCAAGAATCGGTATGGGTAGTCACATATACGCTAGTCAACTCATCGTTCCTGCTACACTGACTCGCCGCACAGGAGTCGCGCGAGTGTCATTGAAAAGAGGCGGTGTTAACCGCTGGGAATAATTGAATTTTGCTGACGCTAGCCCTCAAACCGCCAATTTGCACCATTACTAATTGTATTGTACTTCACGGTGCATCCTCCGTTGTTCGTTCCTGTGACAATCAAACGCGGCGAAAGCGTCAAACAATTCCTTTGAGAGCTGTCTTCCTGCACGAGAGCAAAGCCTCGCTCAAATACCTAGGCGGGCGCAAAGAGACTTAAGACTTACGGTTATGCAGGAACCGCTGGGATTATTTGAATGCTGAGCACGAACGTGCGCTGTTGCGTGGATCCGTTAGACATGGGTGTTGCTTGGCGCTTATATTGACTCCACCACCTCATTCCGTTTTCTCTCACCCTGCGACGCGGGCGCGTTGAAATGGCCCGAATACTGTGTACATCTCCGGCTTGCTATAGCCGCCTCTAGAATGATTGCAGCAACCTCTTCGCTCCTACTTCGGAAGCCACCAAGATGCTCGAGGTTTTGGACCCCAAATAGGGGAGCCACACGTGGAATTTTGCCCATCGGCCCACATGCTGAACGCGTCCGCTCTTCTTTCTACATTCGCAGTGGCGTAATATTTACCCCCATTCCATAATCGCAAGCTCAGCCTAGTAATATGGCGTGGAGAATCCTGATTGCTTGTGCTTGTACCGCAGCCAGGTTTCACCTTTCAGACTCCACTCACACTAACGCTGACTGGACATGCGAATACGATGACAATGCGAGTATCCTGGTCGCTTTCCGCCCCATAGGGCTACACGATCTACTTTTTCGATCGGAGAAATAGCGATAGGAGGCATTATCTATGCGTCTCCTTGCAAACAGCGTATGCGACTGAGCGAAGATGTCAATCGCTATTGAAGGCATTGCATGGCAAAACGTACTCAACGTGTTGTGAGGAAAGTGTACGACTACGAATTTTTCCGCCTAGCAGTGTTCGGGAAGAGGCCGAACTGGAGATAGTCAGGACTTCCCACCGGAATCCTCCGTTACATGCGGATGCTTGTTCCTGACTCGCCGCTAGGGTTGATTGTCTTCATGCATGTTCGGCAAGTCCAGCCCAGCAAGAGTGGCCCCAGACCCGTTGGCTATGCTGATGGGATTTCCCGTCGTGTGGAACTCTCTTAACCTCTGTAAGCGCACGTCCGCGGCGTTTTCTCCACCTGTCCCCTCTTTCGATCTTCCCTCTCCTTTGGTTCTGTGCGACCTTTGACGGCCTTACGAAGCAAGGGTGATTTGTACTGACGAGCACGATCGTTGAGCGTTTGTACTACGTGGCTATCCTTAAGCGTCGTGACATCCCACACAAGTCCTTTCATTCGCTCGGTCTGGTCGGCTTCGCTGAAAGAACAATGTCAGGTCCTCAAGAGATGCGAAGAGTGCGCAGGACGGCAGCACCAAACCTGGATATTCGAGCAACAACCACCAAACCCAAGTTCACTCAGCCTACAAATGTTATAGCGTTGACGAAGACGTTCTCGCCGCCAACATCATGCTTCGAAAATATCCTCTCTATGCTGCCGCCTGCTAGCTTTATATGGAACAACGAGCCTGTTCCAGTCGCAAACAGTACGTAAGGCCTTGCAGTCCGCTGTTACAATACCCAACTTAGGGTAACGCAAAGGACCAAGGTGGAGAAGAAATGAGTTTGCCTTAGCTAACTTCTTACCAGACACGGTCGCAGCATGCTATCCATCAGAGTTCTTGGAGTCATACACATCAGTGGAAGTTACCAATTCAGTCGGATCAACAATAGGATCGTCAATAGTCCCAGCCATGAGTCCCTTCGTATGTCCGGATAACTATTGCACCATGTTCGCAGAGGCAAGAAATTACATTGCATGCTGTCCTTCGTGAGTCCAACGAACAAACATGACTGCACAGGATAGACACACTAACAACGCGAAGAAACTACCTGTTCCACCCGCCCGACACCACCGTTGACAAAGACCGGCCTGGGTACGGCGGCACATGCTACAGCGACCTCCCCGCGAACACTAACGTCCCAGTAGAAAAGTGGGATGCGGAGGGTAACATAGCAAGCGGAGCCTTCAGCCAGAGCACCAGCGGTGCCCAAGCGTTCGCCCACCCCATCGACGGCTGGGCACTCACCTCTCCCACCATGATCGGCTGCCCTACCACCTCAGCATCTTCTTCATCTTCGAACACCCAAGTCCGTAACTCGGCAGATCAATCAAGTGACTCATCCTCGTCCGATGCATCACAACAGTCAGGCCTCGCCAACTCCCCCACTCCCAGTACCGCTTCCTCCTCGTCCAGCGACCCCTCCACCGGCGCCATTGTGGGCGCCACAATCGGCGGCTGCGCCGCCCTCGCTGCGCTCATCGCCCTCGTATGGTTCCTCCTCGCACGGCGGCGCCGCAACAAGAACGCCATCCCCAAAGGCGCACACCAGGTCGCCGACGACTTCGGCGGGCCCAAGACGTACTACCGCTCCGAGGCGCCCGCCGAGTACCCTGCCGAGCACGCTGCGCACGGCGGCGTTGTGTACGCGCACGAAAAGGCTATGTATGGGCAACCTGCACAGTTAAACGATAGCCACGGCGTATTCGAAATGCATGCGAATAATGCGATGGAGTTATCGGCGGACTCGCAGGTGAAGACGGGGAGTGATGCGAAGATTATGAACTTTTATCAGAGGTGATGAGGGTCAGCCGTGGAATCGTACACACTCTGCGCGTGAGGCAGAGTTGGGAGGTGGAAAGGCGCGTGTGAGCCAGGCCCAGGAATAGAGTCGGAGCGACGGGTTAATCGGGAATAAGAGCAGTCTGGCATAAGGCGGACAGGATGACGGTGTGGTTTATTTGATTGTATATGTATTTTCTCAGCGCTTTTGGCGGATACCCTCGGATGTTTACGTTCGCTTCTATGTAGGTAATTGGTACTACTGCCACACAATATTGATGTATGCTCGAGAGGTTTTCTGCACCGTGGGATGTGAGCTCGAGGTACTACTCGCGTCGGAGGCTGGGGTTTGCTTGGGTGTAGATGAATGTTGGAGCACTATCGGTAGGCATGCCTTTCAAAGCTATCCATTCTGTTTCATACGATTTCTTGCTTGTGATTGAACAGCTTCGTCGAGAGTGTGTAGGACGACCTATCCTGTAATCCCGCCTCCTTTACGGCAAAGTCCCTGGACACGGTTTTCCCAAGCACGGGTAATCCATCGTCCGACTGAACTTGCACGAACGGTTCTTCCCGCTGCCAACGACGCTGTGACCACTCTATGGAGCGCCTCCCCCGGAATTAATAATGCGGCGACGTTCCTGCTCTGTGGCCGAGACTCTTCTAGAAGGTATGCTACGCTCATGTGCCGCATGCGCGGTAAATGGTACGTCCAAGCATGGGCTCCGTTCGTGAGATACGCAAACTTACGTTCGTCCGGTTAAAGATTATAGGCTCGAAGGAGTCGAGTGGATTGAGCGCTGAGACCGATGTGGCTTCACTATCGGTTTTGCTGACGCCCGGCTGGGCTATACGCCATGGCCTGCCCAATCCTGCATGTGCGGAAGCGGAAGGGGAGAGTCTCCGTGCTCCGTCAGCCAATATGATGACATATTGCCGGAACTTCAACTCTGTGCGTATCGAATGCGCTTTTATGCACTGCTTTCAAATTCGCAGACGAAGGTCCCTGTTTGAGAGCAAGCCAGCCGTATAAGACCGTCGCGAGAAAAACTGGGCCAAGGCATCGTTCGAGGTGCGCAGCAGTGAAAGCGGTTTTCCGGGACTGATGAGATCGAGGAGGGTGAAGGCCCAGCACAGCGTCTGGACAATGAGGAGGAGACTGATTAGGAAACGAAATGAGGACTCCTTGAGCATGGCGAACGCTGTTTGACCGATAGAAGGGGATTTGAGAAACGACGATATTTATGGATGAGGAGAATATTTGGAAAACATATACTTGATACTGCTGGTCATCAGGCCAGAAGATGACGCTCCACATGGCCTCTCCGTCGGATGTCTTGAAGATGCAAAGTGGCCTTTGTGATACGAGGTTACACGAGGAGTGCCGTGAAAGAGCCGGGCGGACAATAACATTATTTCCTTATATTACAACAGGCTCATTAATTTACCTAGCAACTTATGCGGCTCCACGTGAGTACTAATCCATTTACTCTAGTCGGGATGTCGTGAGTTGACATATGGACCCATGCCAATCACCTCGGCGCAGGAACGATGACAGTTCGTAGGGCTGAACTCCCCACCAACGAATCACCATCCTCCCGCCTCCGTCCCCTCAACCATGGCCGACGACATGCAAATCAATCCCCAACGCGCAAAGCAGCTTGCCGAGAACCTCGCCAGCATAACCTCGCGCATCAATGCCGCGAACAAAGCTTCCAAACAGGTTCGCACCTGCCCCTCCACCCCGCCATAGCTCGTTCTAACAGCTTATACAGATACGCCTCATAGCTGTCTCAAAGCTCAAGCCCGCCACCGATATCCTCGCACTACACCAACAACCGCAGCCCCTGCACCACCACTTCGGCGAGAACTATGTCCAAGAGCTCCTCGAGAAGTCGAAGCTTCTCCCACGCTCAATACGATGGCATTTCATCGGCGGTCTGCAGTCGAATAAGTGCAAGCAATTAGCCGAGCAGATACCGAACCTATGGTGCGTGAGCAGCGTCGACACCGAGAAGAAGTGCAACCAGCTGGAGGCGGGGCGCAAAGCGCTCATCGAGAAAGACGCGACCGTCGAACCGCTGCGCGTAATGGTGCAGGTCAACACCAGCGGCGAGGAGGCGAAGTCTGGCGTTGAGCCTGGCGATGCGCTCGCGCTGGCGAAATATGTGGTGGAGAAGTGTCCGCATCTGAGGTTTACGGGGTTGATGACGATTGGCGCGATTGCGAGGAGTAAGGCTACGACGGCGGAGACGGAGAATGAGGATTTTGTGAGCTTGAGGAATGTCAGGGATCAGGTTGCGGAGGGGCTGGGGTGGGAGAAGGAGAAGGTGGAGTTGAGCATGGGGATGAGCGCGGATTTTGAGGGCGCGATTGCGTTGGGGAGTGATGAGGTGAGGGTTGGGAGCGATATCTTTGGTGAGAGGCCGGCGAAGAAAGATGCTGTAGTGGTGGAGAAGGGTTAAGGTGGTGGGTTAGTGAAAATGAATGTTCACGATAGAATCTAGATAAATCACATTCACCAAATTTTTAGCTTACCTGCAATATTGAAGAAAATCTCTGTGCGATGACTCCTACCGAGCTAAGAATCGCGAGAATAGAAGCATCCATATAATAAGTCCCATTCATACAATCAGGATGTTGGAATAAGCAGATCCGATCCTGTAAGGGATAAGAAGGGTAGCATGTAGGAATAAGAGACTAAGTTGATTATAACAAGTTAAACAGAGAAACCGCTTAAGTAGCAGAATTATAATTAGTAACTAGTCTATATTAGGTTAGTTATATTATATAATATTATATTTTACTCTAATATACTTTTTATAGCATAAAGGTAGCGGAGTACTATTAAGTAGAATAATATAAAATAAGTAAACAGGGGGCCTCTAGGGCACCTCCTTAAGAAGTACTTTATTATATAATAATAAATATAATAAACTTATCCTCTAAACTAATAAGTTAAAGTATATATTAATTATTTTTAGTTACTTTACTTTCTACTTTCCTAAAATAATTAAAACCTTTCTTAAAAAGATAAATTATTTAAAATATACGCAAAATAGAGCGCGTCTTTACTTAAAATATAATAGCTATTAAGAGTAATAATAATTAAGGATTTAGTATATTATTAAATATACTTAAGGACCTTTGCAAGGACCTTAGCATTTAATATAAACTATAAGCAAAATATATAAAGGAGCAGAATAGACTAGTAGAATAAGTAAGATTACTTTTTATTATCTAAGTAAGAGCTATAAGGATTTAGGCAGGACTAGTAAAGTCTTTAACTTATAAGCTAATTTAAATAGTAGCATATATGCTAAATTAGACCTTTATAAATGCATTATAATAGAAGACACTATATAACATTATTTAGGAGGTGTAACTAAAAGTTTAACACATGCGTTTAATAGACTATTAAGTCTATATATTAAATTAATTGCTAAAGCGTGCGGATAAGCTTATTTTAAGAGTATTAATTAGTTACTTAGTTAGCTATAACTCTACTAATATCTTTAGGATCTGACTACCTAAGAAGGACCAGGTTATACGTACCTAAGACGTAGTATTTAACACTATAAGGTTCTATAAGGGACTTTAAGGCTACGCACAAGAATTACTTATTAAAAAAGTTATTAAGCTTCTAATATCTTTAAAATAACTTAAATTTAATAATGGTATAATTAAAGACTTACTAATAAATTAATAATAATATTAATAATAACCCTAAGACGCACCTGCGCTCTCTAAGTTATAAGTAAGAGGTAAGAATATTAACTAGATAGAGCTAAGTTAACTAAAATAATTTAGTAGAAGCTTATTAACTCTAAAATACTTAGTATTAAGTTTATTAGATTTATAGGAGTTCTTAGCTACCTAGCTTAAAGGCTATATACTAAATTAATATTAAAATAACGCTTTTAGACGTTAAAACCTTAATCTTAGTATAAAAAATATTATTAAAGGCCTATAACGCATACGACGAAACGCTAATTTTTAAGAACTAGAAAGATAGTACTCTTACGCTATCTTATATAAAAGATTAGTTAATAACTACTTTAAAGCTTTTTTAACTACCTTAAAGGCTAAGCTAATAATAAAAATATATTATACCTAAGTTCTAAAAGCTCCACGGTTATATTAAGAGCTAAATTACTATTAATTTAAAAAGTAGTTTTAATAGGCTATATAAAAAGAGTATAAGATCTTGGGTAAAGACTACTTTACTAAGATAATATAAATAGTAAAAACTACTAATATAAAGGTGCTACCCCTAGTATAAATATTTATATATAAGTTTAATAAGAATAGCTACCTTTATTAATTTAAGATACGACTTGTCGTTCGCGGCAACTTATAATAGCTATACAAGGATACCTACGTAGCTATACTAGCTACCTAAATATTTTAAGCACTTATTATAATAGCTAATTAATTTAGATTAAAGCTACTTTAGTATAACGTCCTAAACGCGTTTTTTAATACTATACTTAATTAAAAGCTCTACGCTTAAATACCTAATAGTTCTAAGCAGAATAAAGAGCTACTATAAGTACTAAAAGTCCTATATAGACTAAAGGAATTACTACTCCTATAGTATAAGGACCTACGAGGGATACTAAAGTCTTTAGGCTTAATACTTATCTTAGGATTTCTATGCGTCTACGTTAATAGCTAGTTAATTATATTTATTTATTATAATAATATCATTATAGCTTTCTACTTATTAAACAGGCACTAAACTAAGAGTTTTAAAAAAAAGCTTAATAAATACTATAGCTTAAAATATTTTAAAAAGCTAAAATAGTTCTTAAGCATACGCGTTATTTAAGATACTAATATATATATAATTTACTTTGTATAGGACGCCTATATTAATAAGATTACTACTAAGTATAATATTATTTTACTAGCCGCCCTGTAGAGGTATCTATGCTAGTAAACTATCTAGAATAATCTCTAAAGGAACTAAATAAAGCTTAAATAAAGATCTATTAAAAGCTTATAGGCTATCTTGTCTACTTAACGTAGTATACCTAACTTAATCTAGCTTATGCTTACGTAATCTACGCCTTATATTTACTAATCCTAGTTAAGCATATATTTATTTAAAAGGTGTAGCGTTATATTCTTAATATAAAGTATTGAGCCTTACAGATACAAGCTATAAACGAAGGAGGTATTTAGAAGTACCTTATAATACTATAGGACTATCGCGATTTAATCTTCTTTAAGGTATTTAATACTATTTTTACTAATAATATTAAGACGCGCTAAAGCTCTTAAGAATACGTATTTTAGTTATTTAGTATAACTATTAACTAGAAATTAACATTATAATATATAGTTATAAAATTAATTACTAAAGTAAAACTTCTTACTCTATTACTTACTAAATTAAAAATAAAGGAGTAGTACTACCTATTTAAAGGACTATTTTGAAAGATTAATTAAACGCCTATTATCTAATATGATAACTAATAGATTATAGGCATAGTTATAAAAAATATAAATAAGCTTAATACTAAGCTTATATATATTAATATCTACTAAAACTAGATTTATTAAGAGGGTAAGGAGAATTGCCTCTACGTCTAATAAAAGTTTATAAACTAAATACTAACTAATAGCATAATAAAGATCCTTTCTTAATAAAAGTATATTAAATTTATATAATAGCTACACCTTATAGATATTTATTTAAAGGTTTATAAGAAAGAAAAAGACACTTAAAAGATTTATCCTTACGTTATAAATTAACTATAGGATAAGGGGGTGTGTAATAGTTATAAAGAGACGTAGATTACTAGTACTGCTTCCTTATCTTATTAAGCACCTCTTACCTTAACAGGATTATAGATACGTCATGTAAATAGACCCTACTGCTAGCCCGTGGGGAGCGCAGCAGGAACACAACAACAGAACAGACACAACAATCCACTTTTTATCTTGATTGAGCTACTCCACATGATCTTTTGCTTTACTACATTCACTGCAACATCTTCTAACCATTCGTTTCAAGATGCACTGCACACTTTCTCTGATTACATTGCTTGCCTCCCTAACTTCGGTAGTCGCTCTTCCATCACTTAAGCGTCAAGATGGCGATGTCTTAATTGATGGAGTAGATATCGTCTTCTCGGGTTCTGACGATGTCAACCCCAAGACCAACTAGAAGATGTCCACAGATATTATTAATGCCTGGGATGATGCAATCAAATTGGAGAATGCCATTACAGAAATTGATACTAGTAGTGATAGTAGCTCTTTCGACCGTTAGTTTTGCTACACCTGCCCCTCACTTCTGCACTCGTGTGCAACATAGCACGCTGGCTGTTCGAAGACTACACTTGTCGTCTTTACCTGGAGAATGTGTTTGTCTCTGAGAATTACCGGTGCTTTTAGACCCACTTGAACTGACGAACCTATATTTCGGTCCCGGCATATAAAACAGATGGCATAAGCTACAAAATTCACAGTGTCTATAACTAGCTTGGCAGCTTTGGCCGTAACTTTTTCTGGGGATGGCGAGTTAACGCCTTCTGCCCGTTATAGGATCAAGACTTCTGGCGAATGTGCAGCGGATACTTTGCGTTTCAGTGGGATACCCTATGCAAAGATGGCCGATGTCCTTGCAAAGAACGGAAACCTGACGGAGGGTGTACGTGGAATGACGACGCGAATGGGATAAAGCCAGATCCGAAAAAAATCATACATCAATACCTAGTTCTGTGATGGGTTCTTCAGTCTCCCTTCTCTAGACAAGGTGGTGAAATCAGGCAAGAGCGCATCAAAGGAGAAGAAGTATAACTTGAATACTTATTGAGACAACAGAGGTGAGATTCTTGGAGTTCTCTAGAATCAATGGTATTGACGAAAGGCAGGAAAACTCCTTTTCCACGAGTATGCAAGTCCCGGCTACAAGGTGTATCCCTCTAGAGTTGGGAATATACGTCGTTCATTTCTCTCAACTTGGGAACCTACGCTGACTTGGTGCCCACAATTTTAGACTACTTCACGGAGCCACGATCGGAAAGCGTGCCAACGAGAACCTCACGATCACCGACCTCGTAATAACGATTCGCAACGAGGACAAGCCCGATGAAATAAGGTCAGTTACATCTTATGGTCCTCTGAACTCCAAAATGCTGGCTCGTACAATCTGTGACGAAAACTTCCATCATGTCAGACAGAATTACGATAACTGGACTGCGTACGCGATGGCCAAGTACATCCAAGACAAGGTCGGCGTGTATCCCATCCTTCCACTGACGGACGCCCATGTGTACGACGATAACGCTAAAAAGCCTAAGGCGCTGTTCCTGACCAAAGGAGACCAGACGCTTGTGAATCAGGAGATTTACAACGACACTCTTGCCAACGGCCCGTTACTGGAGAAGCTTAACAGTGAAAGTTATACAGTTGGCGACTTCACATTCAGGCCCGATTCAGACTATCCGCAGTGGTATATTGAGGCTCTACGAAAGGCACGAAGCGGAGACTTGGATGGTACTAGGGACGCAACACAGGAGCTACCGCAAGAGCAGCCCCAAGAGCTACCACAGGAGCCACCCGCCCCTCCCAAAGCAAGCAAAACGATCCAGGTATTCTGGGAGGAAGAGTCCATACCCAGCTTCGTCGATCCCACGGCACCCGTCTGGCAAGGAGACTCAAAGTACTAGTGGTACTTCTATATGGGAGACGCTGGCAAGGGCAGTGATCCTTGCAATTCCGATCCCATCGATACACAATTCGAAGCTCCCGCAGGCGATTCCTGGCCTACAGCGGACATCGAAGGCGAATGGGAATTCGAGGTTCCTGACCTGGGCAAGTGCAAATTCCAGGGCATTGGAAGTGTTGGCACAGGCGGCGACAACGGTTGCTGCACTGTCCTGATAGACCAGCCATCTTGTGCAGACCGGATGAACGTCCAGTCGATCAGTGTCGATCCGAGTCGAAGATCCAATCGAAGGCGATTTCCTATTGCGATTACTAGGGGACTCTTTCGACGCTTCTGCACTCGGGTATCTTTGGGACATTGTTAGGCAACTGAACGATATGGAGTTGGTCTTATATTCTCCAGAGTATTTCTCGAAGTTTTCCTCCCACAAGAGCGTTGATGGCACAACATTGTCAACTCCCAATTTTGTATTTTAGCTTCCAATGATTTCTTTCTGTCGCATACGCATCGCTCAATAGACAAAGTTATTCTGGACTTTTAATATAGAATTTTCTTAGTGTAGGTCTTGCATGTGAACATGGCAGCATTAGTTCACTAATGAATGGCTTGAGGGACAGCTGATGTCCTTCTAGATAAATTCCAACGCTATGTGAACCATAGCACCGCCGATTGAGTCCATTCTAGCTCACTCTCAGTGAAATTGTGACCCTGGTAATTATTCTGTCGGTAGCAGTTCAATATGCACGGAAACGATGTCTGAAGTAGTGGAAAGAACGGCGCGACATCGATATCGGCAATCCATGAGTTTGATCATGCTGACGACTCCAGAACCGGTCATCTCTAGAATCAGAGTTTTCAGGCGGACATGTCGAACAGCCGGGTTGGTTGTTGGAACTTCGTTGTACAATCAATGCATTCGCTCGGGCACGCGAAAACTTACACCAACGAGTTCCTGGATAGAGTGTAGCGAGGGCGAGGGCGCGATTCGGCCTCAAAAACTCTCCCGGGTGGGATATCCCGCACACCCATTACCGATGGCGCATGGTATTCGTGTTCCTTGGCTTGATGCTCGTATAGCAGTTCGACGCGGTCTAGAATACGAAAGTTGACGCTCCAGATAGAAAGTTCGCGCAGCTCGTATGCATCTGATTGAGTTACATCCGTGAGTGTATTCAAGAAAATAATACCTGGATCCTGCTCAATGTCCGCAGTCGGTCGTCCTGGGTGTTGAATTAGTCGCATGGAACCTCCCCTTCATATCGAGACCATGTTTATTCTCAGAATACTAGAACGCCTTCCAAACTTGGCTACAGATTGGACCCTGAGGGTTTATCGTGTTCCTGTCGCAGCGCAGTCCCTCGCGACCCAAGTGAAACACCATGGACAGGGATAAAAATGACGAATTTGAGATCTTGACAGGTCGGAGATAACGCAGGATTATCGTCCAAACTAAGAAAGGAGAAAGTCTCTGTCCTGATACGGTAAGGCCAGGATCAATTATAGGTTCGCCTTAGTTTCAAGCCTTCCCTGAATGCTGAGTTCTCTCGGCGCCAGGGACCCCAGTCCTCATCGTTACATGCTTTTTCGGGAAGCGCATGCTCCGATGATATGGCTGGACAGCCTGAACTTACAAGCCTGCCAAGTGTGAGACGAATTTGCACTGTGCACGTACGCCATGGGCATGAACAGACTCATTTGACGAAGTGATGCCGGGTCTCAGTAGGGTTTCCAAAGAATGCTCTACGAGAAGTGTTTTCCGGTTGCCACAGTACTCAGCCGAAGTTTTGCGTACTCGACCTTCTCACACGGCACCACTGGCATTGTTTCCAGGGCAAAGCACCACGGCCTGCTACTCCATAGAGGTGCACCGTCCAAGTCATTGGTGACCACAGAAGAAAAGCTCCAGAGGCGCACAAAAAACAGCATTATGAATATTTGCCTAATGTCTATGGAATGTGGTGCGCAAAACACAACCCCTCCACCCGTCCTCATGACCGCTCGAAATCGTGCTCTGACCGCTCGAAATCGTGCTCTGACCGCTCGAACCCATGCTTTGACCGCTCGAACCCATGCTCTGCCCACTCCTGCGAAGATTTGCTCGGGAAAACTCCATCCTTTCTTTCTTCGACGTCTACTACCGTGGGACTAGTCGCATTCGTACATGTAGTCACAGTCCAATCATGCACCATGATGAGCTCGCCCCCAATGCTTCTAGAGGTCTCAACGCTCTCGTTGCGCCTTGTATACGTGGTCCTCGTACGCGGCGACGATGATACCCAAGTCGACCGGAACATCCACGGAAGGGCGCGAGCAAAGGACGCGCGCAAGGTGGGCAGCGAAGCGCAGATGATCCCCACGTTCAGCTCGATCGCAGACCACGTCGCGGCACCGGGATTGTCCCACGTTACGTCTGTGGCGTAGGCTATAGTATGCAGCGTTTTCAACCGCAACACAGAAGCAATGCTCGCACTGTGTCATGATCAGCAACTTTTCAGATATACCCCCCAAAGGTCCGCAGTGTGTACTTACAAGCCGCCTAATCCTAGGATGAGCCCTAAGGTGTACTTCTCGAAGCTGCGTAGCTGCAGCTTGCGAATAATGAACATGGGAATAACGATGAGAGCAATATCGGTGGCGATGTTGATCGCCGCGTTCGTGTACCACAGCGCCGGCTTGCTGACGCAACCGCCAGGGATCCGATCGTCCCAGAACTTAGCCACTGGATAGCAAGTGAAGATGCCGGTGAGGAAGGTCATGACACAGATCATGAAGATGATCCACAGGAACGCCCGGCAGGTTTTGCGAAGGGTAGATTCGACGGTAATGCGGATGTATTGAAGGACGATAGAGGCTTTGGTGAGGGTGAGGCCGAAGTTATACATCATGATGCTAGCGAAGAGTGCCTGTGACGTTGGTCAGTTGTGTGTCTTGGGCACGAATGGTTAACCAGCCGTACCTTCAAAGAATTAATTCCCTGTTCCAACTCCAAAGTCTCGATGTGCCTGCCCATGCCGTTCTTTACTTCTGTTGAGGGTCAGGGTTGGTTTGATGATGGGTTGGTGAAACATACGATAGCCTTGACATATTGACATGGCAATGCTGAAGACCTAGACAATGTTAGCAGGTCACATCCATGGGAACGAACAGTGACATACTAGTGCCAGCACAATGGTTAAGTCTTCGTACGATGGGTTGTTAACCACAACAAACCGCGTGTACAATCTGAGGCTGACGACAAGAAATGCCACGCTTGGAAGAATAGTGATTATAGTAATTATATGTGGCCCTTGGTTGGCCGCCAAATACTCTGGCGATACATGTGAATTGGAAGACATTGGTACAAGGAGTTAGTGCTACACGTCTTCTCTTTATCGCCATCAACAGCCTGAGCAAATCATACGACGGTCAAATCTAGCGTGTCACGATTCGGACCGATGCAAGTGATCTTGTGAAATCGATTTTCAGGATCTGACCGTGCGCTGCTGACGGTCTCATCTCTATGGCCGAGATATAGGCCTCGAGAACCTCACCACTGACGACGCGTCAATCCTCTTCCTGCGTGAAGCACTGCGTGAAGCACTGCATGAAGGCCCAAGGTTCAATGGCAGATTTCTGGATTGGGCTCGCGAGCGCCATCGAGTTTTACTTTTGCTGAACTCATGACCACATCGAATACGGGATTTGAGTCGCGGTTGTCGTAGCTCTGTGCGGGTATTGCCGAAAAGCAAGTTACTCCCGCTAATGACGTTAGATCTGTTGGATCTGTCACACAACACATGCATTAGTTGAAACCTTGTCCAGATCGTTCTCGCCCATTTAAGCCCTCAAGGTAGGGCGATCCGGGATGCGACTGTAGGGCGGGAATAGTGTTATAGGTTCCCCAACCATTTCGGAAGCAGAGCCCGTGGCCAATCGAAAGGCCATGTGTGAGGGTGGCAAAGACCTTGGTTAATTTATATATACAAGTTCTGTCGTAGCCACTATTCGGCGTTGAATCCGCCCTTGAATCTACCCTTGAAACTGCCCTTGAACACACACCCTTGAACATACCCTTGACCTAGTCAAACGCTACGCATCCGACCTGTTAGGGATAGGGCAGCTGTACCGAGGCACTCTTAGCGATAAGTTTAAACTTTCGGATACGGCTGTCAGCCCGCGGATTGCAGAAAAGGTGGCGGGGTACTGAGGAGGGGTCGCGTCTTGTGCCTTCTTGGAGAGGCTAAAGATTTACCCCTCTCATACACATGTCGAGTGAAGTCTTCTCACGCCATGGAAAAAGTCGTAGATAGCGCACCGACCGTCTGCTGCCAGAAGTACGGTCAAGTCAGGGTTTTTCGAGGACGTGAGAGGAAGTTAATACATCCCAGCTCTTATTCCTTGGCAATGTTCGGAGGTTCTCTTTAATAAATTCTAATCTAGTTAGTTCGCTTTTCCAGGATAAAAGATATCTCAGTTTTGGGCCGAAACGCGATAAGCGCCGTCTCATTTGTGTGTTCCGCTGCGTGTCATTGCCCTTCCGAAGGCTTATACTGACGACCATATTTCCGTCCCTAAAAAAAAGTGCATAGTACAAGACGTATGCGACAACTATGGTATGAGGATGGATGACACGTGCGTGAAGTGGGGGTGGGGGGAGGGACCCGTGGGTGGAGTGCGTACCATTGTATGGAATGCGTGGACAGTACCAGGGGAAGGTCTGACCGAGCCGCGGCACGACTTCTCCACCTCCCGATCCCCGAATCTCTCACAACCCACCATGACCCCTTCCGAACGGCAACCCCCAGAACGGAAGACTCGGTCGCATTCGACATCGCCTTCACGTGAGCATCGTCACAGACATCACCATCGTTCTCGGCACGGGCGCTCACGATCGCCTCGGCGCGATGACCGACACAAGCGACACCGTTCGCGTTCCCCGCCGCCGCGTCCGGTGACATTACCGTACCATGCCAAAAAGTTGTCAAAGCGTCAATTCGAAGAATACAAGCCATTGTTTCAGTCCTATCTCGGTATTCAAAAGCAGATCAATTTCGATGACCTAGACGAGCGCGAGGCAAAAGGCCGCTGGAAGAGCTTCGTCGGGCGGTGGTAAGCTCCATCCCATTGTCTTGGCCCCGGAATACACAGCTAAATGGCCCTAGGAACCGTGGAGAGCTCTCGCGCAGCTGGTATGACCCATCCATACTAAAAACAGCCCAAGAAACCGCGAAACCGCTCCAACAAGACTGCGCAAACCGCACACGCCGCGCATCACACGATTATGGCTCGCGTGCGGGAAGAACTCCAGGCTCTCAGAGCGAAGACGATGATTTCGGCCCCACGCCACCACCAGGCGGCGTATCAAGACATCAGGGCCATGGCCCAACGGTGCCGCGCTTCGATGATCTGACGCTGCGGAACGAGCTTAGAGATGAGGATCGCGCGCGCGGACGAGCGGACTATGTCGATGACATCCGCTTCGAGCGCGAAGTAGACCGTAAAGCGCAGAAGGAGCGCTTGGACGAACTAGTGCCGCGCGCAGATCCAGGCTCGAGAGAACGGCAGCTAGAGAAGAAGCGCGAGGCCACTAGTACGCTCAAGGAGTTCCGCGACGCGAAAGAGAGCGGCGATGTAGAGGTTGGAGAGGCCGATTTGATGGGTGACGACGGCGTGGAGGCATATAAAAGGCGGAAGCAAGAAGCCGAGAGGCAGAAAAGTGAGCGTGAGATCAGGAAGGAAGAAATCATGCGGGCCAGGGCTGCTGAACGGGAGGAACGGTTCGCAGAGCGGAGGGCGAAGGAGGCTCAGACCATGGACTTTTTGAAGTCGATAGCGAAGGAACGGTTTGGTTAGACATGTATATACGTCGAGTAAGGCTGTGTAGCACCGTAGGGGGGGAGGCTAGGCCAAGGAGGTAAAAAAGGGCGATTAGGTCCATCCCATTGCTACTCTGAGATGTTTGGTCAGACATAGCTTTCCCGCTACTGAATCAGTAGCCGTCGAACATTAATAAAGCTGGTACGGTATATCCAGCATATGAAGCTCACATGAACATCGGCTTCCCGTCCGTAAAAGCCCATCTACCCCATAAAAATGCCCAACAACGCCGATGATGCCCAGTACTCCACAACTCCCTCTAAATGTGTCCCATATAAATACACCCCTGAAACTTAATCCTACTCATCGTCCGTGATCGACGTCGCCAGCGGTCCGAAGAACGGAATCTCATACCGATCCAGCGTCGACGCTACACCTAGTCAGCTCACATCTCTAACATCAAGTGAGTGCAAAACATACCATCCCGCCACGCATGCATAGTCAGGAACCCAATCAACGCCAAATCCCCAGCCAGCAAAATCCACGATATCACGCTCGACCACGAGAAAATGATGTGGATTACAAATATGAAGGCGAAGAGCAGACTCGACTGCCATGCGTGGAAGCTGTATCTAGTCAGTCAACCACTCATCCTTCTCAAACTGATATTCTGGGGAAAGCTACGTACCGCACATAATCACTGCGATGCTCAAACACCAACAGCGCGACCGGCCCCGCAGGCGGCAGGAGCAAGTATGCCAGACAAGCCGCGTAGTCCATGCGCAACCCGATGCTCGTCGTGAACATGTCGACGTCCTCGCGCGGGCCCCCAAGAGGTGCATTCCACGCTACGCGCTCCCGCGACCGTTGCTCCTCTACATCTTCGTCGGGGGAGCCGGAGAAGTAATCTCGCTGCTGGTACGACGCCTGCGCCGTCGGGGATGCTATTCCAGCGGTGGAGTGCGTGTTATGCGCGCGGTCAAGGGAGGCGCGCGGGGAAGTGATGGGGCTAAGGACGCGCGTGGTTTCGGGGATGTCTTGGTAAGGGGCGAAGTCTGCCATTATGGGCGGGAAGGGGATGATGTGTGGTTTGGAGAAGTTTGGGGTGCAGATGCGGGTGCTGGCCGTGCGTAGCGGTACGTACTTCGTAGGGCTGAGCGCGGAAAGCTCGTGCTTGACAGATGCGGCTAGGGCGCTGGTGCAGGAGCCGCAACGCGAACGTAAGTTTTCTCCCATATCATGTCCCTTGAAATGTGTGTACCAGTGGGACATAAATCGAAGATCGTGAAGGGCATGATTTTCTCTGAGCAGACACACGACGATCGACGCGAAGCGGACCATAGCTATGAATTGATCTTTCAGAACCAACACAACTGCAAAAAATAATCAGTCACAGTCCAACTCATCATGAGACGAGGCATGTTATCTCTCTGTCCAGGTTTTCTGAGTCCCCCCTCCCTGAAGCCGACTCATCATTTCCTCGACGCGTCCAACATCCCCGTCGCCTCATGGCACCCCACATACTCAAAAAACTGCTGACCCTCATCCAGAACATAAACTTCATGGAACAACCTCAACGAAAGCGCATTATCTAGCTTCTTCGCGTACTTCAAAAAGCCGCCGAATATATTGATATGCGTCTGGTGGCTCTTGCTCCAGTACTCCAGAGCTGCCAGATCCTCGAAAAAGCCTAGCCCAAAGGTCCGCTCGAGGTTGGCTTCATACGTTCCGCTGTCGACAACGTCCCAGAGATTCATGGCGTAGCAACCGATGTCCTGACCTGAGTCGCGTAGAAAATTCATCCCTTCGATGAGCACAGGGTGCATGGTTTCGAGGTATAGTTTGCGCTCTGCTGGAACAGTGCCAGACCAGTCTTGACCCGAGCGGATGACGCAGAGATTTTTGTGACCAGCTACGCGAATGCGAGTAGATGTGGTTGGCACCTCCGAAACTCCAGCTGCTCGAGCGGTTCCCTCGGCTTTGATGTCGTCGTCCTGAGCGACGGCGAGCCGGTCGCGCATACTGCCCCAATATGCATGCTCCAACATCTCTCCTGAGATGTGCTCTTGCAAATGGGCAGCACCTTCAGGACTTGTGTTGTATGAGAACACTGTCTCGAATCGATCGAGTGTGGGGTGCAGAACTTCCAGGTACCAACCATGGCCGTCGGTCTCACGGTCTGGACTCTGCCACCAGGATTTGAAGCCGGACTCTTCTTCCCAGCCTGCGAAAGATTCGTCTCCGGGCCAGTACGCTATAACAGCGATGTTGAGCGCGCCTTTCTTGTCGTTTACGGATGCGACTTCCCAGAACGATGGGCGTACTGTCTCCGAACCCTGGCTCATGAAGCGCTTGATCCTTGAGATGGCCGTACCGTCATTCAGAGAAGACGAAGCAAACTGTGCTCCGAATACCGCCATGACGAGGCTGTCAACCTCCTTCGGAAACCTCGCGCAGTAGGCGGGGTACGGAGGGCTCCAATTGGGCGGTGTGCTCACAGGACATGATCGCTCCCTACGAAGATGCTGCGGGATAGTGCACTCAAGCATTGTTAAGAAGCAAGTTTCTTAGACTCGTAAGGTGGCTCGTTTGAAATGCTGCCGTTTTAAAGCCCGGAGCACGAGCTGATACGCTTTTACATCTGATCCGTCGTACTGAGTCATACCACCGCAGGAGGACCGATTCGTACACGTGTATTATCGATGTGGAAGTAAGCCTGCCAATGTCCGCAGATCTCAGCTAACCGTGGTCAATCTGCATGGCATATGCCCTGTTATGGGGGGTCGTGGAAGGATACATCTAAGCAAATACGAAATACACGCTGTTGTAGTTAGCCTGCCGTCTTCAACAGAACGTTTACCCAATCCTCTGTAAGAACCCATCGTATGAACACGCTGGCCCCATAAACGTGGTGCAAAAAATTGGCTTGCTAGGTTGCACCGCTTTTGCCTGGCAGCTCTACCCTGCCGAGACAGTCAGTGCGCCGCGACACTAACGCGCCACCCCAACACCAGCACCGCAGCCAGCAACATGAGGCTGTAGAGTTTTACACAAAAGCTTTTATCGCGAAATTTTCTAGAGTTAAGATTTTATAGAGCTGTAGAAGATTACTAGCTAGTTAAATTATAGATATCTACTTAGTATTCTAATTATTTAGCCACTGCGCGATGCTAGCGCTAATAGCGTAGATATTACTATATTAACGCGTATAGATGCCGGCGTAGGCTTCTTCCTCTTTATAATTATATAAGTAGCTTTTAAAGCATTCTAGCTTCCCTTTTTAGTAATTTTAAAATATTTTTAAAGTTATTATTAAGTCTTGCGAGCCTATTAACGGAGGCGTTACTTAGTAGCCTAATTAGCTTTCTCCTTAGCGCGCGTATTTCTAGCTACTATACGCGCAACATGCTTCTCCTATAATAGATAAGCTTTAAGCTACCTATTTACTATCTAGATCTCTCTTTACTTACTTTTCTAGAGTTGTAGTTGTTACTTTTTAGCCTTTTATTAGCTAAGAGAATCGCGCGCCCTCTGTACGCAGGCAGGTAATTAGAAAATAGATCCTCTATGCTACTTATCTAGCTACTCAAAAGGTAGAGTCCTGCCCTTTGTTTAACGCCGTTTCTAGTTTATAAGGGCTTCTCGTAGCCCCTGATTCTCATGCTCTAGGAGCTACTTCTGTATAGAGATTAAGTGTATAGTGCGACTTAGCTTCTTAGCCTTATCACCTCCCCCTGTATTAATAATAACCTTTAAAAGCCGATTGATTTTGCGCTAATTAGACGCGCTAAGTACTAAAGTAGAGCTTTTACGCGATCTCTATTCTAGAGACTTATCTTTATTAAATTAACTAAGGATTTATGTAGGATCTAGCGGCAAGATACCTATATACTTAAAAGCTTTAGTAATTAATTACGGCGTAACTAACGTTGTCTAGGCCCTCTAGAATAGTGTAAAGAAGTCTTTTTTAGTAATTATTAATAGCCCCTAACTCCTATACAGGTATGCGGAGAGCTCGTCGGAGTAGGCGATAGAAAAAGACTTAAACATATAGACGTCTAGAGGCTGCGGCGTATAAGTGGCGTAAGGGGAAAATATCGCAAGGAGGATCTTTTTCTGATTATAGTAGTTAATAAAATCTATAGTAACGTGAGATCTATGCCTATTAAGAACTAAGAGTTACTACTACCGTCGAGCCTTCTCCTTAGTATAGCGATTAAACACCTGTTTTAGCTATTAAAGCCCTATCTCGTTGTTTAACTATCTAGAGGTTAATAAGGTAATAAAGACTCTATAAGAATTAACGTTAATTTCCTTAACCTAGCTTAATTGTAGAGTCTCAGCGTTAGATCGATAGATTAGTAATAGATTAACAGTAGATCCATCGGCGCATATACATGCGATAAGCGAGATCCACTCACGACTGCCATCCTGGATAGATTGCCTCACTTGGCGACTCTCATATATAGGCCTGTCGAAGATCCTTTTTGACCTGCTAGTAATGCCGAGTAGGAAGCCTTTTTCGTCCATATTATAGGTATGCTAAGGCTCTATGCCATACTTTATAATTTTCTTATATAAAAGCTTAAAGTAGAGCCTATATCTTGCGCCTAAATTAGCGTTATAGCAATTACTATCTAGCCTAGTTATCTATCGCGAGATTAGGGAGTCGGGGTAGCGCCTAATAAAGTAATTAACCTATTACATAGAAACATCCTTTTTAGCAATAATTAATATAAAGTTTTAGATTATCTAACGCGTAGGGGGTAGACCTTTCTAAGTAAAACGCTATATATACTATAGGAGCTTAGATTCTTATTATTAGTTAAGATTTTAGCGAGTCTATAGTAGCTATATACGCGCCTGCATGGCGCGTCTATGCCAGCGCGTTAATGTTGACCGCACAACACCAAATTCTTCTGCAATTTTTCTATATAAGAAAGTTTCTCCAGGTTCTCGTGAGTCGATAGCGATGATTGCAGCCTCAATCGGATCCATATTGGTGGAGATGCGGCGCGTCAAAGTTGAGGTGCTACATCTGTTGGGGTGGCGCGTTAGTGTCGCGGCGCACTGACTGTCTCAGCAGGGTACTAGCATAGGCGAGTTCTTGCCTAAAATCTCAGGCGTCAAGATAAGTGGACTGACCTCTGTCGCGGTCTTACGTTCACGTCTCGTTCTCGGAAAATTCCGGGCCGAGCTCTACCAGGGAATAATGGTCTGGAGACACATTCATGCACGATGGCTCCTACCTGCCAGCGTTCACAGCATAACACGTAGCGCAGACGCAATTTCCTCTCGAGCCTGAATTCATTCGTCCACGTCGAACTTACCTCTCCGCACCAGCCTCAATTAATCTTCCTCGACACCGCTATTTCATCAATATTTACCAAACGTGTTTTCCTTCGTTCAGATCAATATTCCACTGAGCGTAGGTGTTCAGAATGTGTATTGCAATTGTGACGACTGAGCACCCTCAGTACCCGTTGATTGTTCTCAATAATCGCGATGTCGGTATACATATCCGACATTACGTATTCCAAACTGACCGTCGCTCTAGGAATACCTGCACCGCCCTACACAAGAAGCAACATGGTGGCCTGAGCCAGACCAACAAGTGCTAGGTGGCTACGACTTGCATCGACCTGCGCACGGCACCTGGCTTGGAATCACGAAGCAGGGTCGCATCGCAGTACTCACCAACTATCGCGAGGAGAATGAAGAACTTGTTCAAGGCGCGCGTAGTAGAGGCCTTATTCCCAATGCATGGCTAAAGTCGGATCCAAAAGCGCAGGAGTCGACGGAACAGTTTGAAATACGTATGATTGAGAAGGACGGTGTCAAAGGGGTCGGGGGCTTCAGTTTGCTGTACGGATTCGTTCAGGATGTTGTCAAGGGCACAGGAAAAGGCTTGGGCATCATTTCGAATCGAACACCTGATGCGCAAGGAATCATCCGTCTTGCTAGCCACGCTGGAAAAACGCATGCGCTCAGCAACGCGGCGTACGGTGACCGATCGTGGCCAAAGGTCGTCAACGGGGAGAAGTGGACAAAAGAAGCGATCAGCAAAAGCGTCGAACTGGATGAATCGCGCGAACAATTAGTGCAGCGCTTGTTGGACGTCCTGAGTACCGACACGATGCCGAAGCAGAAAGAGAACGAGGAATGGGACATGTATATGAACCAGCTTCGGCACACCATCTTTGTACCTTCTATCGGGCGAGACGACCTGGAAGAGCTGAAGATGCCGGCTCATGAGATTGGCGACACGGTCAAACAGAAGGCTGCGCATGCTACGGATGGAGTATATGGGACGCAGAAGAACATCATCATTTTGGTGGATAAGGAAGGGAAGGTGTTCTACTTTGAGCGGACGCTGTACGACAGGGACGCGAAGCCTATAGAGAAAGAGAAGGGCGATCGGAGGTTTGAGTATGAAATTGAGGGATGGTAGTTAGTTTTGCACCTTAGATTCAAGTTTGATATTATTCTCCTCATGCTAGCATGATGCAAAATCAATGCTGTACAATAGTGATGAATTTTGGCCGCGGAGCCCTGGCCCGCGCTCGTGCCCAACTTGGCAGTCGCGGGTGTGAACGGTGACGTCTTTGGCTCGTTCCAAATCGGCAAACCGTCAACATCTCACCACTTGAGATCACCGCGGTCCTTCGCGCTATGTCAAGCTAGTAACTGTACCTTGACGCATGCCCGCTCCTCTTGCGCTATCATCCCCGCCCAACCAGCATGGCGACACTCCCCAGGCACCCTCCCTCGTGGTCGCAACGAAGAGCATCGCCGCCAGCGGAATCGGCAAGCCCAGAGCAGAGCCACCCGCCCAGGACGAACAGCATCTCTGCCACATCGGTCGACTCGCACACGGTTCTTCTAAACTCTTCACCCATAGAGTCTGCGCAGCCTGCCGAAGCAGCGCAGCAAGAGGCGCCGACGCAAACAGAGCCGCACCCCACCCAGTCAGACGACGAGCCGCGCCGGTGTTGGATTTGCTTCAACGACGAGACCGATGATGACGAGACAACTTCCGAATGGCGGTCACCCTGCCCTTGTGTGCTAGTAGCGCACGAGAAATGTCTCCTAGACTGGGTAGCGGATATGGAAGCCCCGAACGCCGGGCGGCGCGCTGGTAGATCAGCTGGCAAGATATTGTGTCCGCAATGCAAATCCGAGATACGGCTACAGCGTCCGAGGGATGTAGTCGTCGAGACTGTGCGGAGCGTGGAGAAACTCACGAAGTACATGGTGCTTCCTGGCATCTTCTCTGCTCTCGGAGTCGCTACCTACACAACTCTACATTGGCTGGGTCAAGATACGATATACAAGATCTTCGACTATCAAGATGCTTACAATATCCTGCGACCGCTTTACAGCGTATCACGGAGAGCCGACTCCCACCACATGTATATGCTCTATCGCTTCCGCGACCACTGGCAGCTCGACCTAGGCCTACCTGCGATACCTCTCGTAATTATCTTGAGCAGAACGCGGATGGCAGACTCGTTCTTGCCGTTCCTGCCTCTCGTATTCCTCGCCGGTGGAGGAGGAGGTGCACAACCGCTTGGCGTGCCACAGTTTAGCTGGCCACCGAGTGCCGCTTTTACCGTCGCCGCCCTCCCATACATTCGGAGCATATACAACTCGTACTACGATCATTTCTGGTTACGGCACGAGCGGCGTTGGCTAAAGGAGGTTCAGCCACGAGCTGAAGTGGTGGAGGAGGTCGACGGGGACGTAGAAGGTGGCGACGACGCGGAGGCCATACTCAACGCTTTAGCAGAAGAAGGCGACGGCGAAGACGATGGCGATGAAGTCGTAGTAGATGTCGATGTCGACTTGCTCTTTGACTGGCACGCCGGCGGTCCAGCAGATAACCACAATGCACCCGAGAACCCACCCGTCCCTATCGCTCGCGGACCAGCGCCACCCCTCGAAGCCCCGCCTGCCGACGACCAAGCTGCGCCCGCACCAGACGTACCGCAACAACACGAACAGCCCCGCCGTGCGCGCATACGCCGCGAGCGCAATGCTGCCCTGACGACAGGAGGCATTTCCGATACCATCTTAGGCGCTCTGATCTTCCCCACAATTGCAGCCGCCATGGGCGAGGCACTTAAGGTTGTGCTACCAACGTCATGGGTGACACCTACTGCGGGTCAGCCACAGGGGTTTCTGCAGAACAAGTGGGCCAGGAGCATAGTCGGCGGGTGCTTGTTTGTCGGATTGAAGGATGCGGTGCTTCTCTACGTGCGCTGGAAGATGGCGCAGACGCATCACCAGCGGAGAGTGCTGGATTACGAGGGCAGCAAGGGCAAGAAGAAGAGCGCGACGTAGGGGTGGGATTTCTGAAGGCCTTCGTTTTTGATTCCGAAGCATAGGGTAGCATCAGCAGCTTGCATTGCGTGGACGGTGTTTGGCATCATGGAGTGGGTCATGACTCGTTAGGATTGAACAATACCAAATGGCATAATATCCGATAGGTTACGCTGCAAGATTGCTCCACACATGTTCGATCAAGTGAAGAACAATCTCAATTCGTAGCGCACAACATGCTGTTCAACAGACGCTCTCAAGTCGTCCAAAAAGATACTCTACAGGATGCAGGCCACCCTTACACATGCACATACGACCCCGCTTCTACCCCTCAGCGCCGCTCGTGCTTCTACACACCACCAAAAAAAAGCGAAAAAGAAAGCTTTTCAACTACTTGGCGGTACTGGGAATCGAACTGTTACTACAGTCAGTACACTGCTTTGCGTTGCTAAATCCTCTAGAAGAGGGCCAACCTACCCCAGGCTGGCGCGGCCACAACGCGACGTCATACCACTAGACCATACCACCGATCTGTGAATGATGCGCAATTTGCAAAAAGTTTGGTATATATCACTGTAAAATCATGCAAACGTGCTGAGAACGGGCACTTGCTGCGGCCGCAAATAATGGTTCTGGCGGCGCCGAGTGCATGTGAGAGGGCCAGGAGGGGGACGTGCAGCGGGGCACCTAGCAAATTGAGGGGTTCGAATCTTTTGTGCTTCGTTAGACCCACGCTTTTTTGCTCACGTTGAGCACGGCAAGAACGACACAACGCAACACGGGTTCTCCTGGAATAGTAAAGCTTACACAACATCCAGCTATACAGATAGAACAGCGGTCTCGCTTCCTCAACAAACTTCCGAGGCCCGGTGCTGATTTCAACGCGACCTTTTTCACACGCCCAACAAGCTTTCTCCTCTGTTCGCTCAGAGTGCAAAATAGAATCTAGAAATGGTTAGAGGTAAGCAATCAAACCCTTCCGTTCTTGCCTCCTCCCTCTTCGAATTCATAAATTAATGTAATACTAGAAAGCACCCGGCGCAACTCCGCGCGCCACGTCTCATACAGCTATAAAGAAGCCTTCAAGGACCTGGAGCTCTCGGGCTCGGAGTTAGAAGCCGAAGAGCAGGATGCGGGCGAAGTGGACGAGGAAGAACCGGAAGATTTTGTGCCGCCAGCGGAGGAAGATGAAGATGTGGATGAGTTTATGGACGATGCTGCGGAAGAGGATGAAGATGGAGGGGGGGAGGAAGACGAGGATGGTGATCAAGACGTGGGTACGCCCGCGAGGAAGAAGCTTAAAATTGGTGGTGGTGGTTGGGCTAGGCGCAGAGAATCCACCGCCACAGAGGCTCGGATGAGAAATGGGAGTGGGAATGGGAAGGTGCCTGCTACACCGCCGCGTACGGCGAAGGGGTCACTGCGCACGTCAGGGATCTCTGGTGTCCGCTGCGTGGGTACGCCCGGTGTTGCAGGCGCGCGGTTCGTTGCGCTGAGCACGAAAGCCACGGGAGCTTCTGCGGCGCGTCAAAGAGCTGGAGGAGACTGGCGCGAGGGCGGGCATGAGAGCCGGTTAAAGAATCTTTTTGGGCCGGCGAATGAGGATCTCAGACCGGTGTTTGAGACGAAGAAGAGGTGGCTTTCGCAAGAGACGTTGCCGAGTCGAGCGCAAAAGCATCTAGCACCATCGCCTTATGTCCCTGAAGGGGCGAGGGAGAAGGATACGAAGGCTTTGAGGGAGTGGTATACCGGCTCTGGACGAGCGGCTTTTGCGCGGGGACAGCGGACGGAAGAGAAAAGCGGGGATGAGGCAAAAGAGTATCTGGTCAACGATGGGCCCGAGGAGTTGAATCTCCTGATGGGCAGTCTGGATAACCAGCATATATACACGCTCGAGAAGGGCCAGTATATGAGCGCTGCGGCTCCGTTTGGATTGAAGAGCAAGCGGAAGGGCTGGATCTTTCATCTGGGCTCGCGGATACAAGACGCGCAATGGGCGCCGAACGAGCAAGGTTCGACACAATATCTTGCGGTCACAGTAGAGCAGAAAGATCCCGCCTGGAAGAAGTACAAGCATCTGGCGAACCCGAAAGCGCCGGCTTTCACGAAGACGAACCCGTATCCAGCGTCGATACAGATCTGGGCATTCGGGTCGACACCAGATGGTAGCTTAGACCCCAAGAAAGAGCCGCGCCTCGTCAATGTCATCTGCGCGGACTGGGGAGCCCCTAAAGCCATCAAGTGGTGGCCTATAGCTTCCAAAGATTCTGTCGACAACGACAAAGACGGCGTGCTCAATCTGGGTCTTCTCGCTAGCATATGGAGTGACGGGAATGTCAGGGTCCTCGACATTTCCTTCAAACAACACTCAGAGACGCAATACATCCACTACACGAAAGCCGCCCTCGAACTCGCCTTCTACGACCCACCCCCCGACGACCCTACCGAGAAGCAGAAAGAACAGAACCTCAGCACACTCCCCACGTGCCTCACCTGGCTCTCGCCCACCACCCTCGCCGTGGGCACCGCCTCTGGCATCGTCGCCATCTGGACACTCACCCGCCCGGGCACCTTCCTTTCCTCCTCAGACTCACAACCCCGTGTCCCCCACCCCTGGTTCCACAAACAACTCGCAGACACCTACATCCTAACTCTGACCTCGGCCGCCCCCTCACACCCACACTTCCTCTCCCTCACGACGGCCGATGGCTTCGCGCGCCTCATCGACCTGCGGACCCCGCTCGCCGACGCCATCGCCTCGCCCCGCGGCCGCATGATGATCCCCACCCAAGCATGGCACGAGCACACGCAGTCCTTCGTCATGGTGGACGAGTACTACATGCTCAAGCACGCTACCTTGCGGCGGTTCCACCAGGCGATATATACGTTCCGCGCGGAGGCGACGCTGACGGCGGTGGCCACGAGCGTCGTGCATGCGGGGATTTTGGTGGGGACTGCGGATGGGGGCGTGACGGGGACGGGGGGCGTTGGGAGGCTGCTGAATAGTAAGGAGCCGCTTTGGGGGCAGGTGTGGTTTAGAGCTGAGTGGAGAGCCGCCGTCTCAAACCCTCCCTCCGCTCCTCCTGCTCCTCCTGCGAACGGGGATGGGACCGCTGAGGCTGCGAGCGCGAGACAGCCTGATGCAGCGACGTTCGCCGGTCCGCTTGCGCGCATCTCAGAGGGGTATAAGCCCACGCTCACGGGCATTGTGGCCGCCGACTCGAAGAGACCCAAGGACGGGGCGCGGTTTATATCGAGCTTTGAGGAGAACTCGACTGTGACGCGGGTGGTGTGGAATCCGAATTTGAAGTTTGGGACGTGGGCGGTGGCGGGGATGCAGAGTGGGATGTTGAGGGTGGAGGATCTGGGGGTATAGTTTAGGATGTCTCCTATGCTTCTTGTTTGAGGGTCGGTTTTGCATGGATGGATGGATTGTTTGTGACTGTATTGTGATTGAACGAGAGATCGAGGCGGACGAGAATGATGAAGGCGATGGAGGCATCATGGCTCTGGACCTTGTGCGCCCTTCATGCAGCATAGCATACGGGAATGTAAAATAGTTACAATGCTAGTATACACCTGGAAGGATAACCAGGCGTGTTTCTTAACACTGATGAACATTGCTAGTATATTTTGTTTGCCGTTGAAGTCTACATGGATAGACGCGCAGTGTGATCAGTGGCCTGTATCATGGCTATCATGACTCTGCTCGCGCTTGTGCAACACATCCATAACAACCCAATATTCCAATACCAACTCTCCCATACTACCCCAAAAATCGCCTACCATATAGAGGTCAATCAAAACCATCAAAACCCCTCCAACCACCCAGTAGACATGCCCACCTACCCTCCCCTCACACGCATACTTACACTTACGTAACACCCCTCTCCCCATCGTAGCACCACCGCAGCACACCGGCCCTGCTCCCTCAGGACCCCATCATACGCAAGGTCAAGGTCCTTAACACCCGGAGGCATCGCACCGCAGTCCACACGCGAGACCTTTGTATCCAGCGCGTACAGCGCCAGTAGGCGCTCTGGACCCTCGGAATATTTCCAGAGATGCCGTGGCGTGCGCTACTATGCAACGCTTAGCGTAGCCTCGGCCATCTTCCATCCAGACACAGGGGTGAGATGCACTGAGGCGGTGGTGCGAGTGTGAGTGTGGTCGGAATGCCGAAGCAGATCACCCGGGCGCAGAGGATCGGCGACAGCCAGCTCGCTCCCTGGGGTCCAGATGCGGGGACGCCTGTGAGATTATGCACATCTGCGCCGAGAGCGGTAGCGGTGTCTTGGTTGTGGTTTATGTTTCAGGTGCATTTGGGTGAGATCTTGGGATGTCTCAAGAATGCCGCTCTTCTTGGAATGTATATTGGCTGTTCGTGGCGATGGAGTGAAGTCACATTATTGTTTTATAGATAGTAGGAGTCGAAAGGAGGGTTGTCGCGTGCTGGAGGCAAGCGTGGTACAGTGGGAGTGTACGGACGAGGTGCCAAGGTTACCAAGCCTCACTAAGCTGCGGTAACTTGCTCAGCTGGAGGCGGGATCGGGATCGAGTGTGCGCTGTGCTGGCTACCTGGGGGTGAGAAAGTAAGGCAGGAATACTGAAAGCGGTCAAGGGGTCCGCGGGTGTAGGATCCTACGAATGGTAGACTCTCATCGTGTCAGAGAGTCCCGTAGATAAAATAGGAAAGTCTAGAGCTAGAGTAGGAGAGCAGTCGGCCTGTCCAGCTGCGGGGAAATAGTCTTGGAGAGCTCATCTGAGGCGTATGTGATCGTGTCACGTAGCGCTTCGAGTCTGTTATGCAGTAGTATAGCAACGTTGCCCATGTCTCTGGAACCTGGTAGCCTGCAAGAGCTGCCCAGGTTTTGACATATTAGAGATAGATTACCCACCCCAGCAAGCCAGATTGTACGACTGTGCTGCATGTAAAGATCTTGCGGTGACTTAGAATCTTTCTACACGAAGCCTGAGGTACGGGAGACCTGCCTAGTGTTCGGCCAAGGTCCACCTCGCGATATCAAGCGACGTTAGCGACCGATCTAGCGCCTGGGAAGCGCTAGATGTGCTGGAACTGTGGGGTAAATATGGAGTTGACGAACACGGGGATCTGCCTTCATATGACAAGGCAGAGGCTGAACTTCTGAAGAAGAGGGTGTAGGAACCACAGGGTTGGAACACCCGTTGTCTTGTCGAGTTCTTGATTCAACACTGAGCACCACGCCTAGAGTTTCCTCCATGGGTAACGAGTTCTCGGGTCATGGGCCCAGCAAAGTGAGATTTTGTTCCCGCAGACTGGATGACATCTTGGCGTAAGGTTTTGTGTTTGAAGACCTCTGTGTGCGCTCGCGTGCCCTTGTGTCGCATTCCAAAACACATGAGCCGGCGTGACGGCGCGTGGTATAGTGTTGTTTTGATCCGCAGGCGGGGTCACTGGTTGCAAGCTTGTGACCAAGGAAGCCAAGATTCTGCCAAGGCCATAGGGAGGAGCGGAATCGAATAGCGGACCGACGCACTGACCACAGTGCATGAAGGCGTTGGGGCTGTGCTACTCGTTTGCGGTCGTGGATCTAGGATGTTTGTTTCTCCTTTTCGTGTAAGCCCGGGAAATGATTAGATGGATTGATAATCCGTGATATGAAAGGAGCGAGGTTAGGGCCTTGGGCACAGTTGAAGATGGGATGATGATAGCGCCGGTACTCGGATGCACTGATAGAGGAGCGCGATCGATGCTTGCTTTCGCAGCCGCACGATACTCCTCACCGCCAATCGCAGGTGAACGAAACGCCTGAACACCCTGGCACGCTAATGTTTGATAGTCAGCGTTTATGTGATGATGCATGAGGTCAGCGGCCGTCGACAACAGCCGGCATACTTGCTTGCTTGCTTCTCTTACCACACAGTGCACAGTGTTGGGGCGGCATAAGCGACGACGTGTCACGACCTATTTTCGCACCGCGCCGCACATTTGATAAAACCTTGTGTGGCGTTTCGCAGAAGATGACATTGACTTGTGGCCCGATCAGCGAGTGTTCTGTAGAGGAAAAGAACCTCAGGCTGCTGTGTGGAAGGATTCAGCCGGCACGATGTGAATTCCCGGCTATCTCTCGCTACCAACGGACGAAACCTGCAACGTCTATTGACCACATCTACGCGTAGCATTACGCATGTTTAATGAATTTGGGTGTAAATACGGATGAGCCGGAACGGCGGGTAGAAAGCGACGGCGCGTCTTAGACCAAGCCGGCTCTTTCCCCACCTCTGCGCGGGACGATGTGATGATCCCCGCTCCCTGCTTCCTTGCTCGTCGAACGTTTTGGCAGAAGCCCCGGAGGAGCGAGGACTGTTGCACAGACTCACCGCAAAAGCATCGGAATACTCCGCTAACAGTGTCGCAACCAATGACGCCCCCAATGCTCCCACGTTTCGAATCAGGGACGCCCGCTCGCGTGCATCGCGGTCGGTGCGGTGAGATTGACAGTGTTGTAGGAGCCCAACGTGGTGGTAAAAGATCGCCAAGGGGCCGTCACCAACTTCCTAGCGCTCCTTTTCCGCGTGCTCCTCGTCCCGCGAGTGAATGCCTAGCCTGCATCCGGGAACGTCCAAAACCTCCTAGCCGTTTGGGCTACGACAATCTCCACCTGAGTTAGGTTCCCATGTGCATGCAAACCTCTGCTCACCAGCCCCGGCACCATGGAATATTAAATCAGGCTCCGCCGCCCATATGGTGCGGACTGAATCACCACACGTCGCCTACTGCAAGGTAGACAAGGCTGACCACCAGCGTTTGCATTCTTAGTTGCATTTCACACACACACACACACACACACACACACACACACACACACACACACACACACACACACTCAAATCTCTCGTCATCGCCTTGATAAGCTTCACCTTCGAGGTCCCACTGCATCGTCCGCACCTTCCGCCCGGCGCTGCTATTTATCGCGTACATTCCTCCTTTGTCGACGCCGTCGTCATTGCTGAGAGAATCAACCTATCAGCGACGCCGCCTTGGCACACCACTGTGTTGCACGACCTATATCGATACATCAAACCACGTACACGCCACGCTGGAAACACCGTGCCAGAATTCTCAACACATTGTGATACACTAGGACACCCAATACAAAGGCCATCCATCGCCCGTCGACAACTCCACCGTGGCCATCCCGAACAGTCACCGCTCTGACTCGCTTCATCACATTACTACGCGTACTCCCTCACTCTACATCCACACAACGTTCACAACGTCGTCCCTAGCTGTCAACCTGCCCGAAGGCAGTGTCCTTCCCGCACATACTTATCTCGACATCACCTGAATACCAAAACACATCATGTGCGTTGCCGAGCTAAACGTTTCCGTCTTGCCCTGCAGGCACCGATGGTACCACCTTTCACGGCCCTGCACGCCGTCCACAAACCTCTCCAACTGCGATAAAAAGCTTGGGATCACAGGCTGGGAGATCAAATGCGACTTCTGTCCTTACTGCTCAGGATGGAATCTATCCCACTCGGAATACCGACTCGTCGGCAACGATCGCACACCCACCATTGGAGGCCTTTCTCGATCGCCCTCACTCAGCTTGATGACAACCCGTCGCGAGTCCCGCCGCGGCAGCCTGGTCAGGAGCGACAGCGGCAACAGCATCTCGATGATGGCTCAAGAGAAGAACCGTGCGCTAAATGCCCGGGTAGATGCATACTTGCGAGTCTCCACGGAGCCCGCCCTTCCATCACCGTACCCGGCTGCACTTCCCGAGGTAGACGGAGAAGACGGCATCGTTCTTGCCAGCAGCCCCAGTGACACCTCGAGTGAGGGCACCGACAGCGGGCGCTACCCGTCGACGTCTTCCCAGGGAGACTCTGTGAGCATACTCAAGAAGATGCGTCACAAGTCCAAGAGGCTGTCGATGAGCATCTTCAAATGATCTCTACTATGACTCGGCGCTTGCATCAAGTGACTTTGAACAGCCCTCGACTCATTGCGTTTGGAATCCAAAAATACATCCCCGGGGCATTCGCCTCGTCATTCGAGTTCTAGGCCTTTGACGGCTTCCACGACCCACCGGCTAGTGGCACGACTCCATATTTTATCAGGCATCAGGCATCCTGTTCAGCCTCCCCTCAACGGCGCCTAAACCGACTCCACTCTTCGATTCATGCTTGTCTTCCACACTATCGATTTACCCGGCCCGACCGGCTCTCATCTCTCTTCCGTCGCATATACCCAACGTGCGCGCAGCACACGTGAGCGCGCCACCGGCACCGGCCACGTCCGTCCGTCGCTCATCGCGCTCGCGGGAGGTCTACAGCGTCGGCGTTTTATTTAGAACAGGACATACTGGGAACACAGTAAGGGCGACCTTGCTTTTATGGGGGCGTTTGTCAAGCGTATGCGCGTGATCGTCGCCACGGATGGGCACGTAGGCGCATGAACTGATGATACCCTTTCGATGGACGACGCACGCAGGACATGTATTCGACAGAGGCTTCTCATATCGTGTTGTGAAGGGCCTTAGTGCATGCGTCGCGTCGGCGCCCAATGTTTCCGTTTCGGTAGCTACACAAACAATCTATTCACTCTGTACATTCTTCAGACTATTCTTTGTGTTGATGCCTGCACTCCGAGTCAGATATGTTTACAACCTTCACCTACCTTGGCTCGGAGGCTACTCGGTCCACCCGCTGCGTTGATAACATAACGGTAACCCATCCCAGCGTTTCCCCTACTCTAACGCGAGAACCATCGTGTCATTTCTCTCCTTCCCTTCCGCCATAACTATAGGAATCCCCCACAAGCTTGACCGGCGCCCAATTCTATCGTCCCCTAGCTACCTACCCATACAAGCACTACGCCTACCATACCTTCCCCCTACATCTGCCAAGCAAGACCATGGAGGCAAGACCATGCACACCGACCGGATAGGCGCGGCACCGGCGGTACTGCCGAGGGTACAAGTCCTCCCCAGCTCGAGCACTTGATCCTACCCGACCCGACCCGACCCGACCCGACCCGAGTCTAACTATAGATTCTTGCGCAAGCACGGGTTCGCGAATACACAGGATTAGACGAGGTGTTTTCTTGTGGTTTAGTAGAAATGGGACGGGTGGGGGAGCGGGATGACGTCGGGTGGAAGTAAGAAGGTGTGAGGGGATGGAGGTGCTGAGATGGTGGAAGAGGCGGGAAGACGGTGAGAGAGGGATGGGCGGGAGAAGAGGTGGTGGTGTGGGTAGCATGAATGAGGTGGGAGGACTAGAGGCTGTATACTTAAAAGGCATGGGTTTAGGCAATTTGTTGGGGTTGTGTTGTAGGTTGGGATAAAACATGGATTACTGGGCTTCGTGATGGGGCGTGGGAAATTCCGGGTGGGATGCGTAGTTAAAATGTTTTGATTGGAGGTTGGGGTTTTTGAAGGTGAGCGGAACGAGGGGAGGGGAGTATCTTGTGTTGCGTGGGAAGGAGTGGGAGGGAATATACTATTCGATGTTCAATACTCTGCTTGTCGTAGCTTTCACGGAGATAGAAACCAAGCCATGCCGATGTTATTACTTTTGGAAGAGGCGGAGTGGTTCCATGTCCTTCGCCTCGGGGGAATGATAACCAACTTGAGTGAACCAGCGTTAGGCGCAGGGATGGAGAAAGAGAGAAGCTGAAACCGGCCATTGTATTATTCATTCTGGTATAAGTATGATAATTGACGGCGGTCCTTTCCAACTCTACACGAAGACCCCCTTCTAGCGGATGAGTCTCAGCACTCTCAGCAGATCGCCCGTTACACCCATGGCCGTCACCTCGCCACCCGCACCCGCACCCTGGATAATGAGCGGGTTGTCGCCGTAGCGTTTGGTGTAGAAGGCGATGATGTTGTCGCTGCCCTTGAGTGCGGCGATGGGGTGGCTCTTGTCAAATTTCTCCAACCCGACCTTAACATCGCCCTTCTGCACGTCTATGCTGCCGACGAAGCGCACCACTTTGTCCTCCTTCTCAGCGGCCGCCTTGAGCTCGTCCATCTGGCCGTCGAACTCGGGCAGGCGCGCAAGGAACTCGTCGCCGGAGGAGGCGGATTCAAGTTCTTTGGGGATGAGCGATTGAACTGGGAAGGAGGTGGGTGATTCGACTTTTACGCCAGCGATGCGTGCCTGTCGTCCACAAATTAGCTTTGGTACCAGAGGTTGAGTACTACCAGGGCTTAGTTTAATTAAATTACGTACCAAGATGGTAAGCTTGCGAGCCACATCCAACCCGTTCAAATCATCCCGCGGATCGGGTTCCGTGTAGCCCAGCTCCTTCGCCTTCTTCACCTCTGCCGAAAACTTTCCTCCTCCGCCGCTGGTCGGCTGGAACGAGTTGAAGAGGAAGCTCATGGTGCCGCTGAACACACCCTCGATTTTCCGGATTTCGTCACCCGTCCGGATGAGGTCCTTCAGTGTGACGATGACTGGCAGCCCGGCGCCGACGGAGGACTCGTGGAAGACGTAGCCGCCGGCACCGAGGCCGTTGGCACCGGTGCCGTTGGACGCGACGTGGAAGATGTCCTCCCAGAGCTTGTACGGCCCAGAGAAGGCTTTCTTGTTGGGCGTGACGATCGAGATGCCCTTCGTTAGGAACAGGGGGTATGAGTCGGCGACGTCTTGGTTGGAGGTGTTGTCGACGAGGACGACCTTGCCGGGAGCTTTCACGAGGTAGTCGGCAAGCTGTGGAGGAGGCAGCGGTGCGGTTGTGGAGGCTTGGAGCTCGGACTCCCAGTTTGAGAGCTGCTGGGACTTGTAGTCGGCATGGAGGAGGGCCTTCTTGGATGTGCTGAGGTAGATGAGGGAGAGATATGTGGGCGCGGCTGGCGACTGGGAGAGCGATTGTGCGAGCGTGGCGAGCTGGCTGAGGAAGCACTTTCCGACGCCTCCAGCACCTTCATTCTTGTTAGTATACAGCTCAATGGCGTGATTTGGAAAAGGTATAGCTACCGACGACTGCGATGAACACCTGGCGTGGGAGAGGCATAATTATGAAGTGAAGTTATTGATGGTGAAAGGATGCGACAAGATGTTGTTATCAATGTGAAAATGGTTGAAAGATGTTGCAGTAGTTGTGATCAAGCAATTGGGCTTTTTACCGTCTGTGGTGACAAAAAACATTCACCCCGCTCACCATTCGCGTCGTGCTCCCGCGGCAACAACCCCCACCAGGTCCGATATCGCCTTTCCCACGGCAGGGGCGCTCAGCCCTACGAAGCCGCTACGGCACCCCAAACCCCAACAGACTTCGCGTCCCGAGCATCACCACCATCACTGGCTTCGCGCGACTCGCATTTGATTGCTTACTAAGCCATTGCAACGCCTTTCGGCATCTGAATGAGCTGCAGGCGCCATCCACACCACCCCTCCAGCCATGTCGCACATGTCCTCGAAGGATGGACATCTCTACAACCAACAACGGCCCGCCTCCAAACCGAAGACCAAGCAGATCTCCTCGGCCAGCTCCGTCGCCTTCTCTTCCACGCTCTCCAACCTCATCAAGACCGCATCCACCGACTCCACCAAGCCCGCCACTGGCCGCGCACGCTCTGCCAAAGAAGACATATTTAAATCACACAACAAAGACGTCAAGAAGCGCGCGCAGAAAGACCTGGAAGAGTCCCAGTTCACGCAAAAGCACCGAAAACGCACGAGCGACGAGGTAGCCGAAGATGAGGCACACTGGAAGCGCGCAAAGCGGCGCATGGAGGAGAAAGCACGGCTGTACAACGCGCTCAAGCGAGGCGATGTAGAAGACCTAGACGAGAAGTACGGCGTGGACTTTGACCGCAAGTGGGCAGACAAGCAGGAGGAAGGCGACGCCAATTCCGACTCCTCCAGCTCCGAGTCAGAAGCGTCAGACGAGGAACTGATTGAATACGAAGATGAGTTTGGCCGAACGCGAAAGGGCACACGCGCAGAGATTGCGCGAGAAGAACGCCGAAAGCGCACGCTTGCCGCCGACGAGCCCGACCGCTTCACTGCGCGGCCCAGCATGCCTGGAAACATCATCTTCGGGGATACAGTGCAGAGCGAAGCGTTTAATCCCGACGAGACTATCGCGCAGCAGATGGCTGAGCTGGCTGCCAAGCGCGATAAGGAGCTCACTCCTCCGCCGGACGAGCATTTTGATGGCCGCAAAGAAGCGCGGCAACGTGGCACGGGTTTCATGCACTTTTCGAAAGACGAGGAAGAGCGGAAGCAGCAAATGGCGGATCTGGAGAAAGAGCGTCAGCAGACGGAGAGGGTGCGGCGGGAGCGCAAAGAGCAGATTGAGAAGAGGAAGGAGATGATCAAGGAGAAGAAGAGGGCGATCCAGGAGAAGAGAAGTAAAGGGCAGGCAGAGCGCTTCTTGAACGAATTGGGTGCTGAGCTGTTTGGGGAGAAGAAAGCGCAGGACGGCGATGCGTGATGAGAGAGATTATGATACCCCGATCCCATTGATATGTGCTGTGCTTTTACGAGGACTTCACATCTTCAACCACTTCGGTCTTCACTTGCATCGCATTGTTTATCCATGTCATCCTATCTCGATGCTGCCTGGAATTCATGGCCAAAACATGCTAGTCCAGGCTACAGCACCTAACCGACTCCTTCTACGCGTCGCACTACGCCCCATCCGGAATCCCCTCCTCCATTTCATCATTACTATATAAGTTCCTCCCAGACGGACAAGTGCAGTGTCTCCATCTTCATCATCTAATGTCTATTCCTCTTCACACCACCGCCAGCATGGGTAGTCAGGTGATTACTACCCTATCAACCCCCAACTTCCAACCCCAATCGCCCCTCTTTAACACCCTCCCGGGCGAAATCCGCAACGACATCTTCGCCCTCGCCCTCATCCAGCACGAGGACGACGAAGAAGCCTACCCGGAAGACTCCTACTGGTACCGCCCTGGTTTCCGCGCGCCCCGACGAAGTAGCAGTGCGCTGCTGCGGACATGTAAACGCGCGTACGCAGAAGGGCAGAAAGTCTTCCTGCGAGATCTGGAATGGGCGTTTTGGTTCGATCGCGGGCCAGCAGGACGATCTGGCTCGGCCGCCTGCCAGTCCTTCTTTAACAACTTGACGCCAGAAGCAGCGCAGCGGCTCGGCAAAGTGCGCTTCTTCACGCAAATGTACTGGTTAGAAGGCAGGCATAATCTGCGCGCCCTCATGCGCCTACCTAACTTTCAGCCACACACGCTGACCATCACGATCCGCTACTCGGACTGGTGGTTCTGGGAGGACAATCAGCCGCTGTGTATGCGGGAAGATTGCCTGAATAACTTCATGGGCCATGCTGGGCTCCGCGAGTTGAGAGTCGAGTATGAGACGCTCGCGTGGAAGGGGGAGGAGATGATGAAGATTGTGCAGCGGAATAAGAGGGTTAAGTTGGCGCTGAGGGGTGGAGAGGGGCATTTGAGCGCCGAGGGAACGCAGTTGGAGGAGTGGAGGTGGAGCGGGACGAGTAGGCTGGGGGGGCAAGAGTGGAGGCATCATGGGGAGGGGAGTACGGTGGAGTATGTGGTTGTGGTGGATAAGTGGGTTTTTGTCGAGGGGGCGTTTGAGGGGAGGAATGAGGTGGAAGAAGAGGAGGAGGGGGTGGAGTGGTATGGGGATGAGTGGGAGGAGGAGGAGGAGGAGGAAGACGATGAGGATGATGAGATGGAGGATGAGTCGGATGATGACGATGAGTCGGACGAGGATTATGTGGATGCGGATGAAGATGATGAGGGTATGTATGAGGAGTAAGAGTGAGGATGACCCTTTTGGCGATTTATCACCCACGAATTCGGGTGAACATTCTTTAGTTTCCTATTGACTCATGCTGGTGTTCGGTATAGGTTATGATGTGAGTGGGAGGATGGTGAGGGTCGCTACATTGGAAGCTGGTTTCCGTTAAAGTAAGAGCGCCTGTAAGGAGCTTTTCCACTAGTGTAGACTGTTTAGGCCGTTCGGACCACGTAGCCAATGCATCACTCTCCCATATATGTTCAGTTTCTTGGGCCTTAAGAGAGTTACAATATGCTGATATTTGTTGGCGTGGAACAGCTGGTGACCGTGTGGGAAAGTCGGAGTGGGTCCGCGGTCTCGTTCCCTCGCTTAGTCACACCTTCTTGTGTCACGTAGATGTCAAAGCTGATCCCTCAGAGACGCACAGAGCACGCTCACTGGAGCCCCTGGGTGACAGTGGCTACCAAGTTTCTCTCACTTAAACAGACTTTGATCACACGCTGAGAGATATCTCATTATCAGCCCGCTCTGAACTTTCCTCTCCTACCTAGATATTATGCCTTGGCGTACTCTATGTTGGGGTATATAAACCTCCAGCTCCTCTCTCCCTCGTCCATCCTTCAGCCGCCTAACACCTTGACCCGCTTTACCATCCATGTCGTACGCATCAACATCGCTGGCCGAGGAAGACGCCGATATTTCCTTCGGTAAGTAACGCGAAAATAGCTCATCAAGCTCTACTCATACTTTATGCAGGCGAACCTATCGATCCTCGGGACGTGATCAAAGATTTTGACCGCTCGCTTGTGCATCCATTGTCCCCACCCACCTGCTCTTCCTGCAACCAACCGTGCGCCATAAAGAAATGCTCCGGATGCAAGGGCATTGACTACTGCGCTGAGGCCTGCCAGTCAGCCGACTAGCCCATCCACAAGCTAGTCTGCAAGTCATTTTCCAGCACGGCGCCTTCCACTCGTCCCAGCCCCGACCACTTCCGCATGCGCTTGTTTGCCCAGTCCGATCCGCGTCCCCGCTTCGTCTGGGTTAAGCATCTTGAAATCTGTGGCATGGCAGCTCTCGCAGATGTTAGCCCGTACTTGGTGATGAGCAAGACTGGCACACTCGCCGCCACCGTCTTCATTGACCGCCGTCTTCATCACGACCATATGGTCTGCTACTATCGGTTCAACGAGCCAAACCTGGAAGCCAACAAGGCTATCTGCGCGTTGATCGGTGGCGAGGACTCTGGAAGGTGTCGTGGGAACTTCGTCGTCGGTACGTGTCTCCTCTCCCACCAGGAGGGCCGGTCTGTACAGCGGGGTGTTTTTCCGACGGTGCTGGGACCACTGAAGGACTATTTGAGGCTGCTTGCGTTCTATAATGGTCCGAAGCTCATTGTACAACTGCAGAAGTGGTATACGGATGAGGAGTGGCAAGAGTTGCAGGCGGCAAGGGCTGCGGCAGAGGAAGTCGGGGAGGATTAGGACCCCTATCAAATTGGAGGTTAGGCTCACGACGATGATGATCACGGATTTGCGAGGCTATGAAAATGGCAAGTGATTGGTGAGTGCCTTTAAGAACTTCTGAAGCAAAAAGTCAGGATCCAGAGGAAAGAAGTGGGGCAGTTGAAGTATTCCGTTCTCGGGCGGCTGAGATGAGAGTGCGGAGTCTGGTCCCATGAGGCATACCTCTCGGTCCGCTCTACTATAGTAGAGTATCAAATGTAAACAGATCAAAGGAGCACTTCCCGTATCTAATAGGTGGACCACTTACTTCACTTCCCTCAGCATTACTTTCTATCTAGCATTAAGCCTATATAAATGACTAACCAACGTTGAGAATGCATGAAAGGTGCGAAGAATCATCAGAAAGGCCTATGAATCGTCCTCACGCTCAAACTCGAGCTTGCTACTTACATACTTTGAACGGGAACGTGGATTTGTCTACCTACTTACACAATGTGACTCCTGGATCTGTGCACCGCGCCAACTACCTCGGCCTGCCTTATTTAATACCTTAGTAGAGATGGGATGGACTCTACTTGGCTTTTTTTAGACCCCTTGGCCTAGCCTCGCACCTCCGGTGCTCACCGCCTCGTTTGACTATCGTCTCTCTTCATAACGTGAAGCGACAGGTACGATCTGTTTAGGTGGTAGACGTGGCCAGACCCTTGAGAAACCTCCACCTCCCTCTGGTCCATTTGTCAATAATTGGCCTATGGAACGTTTGCCGCTTCCTTTTCGCCTGAGTCACCCCGATTGGGTACCAACAGACTTATAATTGCGAGGGTAGACAGCGCGGTTTAATGCGAGGGTCGTGTATTTGGTGTAGGGTTTACTTGCTAGTGAAGGCCTCAAAAGCGTAATTATCGCGAGTTAAACATATGGCAAATGGATGGACACGCGCTGTGACGGGCTCTGAGTCCCCAAATCGGCTGGGTTTACCTTTCCAATCCTTGAGTAGATTCTCGACTTTGGTGTACGCCGTAATGTCTTCTGTTGACGTTTGTTCGGCCGCCTTGTATTCGAATTTCCTTTCCCAGGCGTCCCAGCTTTCTGTGATTGAGAATCAGTCTATGTTTGAGCGTGGAAGCGTTGAGGATGCAAGCGGGCGAAAGGGTCGACGTACACCTTTGTCAGCATATTTGCGATAGACACCTCCAACAAGGTCTCCCTCCCACTGCAAGCACATGGATTCCAAGGGAGTAAGCCCGTCGGAGTCCTTCAGGTGTGCATCTGCACCTTTTTTAGAAGAAGTCCAACACTTTCATAGTCTCCATGAGCCGCGGCGACGTGTAAAGTAGTAGGTCCCCAGGTCATTGCGTTGATGTTGGAGCTCGTACGGGAGCTGAGGAGGGCCTTGACAACCGATTGTGGTTCAGAAAGACGAGGTTTATCGAATGTTTATTCTTTGAGAAAGTCAGCAGCACTGTATTTGGTCCTCATGATAGCGAAGTAGCCAATATTTTGTGGATCAGTCTGCGCCAGGTGCTCCATTAATTGCACGCAGAAGGTCTCTTCCACGAAGAAAGACAGATGGCATGTTTCCGCTGGCAAGTGTCGGTACATCTCAACAATGACATCTATGTGAAATTTTTTCGCAGCCTCGAAGACCAATCTCTTCGCAAAAGTCTCATCCGGCGCTTGTGCCAAAGCTTTTCGGATAACGCTTTTGTCTGAGGTGCGAATGATGTACCCCAGAAAGTTTTTAAAGAAACTCCCGCAGAATTCTAGCCAAGTCATCGTCTGGGCGCAGGAAAAGCCAAACATTCTCCGGTCGATCAAGTAGCTGGCGACCAAATCCCTGTTTTTGGCAAAAGCAAGGGCTAAGGGATCAAAGTGTTCATTTATATCCTCCCATTCAGGCCATTCAGGCCATATGTCAAAGAATGCCGCCACAAGGTGTCTTCGATTGGATAAGACTGCCTTTCCCATCGCGTGCTCGACACTCTTTCGCGAGTCGATCTTTTTCCTGTGCTCCTTTGACGTTTTCAAGAACCACTTCACGGCTTCTGCTTCGTGCCCAGTGACAGTAACTTCCAGCGGTGTGTCCAGTTTTTAGGAGCGGTGGATCAAGTGTTTGAAAAGGCTTTGTGGATGGTCGGAATTGCAGAGGTGTTCTAGCACTTCTGTATTCCCTAAACGAGCCGCTTTGTGCAGGAGCATTTCTCCGTCGTCTGAGCTATCGATAGGTGCTCCGGCGCGAATGCAGTAGATGACCGACTCTGGTTGCTTGAGCTTGAACGATAGAAGCAGTTCTCTCCACAAATGCTCCTTCTCCTTTTCTTCGCGCTCCTTGGGGAAATCTTTGAAGGTACATTCGTCCCACGGCGAGTCTTCAAGCAGGAACACGTCGGCAGCGTGGATAAATACGGTGCTTCGCAATGGGTTTAAGAACGTTTGACGTTGCTTTAGCATTGTTAGGGGGTGTTTCGACTATTCGATAGCAGAGTCCCAGGCAGGACGAAGCCATGAGTTCCAGTTGTCAACCGGCATTGGCGACTGATCCTCTGGCTTTTCCCTTAATTTGTACTGGCATGCATCTTGAACTAGGCTTCGGTAATGCGACCTCTTGTTGCTGAATAAAATGATATGTGAGTAAATCACATGAAAGACTGCAGCGACACAGATCACGAGAGGTGCGCTCTGGCCCCATTCGCTGAAAAGGACTTTTGTTTGATCCGTGGTTGGACCTAGGTCTTCCCGTATGCTTCATAGTTGTTGAAAGTGGACCAGAACCAGTGCGAAGTAGAACATATACGTTGTGAATAACGTCGCAGGAACCCGCTCCCATCTGGGACTGGCGAGTCGCTTGTTTTCATCGAATCTACTATGTTCCAGATTGTTGAAATGGAACATGATAGTGAAAGCCATCGAAAGTTGCACGGCCCAGGCGAAGAATCGCAGCCCCAAATATAGCCAGACCAGGACCGGAATGGAATGACCTGGTTGGAGTGAAGTGATCCAAAGAACCGTTATCGAACATTTGGAGTTCTCGGCAACCTCTGTGTCGGGCGACTTGGCCAAGGCCAAAGCCTCGATGATGAAGCCCGCACATTGGAAGACCGCTGTCGTTATGACGAGCCACCTGGAAGCCAAGACGTCTTTGTCAGAGTATGCCATGGATATCGATGCGCTTACGGCGTCTAGACAGGTGCTGGCAACGACGATTTCCGGAAACTTGAGGCCGCTGCGATATGATTTAGCCAGGGTGAAGGACAGGTATAGCGCTGCCAACGAACAGAATACCGAACCGAACGGGGTCCATGTACGTTCGTTCGGCACGCTAAGAAATAAGAGCTATTTAGTCTATACAGCGAACGTTCGTCCGTATAATTATTTTAAATAAGAAAAAAGTTAGTATTAAAGTTATTTACTAGCTAGATAATTTACTTAGTATCTTTCTTAAAAATATAAGCTACTAGCTATTTAAGGTAACTTAATATAGTATTTCTTCTTAGCTAATTCTTTTGCAGCTATAAAACCTTAATAATAATAAGTAATAGTAAATTATTATTATACGTAATTATTTTTCTAGCAGATAAGAAACACTACTTATTAGTTATAAAATATTACTAGTATAGAGAGGTAATTTATTACTATTTTATATATAATTAGGTAGCGTTTTTAGCTAATATCTACCTACTAGCGGTGTAAGTCCTCTAAGCTCTTAGAGCTCTCTGCTATAATAGTTACTATATATAACCTAGCATAGTAGAATAGCTAAGCGTTAAATGTAATAGGCTACGCCTAATTATTACCTTAGATCCTTAACCGTCGGTTATGTAAACCCTAAATATATACGTTTAACGCTTAAAGCTTAACTTTAGACTTTTTATTAAATTTATAAGTATTTTTTTAGCACCTTTAGCTCCTTAAGCACCTAGCCCCTTACATTAAATACTAGCTAAGTTAACTAAGTTAACTATAATAACTACGAGCAGGTAATAAAGTAATTTATAATAATATACTTATAGCTAATAATAGTATAAAAGTAATAAATAATAATAATTAAACTTAACTAAAAATTCTATTCTAAGAACGTTGTATAAGGCACTATACAACGACGCTATACATAGCACAAGAACAGTAGAAGGTATAGGAAAACTCTACTAATTTATTCCCTATATAAAAAGGACCTCTCGTAATCCCAAATAACTAGACGTATAACCCTAAAAACGTGTTCGTTCGGAGCTCTGTACGGGTCAATATGACTGTACGTTCGTTCGGCTCGAATCACTGTACGGACCGAACGTATGAAGCGAACGTTCTGTACGTTGGCAGCGCTGGACAGGTAGATCAGATCTGGCGGGGTCAAAAGTAGCCCATGTATTGGTTGCGCGGTGATATTACATACTGGATAATTGGGCGATGCACAGCTCTTTGCCTCCTTATGTTTCTCCCCTAAAATGCCCTAAGACAAGCACGACAGATAAGAAGAAGTAATTGATGAAGAGCCCCAGGATGACGCCTATACCGCCTATGTCAGGATTGAGAAGGCCTCTCTGTGGCATCGGCATCGAGATGGCAATGTAAAATCTCCTTTCGATGAGGCGTCGGGAGGCCTAACAACACTAACGCGAGGGCGAGGCTTGCTGCAGGGAATACCCTTAAGGTTTTGTAGTTCCAAAATCTTCGTGAAAGGATTTCTGCCCGGATTCGGAGCAAAATAACTTGTAGAACGTAGGGAATGAAAGGAAAAACAAGGATGACGAGTGCTTTTTCGGATGTCCACATCTCGACTGGTAAATGTCCAGTTGATAGTTGAGGAGCGAACCTATTCAGGGTGTCTTTTATCGTCGTTATCGACCTGAACAGATCATGCGACACAGCAACAGAGAAACGCAACGATGATCACAGCAACAGAAGGGCGCACCAGAACAATACGCAACTGCGAATGAGGGCGCGATGGAGCGAACCGAATGAGAAAAGGGACGTCGGGAATTAAGCGATACGAAAGGAGAAGGAATGAAACGATAGAAGAGACGCGTTTTAAATAGGATGCGTGGTAACTGGTTAGGAGAGGTGCAGGGCAAACCTGGAACATGCAGAAACAAGATGCACTTGCCCCAAATACCGCCCCCACCTCAAACAAACACTTCCTTCCCTCCACTCTTCCGCTCAAACCGCGCCCTCCCTCCGCCCATCCTGCTCCACAAACGCCCCAGTAACATGCACAAAACTCCGCGGCACCGGCGCGCTTATGAGTCCGCGCACTTTGCTCTTCGTCCGCTTTAAACCGTCCTCGGTCTTCTCACTCCCACCATCATCCCTCTCCGTCTTCTCACCCGCACTAGAGTTGGCGATGCGCTCGCTCGGCCGCATCGTTCGCGAGGGCGGCGACGGCGCTAAGCGTGAGGGCTCGTAGTCACCATTTCCGCTGAAAGTGGGATCGGGTTGGATTTGGGAAAGGCGGTGGGGAGATGGGTGTGGATGGGTAGGCGATCGAGGGATAGGATGCGAGATGGAGATTGGCGTGGAGGGGGTGAGTGTTACCATGGGTAGCTTCACAAGGGATGTGCCCTGCGAGGCGGGCCTTGTGTTGAACAGTGTGGGACTGGGAGGCGTGAGCAATCCCAGTTCGCTGCTTCCGTGTTCGGACATCTGGCGGTTATCTACTTTCGAGATGGATTGGAGCTCAGTGCCGATGCTGCGCTTGTTGGATGAGGTGGACCCCTCGGTTACGAATGACGACGGGACTTTGTGCGGCGGATCCTGGTACGCGTCTGCGTTCTCAAGAGACGTGAGTTGCAGCGATGGCGGACGGCCACGGTGCAGAGCGCGGTGGGACAGGCGCCGGAAAAGGGCGAGCCAGGCATGAAGCATGGTGGTGCGGAAGAGCAGAATGAATATGGATATACCTACAAGCTTTACTCCCACACGTTAGCGATGCCCTCTGTTCCCTTCCCCAAACACGAGAAGTGGAATAGAGCGACTTACAGATGCTAATATCAGCGAGACCAGCACGGCCGCCTTGTCGACAGTGAAGTCCTCCACATACTTCCTACACTTGTCCTTCTCCCCCTTCGACAGCGTCTGGCAAATAATCCACGTCTTCACCGGCCTGATATTCTTCGGATCATTGAACACCCTCCCCAGCTTCGCGTCCTGCGTCCAGAACACAATGAAGAAGCTTATACTCCCGATGATGACAAACACGCTGACCAGGATATTCCGCCACTGCAGGGAAAACAGTTCGCGGACGTTGCTCCACGTCTCCAGTTTCCTTCTCACCTGGATGCGCTCAGACGAGTTGATGGCCGATTGGCGCTGCATGCGCCGCAATGATCCGACGTACACGTAGAAGCAGTACCCGAAGGTGAAGCTCTGAAGGAGAAAAGGCGACGACGGCGAAGATAACGAGCCAGATCCAGAACGTGACGATAGCGTGTTCGTGGTTCGGCAGACATGTTTGCCCCATGCGGTAGCTGAACCCGGTTACAGAGAGCACGGCGATCAGGTACACCACCGGCAACACGGTCCCCACGAAGATACTCCCGATCTTGAACACACGGCCTGGATCGCGGTTCCAGAATATCCGGATGTGTAGCCACAGCGATCGCAGGAAGACCCACACGACGCTGCCCACGCCGCCGAGCGTTACGAGCGAGCCGGTCGCCGTACACGACGTGGAGGTGTGCATGTCGTGCGGCGTGATAGCGTCGACGCATAGGTCAGGATCCGTACTAACAGGGATGGCGAAGGAGAGCGAGATGGACAACACGGAGAAGAGGAGGCCGACTGAGAGGTAGTGGCGGTGTGTTGTCTCGGGGGATAGCACGGCGAAGGAAAGGAGGAGGAAGAGACAGAGGGCTACGGAGAGGATGGAGAGGTAGTTTGGGACGCGGAGTTGGTCTTGCCATTCTGATACGATTTGTTAGATGGAGAAGGGAGGGGGGAGGGGAGGAGTACGCGAGGGGTAGAGCCAGTCTTGGATGGGGCAGGGGAAGCAGCATGTTGTGCCGTCACCGAATGAGCCGAGACCGCAGTATCGTCCTGCTGTGTCTATAATTGTGTAAGAGCTATTTCTTCGAGAAGGGTACTATACGTACATCCACCCGTTCGTGCAAATGTTGCTAGGTCAAGTAGAGGCGCCGTGCAATTCCCCTGCGTCTGGTTCGCAAATTGTCCTAATGGCATCTTGAAACAACTTCGTCCAGTCCGGGTGAATTGGTTAGACTGAGTGGTTGCGACCAACTGGCCATAACATCGGACCTGTACGGCCCATCATATCGGCACCTCACCCTTTGTTTTATGGACTCGCAAGCCCTCTCCCAAAGTTCTGTCCACACGCCGAGTGGCTGCCATATCACGGCAAAGGCTTTGTTACTCTCTGGTCGGTGGCGCAAGTGCACGCGCTCGACTGCGATCCTAAAATTGTGGTGGAGGGCTGAGTGTATAACGTAATCCTGAGGAGACAAAGAATCGGGCGGAAGCCCCGAGCGGAAGAATGACTGGGAGCAGCGATTACTGACACCAGGAGTACAGAAAAAACCCAAGAGGCAAACAGGAACTAAGTACCGGGAGAAAGAAACTAGAAAGACACTAGAAGTAGAATCACTATTAGCGTAGTGCCCTTTCATGGAAATCCTACAGACGCCATCCCACGTCAATATCTTGGTATCACAAAACTAAGCAAACTCTTCTCCTGCCATGCCAAATCAAACCGGAACGCCCGTAAATCCTATTTTGAGCTTCGGCCTGGCACCGTCGACCATCTCTGAATGGAACTGGTCCCTCCACCATTTCGCATCCTCTTTCGCCTGCACGTACGTCTCCCGTGCCTCGGGCACCAAGGACTGCACATCTTCGTCTTCCAAATCAGGTAAACCATTTGTTCCAACGTCCAAGAAATCAGCATCCGGTCCCGGTAGTCCTAAACCAGCGTATGGCGGTTTCTGCACATATGTGTCAACGACGAAGTAGTGCTTGCGAACGAGCGGAGGCACATCGCTCTCTTCTTGTGGGACTTCCTCCCACTTCGCATGGGTAGGCTGTGTTGTCCTAGGGTAGCACAGCAGGTTCGTGTGTGGGTCGTAGATGCCCTGCATGTTTGCTCGGCGCATGGCAGAGAGGTTCGCATTGAAGCGACTATGGGAAGTCAGTATTTTTGGAGGAGATACTAGTTAGACTGCAGGATGCCTGCTTACCTCGCGGAGCTGGCATGCTCGAACTGCCAATTGGCGGACGTGATGTTGACCTTTCGTTTTCCAGGCACCACTTTGCCATTGGCCGTGGGAACACTAGGAACCCCGGTGTGATAGACGCTACTCGCACCATGCCACGCGACGTATTGGTTCTTGTTGTATGGTTCGCCCGGAGGTGGCAGTTTGTCGTGAGGTTCCGCTAGCTCACCCTCGACATCGCCCCGCTCACGCGCCTCGGTCTCGTAGTAGTCGTCGATGACTTTCTTGCCGCCGATGATGATGCGCGCTCCAAATTCGCGGAACACTGAACGCGCTGTGACAACACCGATAGCGCGACCTTTGTACGAGTGAGGGATGATCTCGCGCTCAATCAGGTCGCGCTTCTCTGCATCGTCGATGATAATCTTGTGGAGCTTCATGTGCTTGGTGAAGAACAGATAACTATCCCGGAAGCCGCAGCATCGCGCAGGCTCGGTAGACAACATGTACAGTCTGTCTCCCCGACCGCTAATAGTGAAGACGCGCACACGGTAGTCTCGGCCGTCTTGCAGATTGCCGTTCTTGTCGACCTTCTTCTCGCCTTCGGGATCTTCGGGCAGATTTACCTCGTCGTTGACCACGTCCATCATGGTGCCCTCCTTGTCGATAGCCACTCGCGTAGGACCTTGCGCCGGGCCACCTCTGGGACGACCGCGGAAGCCTCCACCAGCGGGTCGGCCGCGCTTGCGCTTGATGGGAGTGCCAGACTGGGAGCCATCGTCAGCTACCACATTCCAATCCGGCGGGCGATTCTTGGGCGGGCGTCCGAGGCGCTTCTTGCGCGGCAGCTGGATGACAGGCGTAGCAGAGCGTTCCGAGGGCGCTTTCTCCTCCTCGTCCGACTCTGCCGCAGGCGTGCCGGCATCTTCCTCTTCGGCAGGCGTCTCGGCGCGGGACTCGGGTGCATCAACCACGTCTTCCATTTCGTCGTCGTCGTCGTCGAAGTGGATTGGTGTCGCGGGCGTGCTGCGACGGGCGGCTGCGCGGGATGGCCGACCGCGGGCCATTTTGGACAGTAACCGGGTCTTGGCAGGCGCAAAGCGAGTGAGTGAATGCGACTTGGCCGAAGGCTGAAAGGTGAGAGAACGCGCAATGGGTGTCAATGAATGATGGTAGGGATGCGCGCAGCTAGCTAGGAGCGCAACGCGCCGCCTTCTCGCTCGGGCCAGCATCACGTGCAGTCCAACTTCACTCCATCCTTCTCCGAGGCGAGGTCGTTCGGAAAACAACAATATTTGCAATAATGACTCCTTCGATGGGTCCTTTACTTTGGCCCATCAGAAGCTCGTCCTTGCCGTGGCGCAATAGGGGACGATAGCCTCGATGAGCACAACCATTGATAATGCCATCATGGAAGCTACACACTGCGCGTGGCAGGCGCTACGTACGTCGTTGTCGAAGCCTACTCCAAGTTACATCTGGGAAGTTCTTCATAGCTTCCTCTCCCGTCCAAGGCGGCTTCTGTTGCCAGACATGGAAAGCTGCAGGTGCAGGCTGTGCCAAACAAACAACTTTGACACGCCCAAGTCCTCCTCCGTAGTTGTTCTCGTCCACCCATACAACTCTTGACCCAAGGTCTCGACGACACTGCGCATGCAGGATGACGCTGCACCGCCTTGCCGTCAAGACCAAGAAGAGTCTTTCTGGACTCTATTCACAGAAAGAGAACACCCAAACTTCCTCTAGGTGCGGCTATTCCATGCGATGCAACAAATTGGCACTAACCTTCGCAGCACGACTCCGGACAAGAATGCTAAGAAATTGACCGTCACTCCTCCGAAGACCGCCTGCTCCGCTGTCGACGACGTTGGCTTCCTGCGAAGCGATGACGATGCATCACCTACCAGCAAGGAGAGTCCATCTAGGCGCCACCGCCTTATGGGCTCTTTGCGGAGCATCAAGTCCTTCCGGACCCTCCGTTCAAGCCACAGCGGTTCCAAGAAGAGTGATGAGGAGCCTACTGAACCAGAGTCCCCACACACGCCGGTACGTAATGCTTCAACTTGGAGCTGCTTGACGTTTGTTACATCATCGATGCCGGATCAAATCTGGAGCATCACTTCACATCTTCATACATTTCCTAGCCTCCGCTGACTTATTCCCGCCCGCGTAGGTCAGGGAGACTCCTTCTGTCTCGCTCAACTTTGAGGCGTCCCCAATGAACGAGCCTATGTTCGGACCAATGACACGTACGACTTCTGGTTCCTCCAGCTTGCGGGTTCATCGTTCGTCGCCCATCACTGTTCCAACCGCGAGCCGCAACGCGACCCCCATGGCCAACGGTACTCCACCCGGATTAGGAGCCTTCCCTGTTAATACCGTGCCAGATTCGCCCGCTCCCTTGCAAAGAGCGTATGTGCAGGAAGCTATCATCAACAATGCTGCAAAGACAAGCACCTACTCAGATCCTTCGGACCTTGGGATCGAGGTGGACCCCCTTCCCACTCCCATGCCTGGCACGAATCTTCCCCTTGAGGACGCCACGGCACCGGGTATCATGGTGACATCCCCATCGGCTCCTTCAATGCGCCGGGGTAGTGCACAGGGCTACTTCGATAGTATTGTCGTCGCTGATGAAAGCGGCTTCGAGCGCACCAAGACCTTGGACACCGAAAGCGGCTTTCCCACTTTCGGAAATACGAACTCTGAGGCCATCGGGAACATCACTGCAGAGCATAGCATACCAGCGTGTGCTTCCGAGGTCCCTGAGCTTGCACAAGCTTCTCTCGATGAGCCGTTCTCGTTCCCCCCAACCAGCGACACTCCCGCCATCGGACCTAAGACTCCTTCCGGATCGAACGACTATGGTGATGGCCTAGCCTACGTTGTTTTCGACAGCCCCGAGCCTACCAATCGTGTAGAAAAAGTCTGCAGCGAGTCTGATGAGACTCCTGATGGAGTATCACACCACCAAGAGAGCTCTCAGGAGTGGACCGATGCGCATACCCATGACAGATCTTTCGAGTGGATCGACAATATGGAAGGTGCTGTCACCGATGTGACTGACCTGAGCACGTCCACGAATCCGGAGCAAGAGGCCGGTGCTGAAGCCAAATTACTGGCCGCCATCAAGGAACTCGATGATGCCACACTCCCCGCGCAGTCACCTCCTGTCGACAATGAGAAGGCCCTCCTAGAACTCATTCGCGCCTACGCTCACCTCCGCCAGGACACTAGCAGCGAGGACGATGTGTGCGACATCTCGATTGACGAGCCTGACATCGCTAGGGAGATCAAGGAGGACGTCGAGACGTCGATTCGCGTCATGAACAGGAGCTTGGGGGGCTAGGTATGAACATACGATGCGTGGACAAAGGGTTTGAATAATGAGGTTAGAGCGTTGAGGCCAGTTTTGCTTACTCCCAATATTCTTTTCCGCAAACACAGAGTATTGCTATATTGGTAGCAAAAGCGAATATCACATTCTCCTGCGTCTTTCACGTGTCACCTTCCGTTTCAGTCAATCCGAATCTCTTCTTCCAAACGCAGCACTTTACCTACCTAACTACCAGTGTAGCAAGACACACAGCATCAGACTTGCCAAGCTTCTTCGATGTGTGTGATGGTATCATTCAATATCCAACTCCTCATCCAACCTTTCCCAAACACAGCACCTTGCCATCTCACAAACTTGCATCAGCCGGCACCACTCCCGCACATCCCTGCCTCACATCTGCCGCAAAACTCTCCACTCAATATACACGACGGTTCTCGCCTCTATGCATGCAGCGCATGAACGCAGTCGCACGCCTGCCTCCTCGAGTAGGTATTGTTGGTCCACGTCCAGAAGTCAGGCCACCGCCCAAACGCCGTTAGTCACGCGCGTCACCCCAACGGTAATACTCGTACGATGCCCACTGCACTCCCCCCACCACGCCGTGGATCAGATCATGTTTGCGTCGCCGTCGCGTAGCGGTTGCCCGCAGCGATGGCCGCGGTTCCTGTTCGTAGTATATAAAATTCGTGATGCGTCGCCGGGTGGTTGCGGCCCCTGTTTGCCCGCACGAGAACCCGACTACAGGTGTAATTCACGATGAGCACCGCGCAGGCTTCGGCGGTTGAAGGCGACAAAGACAACGCTACTGTGATTATCGGCGCAGGCATTATCGGGTTGTCGACCGCATACTATCTGAGTCGCTCGGGAAGCACGAAGCCGGAGAGTATTCACCTTGTTGACGCGAGCGCGGAGCTTTTCCGCTGCGCGTCTGGGTTCGCGGGAGGGTTTTTGGCGAAGGATTGTATGTCCCACTTCTCCCCTCTCATTTGCTTCTTGCAAATATTTGTATAAGAATGGGAATAGAAGCTAATTGAGGGGGTGGAATAGGGTTTGCACCAAGCAGCGCCTCCCTCGGCGCGCTTTCCTTCAGACTCCACAAAGACCTCGCCGACGCCCACGATGGCAGGAGAACTTGGGGCTACGGCGCCAGCACGGGGATTTCGCTGAGTCAAGATACCGAGTCGGCGGTAGGAGGGAGCGGGGAGGATTGGCTGGCGGATGGAACGAGTCGGGCGGAGGCAGCGAGGGAGCAGAAGGTTGTGGGCGGGAAGGGCCCGGTGTGGTTGAAGGCGAAGGAGGGACTGGAGGTCATCAGCCAGGAGGGGACGGTGGCGCAGATGTAAGTACAACCTTTTGGGCAAAATGGGGAAGCGGTGATACTGATGCTGTGGCAGTGATCCGCTGAGATTTTCCCAATGGCTACTCGAGCGGTGCAAGGAGAAGGGTGTGCGGGTTCATCATCCTGCGAAGGTGATTTCGGTTTCGAAAGATGCGGATAATGTGTTGGACGGCGTACGGATATCTAAAGATGGGTCGGAGACAGAGTGTAAGCCCTTCATCGTCATCAACTGACGTCTGGCTGATCGCAACAGTACCGTGTACCCGTCTCGTCCTCGCCTCTGGTGCCTGGTCTCCGCGTGTTTTCTCGACCCTTTTCCCTAAATCCTCTACTAAAATACCCGTTTCCGCGCTGGCTGGCCATTCTCTCCTCGTACGCAACCCCTTCCACAATCTCAGCCCCGAGCAAGCAGATGCAGAAGTCTGTCACGCGCTCTTCGCAACAGACGACATTGGGTTTTCACCAGAGCTCTTCTCAAGAATAGGCGGAGAATTGTATCTCGCAGGCTTGAACAGCACAATGATTCCTCTACCTGAACGCCCGGAGGATGTGAAAGTCGATATGAAGGCCATTGATCAGATGAAGAAGTGCGCAGCACGGATGATTGGAGCGGTGGACGGAAAAGAGATGGAGGTTTTGAGAGAGGCCTTGGTAAGTCACTTTACCCTCGAATCGCTGGTAGCACCGAAGACTAACGAATGATTCAGTGCTTCAGGCCCGTCACAGCAAGCGGACGCCCGCTTGTATGCCGCGTCCCCAACACCAAACTCGGCGGCGGCCTGAAGACGCGGAAAGACGGCGAAGGAGGCGTCTTCCTAGCAGCCGGCCACGGTGCTTGGGGAATTTGCCTGGCTCCTGGCACCGGGCTAGTCATGTCAGAACTGATCGAGGGCCGGCCCACATCTGCGAATCTCTCTGCGATGGCGCTGCCATCATGATGCACTCTCTTTCACTCGCACAAGGCATTGGGACGGGACGGTATGGCACACAAAACAGAGCTCCGGAGAGGACTTTTCATATAAGTTATCCAAGCCTCTTTATTGTATAGTAGACTTAGGCATCAATGCATACATAGATTTCTCCGACAATGCCGTCTAGATCGATCTATGGTACCGACATCGCTCGCGCTCGCAACAACCAAGGCGCACTCACCTGTCCCCCGCACCCCCAACAACCCGCGATCACGCCGCGATCACGATGTCCGCTTTCCCACCAGCCTTCCAGCTCCCGGAAACTCTTGCGGCAGCTTTGTGGGCCACTAACAGCCCAACCCCACCGGAGGAACCACTCGAATTGATCGGAGCTGGACATCATAGTGACGTCACGCGCTGGAGCTTGCACTCCCCGCTATAAGAAAGCTCCAAACGGTAACAGCCGTCCGCAGCAGCAACCGCGGACAGCTACAGCAAACAACTAAAATTTCACATCTTGATTCTCTACTTTACACCAGTTGAACTGCAAGAAACATGCCTCGCCAGGGAGACGGATCCAGTGACAACGGCCCCATCGAGACGGGCTCAAACCTCGTACACGGCACGTCGGGCGATGTACGTTTCCTTCCTGCACTCTCTCCTACCCTACAATCAAGTATACTTGAATATAAGTCTGTTCATGGATTAATCATTACCCCGCAGGACTCCCTCAAACACGCGTCCAAAGTCGCGCCCATGCCCGAACCCGAGAAGGGCGCCGGTACGTTTCCCTGATAGTTTTCACAACTGGATTTGGCAGTCTGCTAACAAGTAAACAGCGCTCCCAGGCATGAACGCATCGGGCGGCGGCGCCGCGGGCGAGCACCAGGGCCAGCACGCGCAGGACTCGAATAAGCCGCCGATCGTGGACCAGACTACGAAGTCGTAGACACTCGTCCCACACTGTGTCTATCCGCTGCACACCTATACCTTTGGAAAGATAAGGGAGGGGGGTTGGAGGAGGCGGTGCGATGAGCCTTTGCACCAAGCGTGCAAGTAAGGCTACCACGACGGTAAACCCATGAGCTGTATGCGAACCACCTGCAAGTCGGACAGGAGCAGATTAAGCATAATGAATCGAATCATTTAATCGAGGATGTATAATCTTCTATACCGTGATCCTAGCACTGCTATTCTCATCCATACATACGAACTGCTTAACTTCGCGAATGCTGTGCAACAACAGGGCAAGGAATCCTCGCAATAGCTGGAGGATGGAAGTGTGCTGACGCGAGACTGGGTCGCTCACCTCACCGCACCACAACAAAATTGGAAGCGAATACGCATAGCGCACTGGCGTCAGCTGAATAGAGCGCCGTATGCATGCAATGCGGAAAGGGAATACGGGCGGGCGCTTACAGGTCGGGGCGGAGAGGCCAGGTGGTCTGGAGCTGCGGCGTTGGCTACGTCAGGCACAATATTAGCGACAAGAAGAAAACCTCACTAGAAGCGAAGAATGTGGGTGTGATGTGAAGTGAAGTGTAGTTCATTGCTATATATGAAAGAGCCAGCCCTTGGTCCTTTCCAGCCATGCAGCTAACGACCCCCATCGACAAAACTGCCCGTTTTACAGTAGTCAAACACGACAACGTCAAAGAAGACCCAAAAGACCCTTTTCATGCCCCGACGCTATTCAATAATTGAAAACCCCCCCACCGTGATGCCCTAGACTCCTTTTGCCGACCCTGGAATTGTCTAGACCGAAGTGACCGTAAACGCCTTTTCATACCGCCATCTAGGCTGGCCCGCCACGCTCCTCCCAGTGACCGAGCGACCTCCTCGATGGTAGTACTACGCTGCGAGAGCCTCGTCGCTAGCAGTGGCTGCGCCAGAGGCTGTCTGCATATCGAAGTACTTTGCATCAAGGTGGTCAGAAAGGTCAAGGTCGGAAGCGTGGCCGGCGTCGAAGAGAGCGGGCGTGAAGAAGGGGTCATGGTCAACAAGGCCCGTAGTAGTTCCCAACTCGTTGTTGCTGAACTGGTCGAAGTCAAAAAGGTCCTCAATAGGCTGTTTGTCCATGGGAGTGTGAGGTTGAAAAGCGAGAGGAAGGCCCATATCGCCGTTAGGGAGGCCGTGGGTGCTGAAGTCGACCGACACTGCAGGTCGCACAATATCTCTGCAGGATATCGTGTCTGGTCGAAATCAACGGCGGCCTCGCTAAAGTTGGGCGTTTCGGGAGAGCATGACGAATCACGCGGGGAGTCGAAGCTGTCCATGGTCATGGAGACAGGGCTAGGGAATCCAGTCGAGGAGGTAGTCTTGGCTGGGTTGATGGTGTCTGGGCTCGTAAACGAGCTGTATTCTGAGACGGAGGTGTTGTCGAGGTCGATGTCTAGGTTGGCCTCGGGGACCTCGCCAGGGTATTTCTGGCGGTAGGCCTTGAGCTCGGTGGTCATTTGGGCGATCTGGCGCCGGGCGGCCATGAGGTCTTGCTCCATCTGGTCTTTTTCAGCCTGGAGGAGCTCGTACTCTTGCCGCTTGCGCTCGCGTGAGTTGTGGGCGGCCAGGCGGTTTCGCTTGACACGCTCAATGCGACGTTGCTCCTTCTCGTCTTCGGTCTTAGCTCGCTTGCGCGGGGGCAGGTTCGTCTTGGGCTCAGGGAGCACCTGCCCCCACGACTTGCGCTTCTTAGCCGACTTGCCCTCCTGGCCAGCGGGTGCTGGGCTGGAGGCTGCCGTAAATGGTGGAGGTGCCGGGGCCGATGTGAAAGGGTCCTGGTGGAGATCCTCCATCTTGATGGTGGTGGTGGAAGGGTCCACGGTGGGTGGCGGTGTGAGAGAGGCCATCATGGGTTCCGCGTTCATTGTTGCTGGTGATGAAGAGTTGCAGTAGAAAGAGTCCATCCCCGTCTAGTAGTGTGTTGTCGATGCGTGTGAGTGCTAGTGCATCTAGGCAGAGGGGAGGAAAAATGATGGGTGATAAGCTATCGAGCTGAGTTGACACGGTGGCCTTTATGTTAGGCGACAGGCCCAGCGGAGGCAGGGGCGCAGCGCCGCTTTGTCCCTTACGGCATAGACGCTTAATCTAATTTGGGAGGCGCTCCTTCCCCGATCGCGCACGGGCATGCGACGATCAGGCCCTTCTGTAACGCACATTCGAACCACCCAAGGTGATTGAGTGACCTGGATTTCCATATTGCCTGTGGCCACTGGATAAACTACGTCCGTATTCTCTCGTTAATTCTACCGTATTGCTCTGTCTGGCTGCGAGAGATGTTGAGCTCGCTATTGTTGTGCGTACCGTGGAGGCGACCAAGACGGCCCCCCCACCACTCTCCCTAGGACGGGCCAACGACGTTTCACAGTCGGAGACCGTCGCTCAAGGGGGCAGTTCCAGCACGTCCCCAGGGGTGTTCTAGTACATTCCCGCGAAACTGCCCCAGCTACGCCTCGACTTGGTGGGTCGCTATGGGAAGCTTTGCTATTTTGTTTCGACTCTACTACGCCGTTCTCTACGCCGTTCTCAGGTCGAAGGTGCAAGCAGGCTTTCAGCCAGCTCAACATCGACGGCGCGGTACAAGAATAGCGCTTCATCATCAATACCCACTCGTCAGCCCTCGGTGATGCGGGCCCTGCTGATGGGATCCACTGGTGGCGTACGAACGTTACGAACGCACGAAACACTGCTCCGTGCAGTCTGACGACGGTCCGCTACCTAGTGCCAGGAACCACCCACGTGGTACGAGCTTAACGGCTGCGATACTGCTCCCTTTGCTCGTTCAGAATTGCTACAGTTGATTCTTTGCAAGTCACGCCCGCAGTTGTTATCAAAATTCATCTGTGCCTTCCGTGCGAGACCGCCTCGGCTCTGTGTGCATGCATGGAAGCAGCAAGCGAAGCCTTCTCGAGCCCTCTCTACCCCATATTCATCTATTTCTCCGGGGCACCTCAATATCCCCGCATACCCGTCCAATATACAGCGTCGGCTCTGCATATTGCGATGCATGTACCAGAGGGTACTACGGTACAACGACCGGGAGATTTACGCTTTTCTGGGGTAAGGACCCTGTTGCGGGAGCACGAGGCCAGGCACAAAATAAAATTTATCCTTGCGCCGCACCAACTCCCAGACTGTTCCTGTCGCACGAGCATACCATGGGTGTTTGGAAAATCTGCAGCAGAGAAATAGATGCGAATGATACAGTTTAGATGCTCGTGCGGATGCAGTAGCATGAATGCAATGGTTCACGCAACTTCCGGGCGGCTTTTAAAATATCCGCCCAGAGACCCTGATTTGCGATTAAGTGGCTGGAACAGGCAGCTGTGTACCGTGCTGTGCGGTATGTGATAGCCGATTGTTTGCGCCACTAATAAAGGTCCAGGTGGAGGTCACTGTCGGATTCGGGGCCGTGTCCGTCGTACATCGCCAGTGCGTTTCTCCTGTGCGAGTCACTCGTGGTCTGGTACCTCTAAGCTCAACGCTATCGAATGACGCGCGTTCACGAAGGCAGCACCATTCGGACCTGTAGCAGTGCTCAAAATGCAGTTGCCTGGACTCCTATCCGTCATGAACCTCGCCATTCTTCGTTATCCACGATTCCGTCAACATCTGAAAGAATACATTGCAACAGAACAACGAATTTGAATGAGTCAAATGTCGACTTTTGGCTGGAACAATCGATCAAGCTTGCAAGACCACGAGTAGGGATGCGGTGACGCGCTGCCGCCTGCCCGCAGGCTATGACTCCAAGCAGATCTCGGAGGAGTAGTATGTGGGTTCGCGAGCGAGGCCCGTGAGGACGATCTGCGAAAGGATTACGCGATGTCGAAGTCGCATCTTGATTCACTTTGTCGTCATCGGACAACCTGTTTCCTTCTGTTTCTCACCCAACATCGGGCCAGAAACAGCTGTACGCCACCTCGCTGCGTCAATGACGTATCGAACATAATTAATCTGAGGGAACATGGCCTTGACCGGAACGTCTTTGGGAATTCGACATTTCGAGATTTCGGGATTGTAGAGGGCTTGCGAAGGAAGTAGCTCCATGCAAGACGTTCGGACTTCGTGTGCACTAACTGTACCTAGCGTGTCTTTTATCGTCGTTATCGACGTGAACAGATCATGCGACACACAGCAACCGAGAAACGCGACAATGATCACAGCAACAGAAGGGCGCACCAGAACAATATGCAATTGCGACTGCGAATGAGGGCGCGATGAGGACGGAGACGTAACTGTACCTAGGAACCCTCCTTGCTTAACTCTACTTCGTCGCTTTCTCTCTGCTTAAGATCATTTAAATATAATTCAGGGACCCAACTAATCCTTTTAAACACTCTCTGCCAACAGTTGATAGCCGTAGTCCCATAATCAGTCTTCTCTTGCATTGAGTATTTTAACGACAGACGCTCCTTCTCGCGTCTATCCTGCTTTATACCTCACCCCACGCGTGTGTCTATTTAAGAAAAGTATCTTCTTCCCACAAATAATACTTCCTTCACAGCGCCAAACAAGTAAAATTACCTTACCACCTTACTACTTTCACGCAAACCGCAGACTGCCTCTACAAAAAGAAGAGCAAAAAAGAATGGGCGCCCTGAGATTCGAACCCCAGTCTCCCACAAACCTGACCACCCCCTCGCGGTTATGATACTCTCCCTTAATCCTTGACGCGGTAAGGGCTATGAGTAGCTGACGACCTTGAAGCCTGAAACGACTACGAAATGCCGACAAGCAGGACTGAAATCCTGACACGGCGCCGTGACCTTGGGCGATGACCTGGGTCGCTTGGGCTGTTCGTAAGGTGTGGGCGTCTTACCACTGGACCACACGCCCTGTTGCTTTGTTGATGGAGATTTTTTGTGGTGATAAATATGTATAGATGTAGTAAATACGCGAGTTTGGTGAGAGAATCTTGTGTGAGCGGTCTTGCGGATAGTGAAGGAGGGCCATAGTAAATTTCGCAGGTGTTACTTGCTACAATGTACGAATTGCTCCAGGTACTTGCCCAAATATGGGCTTTTAGGGCAAGCATTGATGCTGTTACAGTCTTTGATAGAACCATGTACATATTGCCTGCGTTGATCTGCATGTCTTGTTTCCAAACTCGGTACGGCACACTCCGTTCATCGTTTTATACACTATACTGTGCCATCATACATAAAAATACGTAGATGCGCCCGCCGCGGAAAATCCCCACCCAATTGATGATGCTTTACCGAAGAGGTATCACTCTGTCTCCCCACCAACGCGCCAGTGAAACTCGCTTGTCCTTGCTTTTAAACATCTCCTTTAGAGCCCCATGCAAAGGGTAGTGGCCGCCAAGATCACCTTACTGGAACTCATCTATCGTCATTCCTCAGGTGACAGTTCGAACGCGCCTTGGGATAACCGCTGCAATCCGTCTAACTCGCTTGCTGAGGTTCTTGATCTCATCGCTGCTCCATGAGCGCAGACTCGTACGCGTGATGATGATCTGGAGGACCTCCAAGGAATTCATGGCCCTGAATGGCTCACGCATCCGCTCAATGTGCCACTTGTTCCCCTCACATCTGTCTCCCTCTACACTGATCTCGAGCCTGAAATGATGTATCTTTCCAATGTCGATACCAGACGGCATATACGCGGTGAAAGGCCTGTCGCTGTCGAACACGTCGAGAAAATCCCTTGTTAAGGCTTTCAATTCATCTGAAGGCTCCGCTCCTCCCAAACTATCTTCGATCTTTATGATGCGCTCAATATTCATTTCGTTTGGAGTTCCGATCGCAGCGAATTTGGTCTTCGTGTACAGAACGCCAGTAGTCTTGCTATGAATTTGTCGACACAAGCGCAGGATGCTCATCTCTAGCAGTGCTAAAGAGCGAGGTTCCTTGGAGAGGATGCGATTTTGGATGATGGGGAAGAATGGCGTAATCCTGAAGCGCTTTAAGCAACTAGTGAATAATGCTCCCCGTTTAGGTTCGATCCCGATATTAGAAGAGGTTAACTAATTACTTTAACTATTATAAGTAAATAACCTACTTCCAAGGTTATTACTTATATAATACTTATATTTTAATGTACCTACATCCAATTGAAAAAGGGAGGCTGCTAAGGTGCGGCTGAACTATCACGTGCCTCCTAACCCCCCTTACCTCTAAGAGAACACCCCAGATCTATCAATGACCAACATTCGTATACATCATGTTACTCACATATCGTCATCACACGCCGTGTTGAAAACTACGACAATCAGCTCACACCCTACTCATGACGGCACCTGGGGTTTACCACCGCACAGCTTCTCATCATGGCAGCCAGACCGAACCTGTTAGCTGATCTCTCAGCTGAGTTGCGACCCACGGGACTACCCGACTCCAGCGACAAAGCGAAAACAGTGCCCTCAACTCACACGGGGCTTACATACCGAAAACTCCAGGGCAGTGACATCCGGCTCCTGACGATCAATACGAATTCCGCTTTCTTCAACATGGGCGTTGCAATCGACAAACGTGTTCATTGCACGCTAGGACACTACTCTTTCGGTGCGCCCAATGCTTCGACGGCGCTCGAGACAGCATTGGCTGCCCATGATAAGCCTTGGTCGGGGTCGATACGTTCCCTAAAAGTGCGCATCAAAAGTGATGACAGTCCACTCACGAGACACATGAAGAGCGCGGGCCTAGGAAAATGGGCTGATTGGCAGCCAGGTACCTCGCGCAATATGCTCAAAGGCAGCCCCGCGTTGGCGATGGAGTACGCAACGATACGTGAGGTGCCCGGCCGGTTTGACTGGGGCGACTACGTAGCACTTTCATACACCTGGGGTGACCCAAAAGAGACGCGCGAAATTGTTGTTAATGGCAAGTCTGTGCAGGTGACCGTGAATCTTGAGGCGGCATTGCGGGCGTTGCGCGACAAGGCGCCTGTCAAGGCTGGCTTGAAGTTGTGGATTGATGCACTGTGCATTAACCAGGATGATAATGACGAGAAGGGGGTGCAGGTCAAGCGGATGGCGGATATATACCGACAAGCGTATACTTTACTCACATCTTGATGATTCTTGATGCTAATCACGTGGTAGTTTCGACGTGGTGGTCTGGCTGGGCCCCGAGGCCGACGAGAGCTGGAAAGCACTCAAACTCATTGAGATTCTCTCTGACTCATGGGAGAAAGATCAAGGCAAATGGTTGCGAGAGTATCTTGACAGCGATGAAAATTCGCTCTTCAAGCTCAGACCTCCAAACGAACCGTCTTTGATCGGCTGTTGGCACGCGCTGCGTAATCTCATGTTCAGACCTTATTGGAAACGCGTGTGGATTATTCAAGAGCTTGTGGTGAGCAGAAATAGCTCACCAGTGTTATGTGGAAGTAGCGCCGTCCGGTATAGCCAGCTTTCCGATGCCCTCTGCAAGTGGATAGGTGCCGAGGGTCAGCACATTCTTCGTAGATATATGATTTTTGAGCGGTTGCACATGCCGAGGGACGCGCATGCCACTGCTAATCCGGGGTCTGCAGGATCGTTTGTGGACATTGCCAAACAGTTCGGTGGTCTCTCCTTCAATCCTGCCATCAGAGAGAGGAAAGGAATCATGGACAGTGTCATCATTAATGACTGGCGTCTTGACTTTGAAAGGCTCAACTTCATCAATCGACTGAAGTACACTCTGGGTCTCACGATGGATTCACATTTACATCCAGCCAATCTCGTTGCTTTGGGACGGCAGAGCGACGCAGGATGGGCACACGACAAGGTCTACGCCTTCCTGGGACTGATGGATCCAAATTTTACTAAGAAGATTGCGGTCAACTACAAGGAGTCAGTGGAGGGAGTGTACACTGATTTCAGCGTTCAGTGGATGCTCGAGGCAGGTACACTCGACATGCTGACATACTGTGAGTTCGAAGACGGCCAGAGCCCAACCTGGGTCCCAGACTGGCGCAATATGGACTTTCAGCCGCTGCTCTACATTGGAGACCACGAGAACAAGTATTGTGCCGGTGGTCACTATACGGATAAAATCGCCTTTTTCCCAGATCTCAAGCTGGTTAAGGTGCAGGGTGCACTGGTCGACGAGATCGATGGCCTAAGTGCCACGTTGGACGAGTCGGCCATGAGCATAAAGCAGCCTCTTTTGACCGCCAATGGCTATAGTGATACTGATGAGTTGCGCGACGCCCTCTGGCGCACGTTTCTGGGTAATCGCACGTTTGAGTTCAGGGTTCCCGAGTCACAAACTGCGTATGGCGGGGACTTCCGCGCGCTACTTGACATACCGCTTCCCGAGACTGGCGGGCACCTTCCGGCACCATACGACCAGGACTTCTACACCTTTATCGAGACCAATGCCAGCTTTCGCCTCGCTGGACGCCCGTTAGAGAAGTACTTCGCGAATGATGGCCGGCGTGAGCCTATCGCTAACGACCCGGCATCTGTGCGCATGATGAAGGAAACCCTGCAGGACTCGGTGGGCCGTACGACATGGATGCTTTCCCGCCGCCGCCTTATCACAACCAAGATAGGGCTTGTAGGAGTGGTCCCGCGAGCAGCACAGAGAGGTGATCGCATTGCAGTACTCCAAGGATGTCGGGAGCCGTTGGTACTGCGCCCGAAGATCAATGGCGAGGAGGTAAATTATCAGGTTATTGGGGCGTGTTATGTGCATGGCATAATGGAGGGTGAGCTCTTGCGGATCTGGGATATGCCGAACTTCAACAAGCGACCTTTATATTTGTGCTAAACTCCCTTCTTTCGAATGGGTGGCAGGTGGTGTGCTCCTTGCTGGAAGAACAATGCCAGGGATGATCAAGATGGAACAGTGTTGATACGTAATATGCATGCCATTTGATTGTCTCAAATTCGTTATTTAATGGAGCAAAACCGCAAGTCTGGAAAAGGGTGTCCAGTCCCGCCTCGTCCATGTAACACTGATCCAGACCAGCCGACGTGAATGCTTGTCACATTGACCGCCGTACCGTCATTCCTGCAATAGCATAGTGCAGCATCCATTCTGCCAAACGTGTCCACTCTCTACCCTTACCAGCCGTTCTACCGCGGCTTCACACAGCTCGCGAAGCTCCAAAGTTGACCCTTATCAGTCACTGTGCTCACCCCTCTCCTCCCACGCCAACGATAGCCTCCAGCACCTCCCCATCGACGGGGTCGTAGCCGCTGAAGTCCCCATACCGCAAGTCCTCCGGCGGGATACCCCAGACGACTTTCTGTACACGCGACGGAATAGCCTCTGCGATCTTCTTTAGCAATTGCCGGTGATTTGTCGTTGGGGCAGCCACCACAGGCCAATCCGCCACATAATCATTGCCTGTTCCTAGAGAAGGTTCGTACGTGGCAACGATCTGTAGCGTCTTCAAATCAACCATCATGGCGAAGAGTTCTGCCACATTCTGCGCGTAGATATATGCGAGGCGGGACCGGCTAGGGTTCAACAGCAGAATGATCTCGAGGCGAAAGTGCTGAATCCGGCCAATATCAATTCCTTTTGGGAGGAACTTGAGCAGATGATGGCATGGGTCGGTCAGGTTGGTGATGACAGCGAAAGTAGTTTGAGAGTAGAGAACATCCCTGCCTTCGGCGTGGGTTTGCTTGCAGAGGTGGAGGATAGCGGTTTCGCGAACGGACGGGTGCTGTTTTGTCGTTGCTTGGGCGATACGCACTCGCATGGCCCATGTGTAGTTCGACATGAGCAATTCCTTGGCCTGGTAGGGCGGTGTGGTCCAGGTGTGGCTCGAACCGTAGATCGACTGGGCGAGTGGAGTTCGTATCGCCTGGCGGAGGACCAAACTGTTCCCAAGGGTAATACTGTCGACGTAGTGGGTGACTGGGTCGACAGGGTAGCCGCGGTGGATCGGGGCCAGTAGTAGGCCATAGATCTTGTTTCGGAGCTCAGCCTACATCATCACAGAATTAGTATTGATCAAAGAAGGGTAAATTTCGGTAACATGATAGTCTACCGTGGTCGCGTCAATATTTCCCAGTACCGTGTTAACTTGCACAGGCAACCCAAAGGGTGTTGGTACCGAAAAACTGCCTCATGACTGTAGACGGGTTGTTGCCTAGTGCAGGGTCTTACATACCGGTAGTTTCAGAAAAGGAAACGCTTTCGCCTTTGTGGACTGCCCATGCTGCGGGACCGAGTCATTTAAAGCCATTGTGCGTGAACAACTTCGTTTAGCAACTGGTAGATTAACTAAATTGCGGATGTAAGAGAGTTGTGAGGCCTGAAGTAGTGAAGAAGTGCGGAAAGGAGTCAGGCGGGCGCTTAACAACGAAGGCGGGACCAGGAGTACGCCAAGCAAGACTACGAGGAAGCTACTATCCCGGGCTTAAGGGTGAGCTAAGCTCATTCATCGTCACCAATATGAGAAACAGAGTACAGACACCTCTCGTCGTGTAGGCTAGTCGCGCATTACTCATGAGCAGCCATGGCCACTCTGCAATTTTCAGTCCCTATAGAGAACAATACTTCTTTACGAAGAAGGCACCACTTCATGGTCTTTTCCCCTGTCTTCCTCAACATCAATTCGTTTCCGATCATACCGTGCCGGCATGAACGGATACGTTATTGTCGTGGGGTTCTTTGCGGATTGGAGCGAGTAGTAGGTTGTACGCCTTGTTATGTAGCTACGCTGGTAGCTTTAGAAACGGTAACGTCTCTTCGCCATCTGCAAGCTCTGCACTGGGCTTGACACCGAATCTCGCTAGTCAGTGCCGCGCAACTCTTTCAGCGGATAGTGCGGCGACATGGACTAGTTCCACGTCTCTACCACCGCTATGTCCCAGCTTGTATGATACGGCGGCAGGGTACCAGGGCGCCTGGAGCAAACCAGCAAGAACATGGCACAAAGTGTAATCCCAAGCTCCTCCGTATGGTGCTAATGTGTCTCACCTGCTGTTGTCCCTAGTGCTCGAAGATGCTGCGCTCTTACGTTCCCAATACAATGTCCGGCCAGGACACTAAGGTACTCGCATGACGGTAGGTTTTCGTCGAGGTTTCCTTCGGTACCGGAAGTGGAGTGGAGGCACTCAAATAAGTAGTAGGAAGGAAAGTGGGGTCAAAGAACCGCCCAGTGACTAAGGTAGAGCCCGAGGGGGAGGCACATCATTGAGACAGGAAACAGCCACCCAAAGACCACGAAAGCGTTCACATTTGAAAAGAAAGTGCTGAAAAGGAGAATCATATATTATCGGTACACGAAGTTTTGTAAACATGACGGCGGTCATTGATGGTTTTGACACAGAAAGGGGACAAGAAAACGACTCTAAGACATGCAACGGTCCGCGCGAGATAGCCATATCGATGATATTCGTGGATAGTTCAGGTTGAAAGTTGCGCTTTGGAAGAGGAGGAAAGACGCCGGATTCAAGTCGTGCAACGGTCCCGGGGGACAATGGATGCTGGTGGGTATCTAGATGCGTGAGAGTCGTAAGAGGTCGTTCAGGCAGTGCTTGCAGCGGGAACTGGAGGCTTCTTCAGGCCAGGAACCGGAGGGGTCGGTGTAGACTTCGGTGCGTGTATGTCCATGGGGAGAATCTCCGTCTTCAACTCGCGCGTCTTCTTCTGCTTGGGCTCCGGCGCCTTATCATTCTCCTGGACGTAGAACTTGCGCAGCAGCATGATGGCCTCCTCTCTGAAGATACCGCCGGTAACAGGATAGGGCGGGTCGACGCTTGGACTGACATGGTCAGTAACGTATTTGTTCAATGTTGTATATACGTACTCTGAATGGATGTTGAGCACGCCACCCGTACCCCCAAAGCGCTCGTTCCAGCATCCAAAGTAGACGGCTCGAATGCCGTACTGACGCAGCATCGAAGCGCACATGACGCAGGGTTCAACAGTAACATAGAGATCGGTCTCCTTCAGAGTGCTGACAGGGTGCTTTGATAAAATGCCAGCCAAAGCGACGAACTCTGCGTGTCTGGTGCCATTGAGGGTGCGGTTCGTCTCATTCATACCGCGACCAAAGATCTCGCCATCCTTGACAAAGACACAGCCAACGGGTGTCTCATCGCTCTTAAGCGCTAATTCGGCCTATCATTGATTCACCAGTCAGCTACCAAGCCAAGCGTAAAAAGTAACAAGGCTAGGGCGAGGGTGAGGCACCATGTTTATAGCCTCACGCATGAAGCGTTCGTGATACTCTCTCTCCTCCGGTTTCATATCGTCAGCGTCGTGATCTGCAGACTGGTCTTGGCGCGGCTGTTGCTCGTCGTTCTTGAAACGGTGGTTGGAGTCTGGCATCGCGTCGGGGGCTTCGCCCGAAGGCGAGCTAAACACGCTGCCCATATGTGTTCCTTCCTTTTGTGTCTCAGGAACTCGTGAGTAGGATCCAAAAATAAACCCCCAAAAACGTAAGCTGCGACCGCCGCAGTGCACAGTGTGTGGGCAAGTGAGACCCTGGGCAGTACTTTCCGGGAAAGCACGCTAATTAGTGGAGCACTCGCCGCCCGTTACGTGGAACTTCTGGAAACCGACGACTCCGACTCCGACTCCAACAGATCATCACAGCTGCCAGGCACCCGCATTCACGACACTTTCGCACAGTACAGCGCCACTCCTGCATACGCGTCACATCCCCCGCCACTATTTATTCAAAGAAGGACTTCCAACAAGGCCAAGGTCGCCTCGTTTGCTTGGTGAACGGCTGAGCTCCCGCGCCTCAATAGAGCTACCCAACAGCTCTATACTCCTACACCCCACCACCCGCCACGCCGCGCGCAACAATAGGTCTCTGAGAAGCCAGAAACATCATCATGACGCTTGCAGAAGAGTTCAGATCGAGGAATTTCAGTAAGAAGCCCGATGTCTGGGAGCCATGGAGAACATGCTGACATGGCTCGTTGGGCAGGCATTTACGCCCAATGGTCAGTCTCTCTTCGTTCCAAGCATTTTTTTCACCTCCCATCGCCGTCGCATCAATGCTTGGATACTCTGGGTATCCGGAGAGGCGCATTGCAGTGGCCAGTGGTACCGAGCTTTGTCCTCCAGGCAAACCACAACGAGCGTCCTGTAATGCGCTCATTGAATCGGCTTTGCGACCTCATACTGGAGTTTGGAAATAGATAAAAGCGTGCTCAGGCACGATGCACAAGCACAAGGGAACATAATGCTAACGGGTGGACAGGACTGGCGTGATCTGCATATTCCTCTGCTTTGCCCTAGGAATATCCAACCTTTTCAACGCGAATTGGGTCATTGCGTTCAGTATCGTGTGCCTGTAAGCATCACAACGACCTGCCTGAAACTGATTTCTAACAGCCCACAGAATATACGCGCCCGTCATCCTATTCCTCGAAGTCCCGCTCCTGCTTCGCATCTGCCCAACCTCGCCCAAATTCGACACCTTCATCCGCAAATTCGAGACAAATTACCTCCGCGCCGGACTCTATCTCGTCATGAGCATCATACAATGGGCTAGCATAGCCGCGAGAGTGACGAGCTTGATTGCTGCAGCTGTGGTGTTGTTGTTCGCCGCTATCTTCTACGCGCTCGCAGGACTCAAAGGCCAGGCATTCCAGGGTAGCAAGACCCTGGGTGGACAGGGCGTTGCGCAGATGATCATATAGGCGACAAGGACATGCGGGGGACTTGCGAATTGCGTAGGAACGGTTAGAGAAGCTGCAAAGCTCAACAACATTTGTATGATGAATTGGGCGCTTTCCAGTCTCACTGGTGGAAGCATTTTCGGGACGGCTACATGTTCTATATGCGCACGACGGTCGGGTAACTTTTCGGACTCATGATTTCCAACTTTTATGTACCATCAATCGACAGCTCGGCGTTCATCACGGTGGGATTGATCAAAAAGATGGTCTATTTCGATTTTCTGGTCTCGAGCATAGCAATTGATTGTTCTATACAAGTCCCTCTCTAGAGGCCATCGGTAATATTGACCGAGGTCCTTCTCGCGTGGAGAAAGCTACGTAACGCCTGCATACAAGTCCCACATGACGACCTTTCGAAGGGAAAACACATGATCTTCTGAGCTTTAGTCGAGCATACCACGTCACAATAGAATTTCCATCTTATAAGATCACCTTGTAAGATCCAGTCGCAAAGGATCATGACACCAGGAGCGAAGATCCCACGGTCTAGAGTACCTACGCTGATGCTCAGACGAACGCTTTCCTGCAGCGGGAGCCTCGCGGGCGACGTTCGCTTGGGGCATGTCACCTGCAAATTGTTGAATGGCCGGAAGGGCCCCAGGAACGGGTTGCGTGCCCTGTCCCGTGATCACGACGGCGGGCGCGGGGAACGCTAACGCAGGGTGGTGTTGGCGGGAGAACGAAGCGTGGCTGTGAAGAAACTGCTCGGTGGGGAGAGAAATGCCTCAATCGAACGGTGGAGGCATCGAATTGAAGTTGCAGATGCATGTGACTGCATGTTGTGTCATCCTGGGTTCGGTGCTTGGCTTCGAAGGCTTCTATCGATCGTTGGCATAATACGAGGCGCGGTATTGGCGCGTGTATCTATCATTTGTTACGGCCGGGGTAGGGGGCCTTTTCTTGTTTTGCACGGTGATCGATTTCTGCATGCACGTTCAAAGACGCCAGGGCTGAGCTTTGCATCATTGGCGGGTCGCTGCGATACCCATACTTAACTTAAGCTCACGATCGCTTCACTGGGGCCACCGGTTTGCGTCTTCTTTCACGCTGATCCTGCTTTTGAAGCTTCATCTTCTGTTTGTGAGATTTTCAGAGCACTCAATTGCGCGATTCCGAGGTGAGTACATACCTGTCTCGGCCTTGTCTGATACGCAACGTCAAGCTGTCACAACGGCCAGGCCCTCATTGGCTGGCTGGGTGGAGGGCGCGTCTTTGCTGCCGAAGCTGCGCGCAGACGTGGGCTTGTTGCTGCCAGGGCTTTCCTGGCGGCGATTCGACCATTGTGTGCTTGTCTCGCAAGTTGCGTTTCGACCATTGAAGACGCAAGCATCACTAACGTGCTCTTGAGAGCTCCTCGACCATACCTCATCCACCACCACACCCACGCTACTCTATACGCAATGGCTACTCCGCCGCAAATACCGCCGCGTCCGTCGCGAGCTCAGAACACGACGCCAGGTTCGACCCACATGGACGTTCCCAAGATCCCCCCACGTCCGAAGCGCAGCGTCGACCGATCCATCTCTCCCAACCGGGACAATTTTGCCCGGTCTCCTCTGAACGACCCCTCGTTCCTGCACAACGGGCCCCCTCCACAGAAGGAGAGCCAGCTCGGCGCTGAGGTGCCGGCCCGCCCGCCCAGCGTCAGTCTGCCTTCGCTCGGCGAGGAAGGCTCCGAATACGCGAGCTTCCAGGATCTCTCCAAGACGCTCACGAACCAGAGCCAGAGCGGCGAACCTCCGGAGCAGACAAAGCAGGTCGCGGGCGACCTGCCTCTGCATGCGCCTAAGGCATCGCTCCCGAGCTCCACCGCGAAGAGCAGGATCCAGACGGTGACGCGCACCGACTCAGAAACTGCCGCTGCCGCCGGCTTTGGCAAGCAGCTTGCTCCGGAAGCAAACCCGTCGGGAGACTCCAGCCGCTCCGTTTCCTCGCGCCCCAGCTCTGTGTACAAGGACGAGGAGGAACATGGCATTCCTGAGATTGGCGTCCAGGTGCCCATGCTCCGCCATGCGGGGGACGTGCAGGCGCCGACTCCCTCGCCATACGAGCAGAGCGTGTCGACAGGAGTCGGCTACTTTAATAAGGGAGACAAGCCCCGCCATCACAGCAGAACCAAGAGCGGCCGTGAAATCTTCCATGGGCCTCCCGGCAGCTACGGCCTCCATGGTCACGGAAAGATCGGAAACGACGAGTTTGAACAAACTTGGTATGCGAAGCATCCAGAAGACTTGAAGCGTGAAAAGGCCGGCGAGTACGGCCCGCACATTCAAGAGAACCGGAAGGACTATCATTGGAGCACAGACAAGCTCGACAAGATTGTGCGCAGTGCAGGCGCGCAGGGTATTGGGATGGGTACGCTTCATACGGTTTCGTTGCCAGCAACTGGCTGAGATACTAATCTAAATTACAGGTACTTCTCGTGAAGCTGTCAGTACGCCCGACGAACAAATTGGGTACATGGCAAGCGAGGAATACGCGTCGCGCATGGCCTCTCCTAGACCCCCAACGGGTCGTCCTGCTTCGATTAGCGGGAAGAGCGCGCCCGTTGCCGAATCTCCGCTTCGCCAGCAGAACTTCCCGGCTGAGGTCCCCACCAGGCAAAAGACCCACGAGAGCGAAGCTGACGAGAACGTCATCCACATCGATCCCCCTAATCGCCGCGAGAGCAAGGTCCACGGCGGTGGCTACGACCCGCCCGCCCACGATCTGGGCCGCAAGGCCGGCAACACGGACGAAGAGGGCGGTTGGGTGTCGGAACGCGGGTATGGTATGCCCATCCTCGCCTCCGACGAGATCCAAAAGGATCCTGAATCCGAGTGGAGACAACCTGCCGTCCCGCCTGAGCTGGAGCATCGTGGTAGCGGCGAATACACCGTCAATGAAGAGGGAACTCCGGCCTACATCACGAAGCAGAGCACCCACAGCCGACCGCATAGCAGGAGCTCGAGCAGAAACAGCAACCAGCCCAACCCTTCTCGCATCATTTCGCCGCCGCAATTTGACCGCGGTGGCACCCCTCTCGATTCGATGAAAGAGTACGAACCTCTATTCCCAGAAGATGACAACGCCGCGAAGAAGGCCAAGTCGCCTGTTGATAAGATCAAGAAGCGACCCGACCTTGCGCGCCACCAATTTCCTAGCCAAGACGTGTGGGAAGACACTCCCAGCAGTCTGCAGCTACAAACTACTGTCGATACTCCTCAAGCGCCCGAAGAGCCCAAGACGGCGGGCCCCGAACCTGACGCTGCCCAAGTCTTTGAGAACCCCCAGGCTGAGCACGAGCGAAAGGAGAATATTACTCAAGAGGACCAGCAGTCTTTCTTGCCCGAACACACGAGGAAGTTCGCTAATAAGCACCTGAGGAATGTATCTGATACTGGTCGCCCAGGTGTACAACGTTTCCCTAGCCAAGATATCTGGGAAGACACCCCCGAACATTTCAATCTGCAGACCACTGTTAGCACGCCTCAGACGCCGGACATCAATGAGTATGCGGACGAGTCGCCTGTGGCTACAGAGAAGCCCACCCTTCCGGCCAGGCCGAATCTTCCTGCTCGTCCGCAGGCCGCAAAGGAGACTTCACCCGTCGACAAGAAGGCGCCTACTCTCCCTGAACGGCCCAAACCTCAGGTTCCTATTCGTCCCAGCAAACCTTTGACCAAGTCTTCGGATAAAGTACCCACCGTTGGAGGCCCCACAGACGAGCGAGGAAACGCGGGCCTAGAATCGCAGCAGAAGGAGCAGAAAGCCAAGCCTCCCGTCCCTGCCCGTCCCGGCGGTTCTAAGATTGCCGCGTTGCAAGCAGGCTTCTTACAGGACCTGAACAGCAAGCTTGGCCTCGGCCCACCAAAGGTCAAGGAGCCCGAACCAGAGAAGGAAGATGAGCCACCGAAGCCCTTGGAAGATGCCCGTAAAGGCCGAGCCAAGGGCCCGCAGAGGCGCAAACCCACAAAGTCGCCAGCCCCTGCAGCTGCAGCTCCTGCCACTTTCACTTCCACAACCACTGGCCCACAGACCCTGTCCATCGGCATCGTCAGCACGCTCTGGCAGATCGGCGAGACCGGCGCCGTCGACGTCCCGACCGCAGAGCTCAGCGCAAAAATGCTCGACGCGCTCAAGCCGTCTACCTCACACACCTCTTCCGGCGAAGACACCCTCGCGCCGCCCGGGACAGAAGTTTTCAAGGACACAGACAATATCCTAGAAAAGGAAGAGCATGTCGAACCCGACGAGGCCTCTCTCGAGCCGTCCTACATGAAGGACGTGACGCCTAGGGTTGCGGCTGACGAGCTAAGGGAAGAGGCGCCCGAAGAACCTATTCCGGAGCAGACGGCGGGGAGGACGGATCGTATTACGGTGGATCCAACGGAGGCGGAGCCCGTGCTCGAGGAGAAGGTTCCGGGGGGTGGGGTGAGCGCTGATGAGAAAGAGGGGTTGAAGGGGGAAATTGAGGAGGAGGCGGGGGAGAAGTTGAAGGAGGGCAGTGGGGAGGAGATGGCGGGAGAGGTCACGTCGAAATAGACGAATTGGCGTGGTGGCATATCTTGAAGGGAGAAACTTTTGTGCGTTTCATGGAGAGAGAGGTACAACGTGGATGTGTGTAGGTAGTCAGCTGGGTAGTTATCACATCGATTTGTCTTGTCTTGTCTTGATCATGTTCTCTTTCTCTGTATCTCATGTACAACAGGCTCCTAAACTCTAGAGGGGATTTGATCTACGCTAGGAAATGCGCTTCCGAGCTTACACGTATAATGTAGTTAGTAACTGCTGCGCATCCCTTCCCCAAAAGCGTCGGAATATCCCAAAAACCATTCCACCACCACCACCACCACCACCACCACCACCACCACCACCTCCTCTTCCTTATCGGTACCATACTAGAGATCCCTAGGTCCGCAAGCACCGCAGCATAGCATAGCCTAAGACAACAACACCATAGCGCAACCTCCTAGCCTTGTGCTAGTAGTTAGATGTACAGCGCGCTGGCATGTCGGACTTTTACAATGGACCGCTCATACTTATCCACCCACTCTGCTCTCCTCTACCATACCCGACTAATGTACAGAGCCAGCGTAAACTCATGTCACTGCTGGCACGCCACGCTGTACACCCACCTCGCCCCGCTAATTCTGCCAGGCCGACTTCTAGGTTCCCCCTTGCCTTTCCGACACGGCTGTTTTATATAGTGGTATTGCGTGGCTAGAGAAGTTGCGGGACGAAAGAATCGAGCGGAACGGGTCTCGTCTGGTCGGTGTATCTGCGTGGTTGATGGTGAGGGCTTGGTCGGATGTCGTCTTCTGATTGATCGTTCTGCAGGTGAGACGGAGAGCCATCGTGCGAAACATGTAAGAGATGTCTTTGTAGCCTGGCGGATGGACAAGAAATCCACAGATCATTTCGAGCAGCTCAACAGGAAGATCCGAAAGCTTGGGCCCCTTGCTACGCTTCTTGGAGGGAAATTGGGTCACAGTGTGGCCTGGCTTTTTGCACCGGAAACACCGACCGCGGAAAGCCATGGTATGTTGTGTTCAGAAGCTGCACAGCTAGCTGACTGACTTGTAAGAATTCCCGCAAGTTCGTAGTGACAAAAACAAATAAAACTAGACCAAAGGCGTAACCGGCTTCGTTCCCCAATTGTGTACAGAATCGATTGAGCTTTGTGTAGCGAGTAAACAAGAAGGCGTCACCCACAGGCAAATGACGGCTGAGGAAGAAACTCCGCAGCAGATACGTAGGCGCGGAGAGGTAAAGACCTGGGGGTTCAGAGTCGCCCCGTTAGCATCAGTAGCTATGACCTTGGCATGGACGGTGAAGCGTGAATGCAAATGAGGACAAAGCGCTAGCGAACGCTCGGGCTCCAGCTCCAGCTGGGTTAAAAGCAGATCACGTGCGGAGCCCTGGACCTCAGGACCTCAGGATGTCTGGAGTAGTACCGGCGCTTTGTGGCTTCATGACTCCAGTGCACAGGCAATAACGGGTAGATATTGGCAACAGCTTCATTGCGTGAGAACAAAAATGTGTGTAGCGTATTCCACATGCGAGCTGCGCACCCGGGCGAGCTACGCGCTTTTGCCAAACCCACACTAACTTATAATTAACGTATAATAGCTTAATAAAATAATAGTTAATCTACTTTATAAGAAGTAAATATATAGCTTACTTTATAATTTATTTTTAATAACTAAATCTAGTTAGTCTAACGAGCTACTACTACGTATAATATGTCTAAATTTACGCTACGTAATAAAAGCACTAGTATTCTCTTATATACTAAAATATAATTAAACTTAATAAAGCTTATAAAATAAAATAAAAATTGTTTAGTATATTTTAGACCTTATTAAGTAAAGATATCTTATAATTTTTGTATAAACTTAAAATATAGTAAATACCTTATTAGCTATACGTAACTAAAATTAAGTTAATAAAAATTACTTATTAAAATTTAATTATAAGCTAAACTACTTAGAAATACTATATAAGGATCTTACTATTATATTAAATTAGTTTTAACTTGTATAGAACGTAAAGATAAAGTATAGTATATAAGATAGAGATATATAGAATTTTAATAAATTTAGTTTTATAATAGGCGTAATTTTAATAAGCTAAAAAGTTATTACTTGCTTTAAAAAGTATAGAAAGCTAAAATAAGTATAAAGTGATAATAAAAAGTAAATACTAATAATACTAAATATTAGTAGCTTAAGGTAAAAGATCTTAGCCTTTATTATTTTATAGGTACAGATATACCTTACTAGCTAGTATACTAAAGATAACCTACTTTCCTAATAAAAAAATTATAGTTTCTAAAAATAGCTAAATAATAAATAAGCTTAAAGTTACGTAGATTAAGTACTTTAACGCGTATATAAAGCGCTATATATAGGGCATATATGTAACGTGTTCCACCAGTTAGTGGGACATACTAGTTAGTGGGACATACTAGTTAGTAGGACATACTAGTTAGTGGGATATTCTACTAAAACTAACGTAGCTTTCTGCACGATAGTTTAATAATATAATAATTAAATTTAATATAAAAAGATTAATATATTAGCTATAATCTCTAGGTAACTAAGTCCTTTTGTGGCCTTACTTATGGTAGTTACTATATATAGGTAGTGCTCGTGGTCCTGCACGGTCCTCCTACTCTACCTACTAGAGCACCCTTCTAGCCTCTATAGCTAGCCTTTAACCTTCCTTAACCTATAAAGCCCCTTTAAAGGTAATATACTATCTGCGTCTATTTTATTTTTATTTATAATAATAATTAGTAGCTTATAGCTTTCTAACTGCCTTTACTAAGATAGTTACTAAGTTTATTATAAGCTAATAGCCTTTAATAAGCTATATAATAGCTTAGCTTATAAAGCTCTAAAACTATTACTATAAATAATTACGTATAAGCCTAGCCTGCTACTTAACCTAAGTAGTAGTATAAGGGTCTTAGCTGTAACGGCCAGCGATAATGCAGCCTTGCGGCTGGTGGATTGGCGCTATGTACAAAGACTCAAAGCTAAAGAAGAGAAAGGGATCGAGAGGGCCGAGCAGGCGGCATATAGTCTGCCGCTGTCTGGTAACTGCCATCTCAATGCTGCGACTGCCCTCTCAGTGTAGTAGCTGCCATCTCACTGCTGCGACTACCCTCTCAGTGTAGCAGCTGCCATCACAGCGTGGTAGCTGCCATCCATCGCCCTTGTGACGATGCCCAGATCACAGCAAGTCCCACGATCGTCACATTAGCTGTCTATGCTGCCTTAGCGCCTGCTACTTTCCCTGGTGGTGACGGTGTCCTGACTACAGTCAGGCATGAGAGGGCCCGATCTGGCCAGGGAGGCACCAGCCCTGTCGCTCGAAAGCCAGCCTTGATGTTCTGCTCTGTGAAGACAACCCTACGTACGCGTGGGTAGATTGATAGGAACTCCTCCTTGTCTACATAGTAGATACCTTATTAGGCAAGCTTAGCAACCTCATGTCTGTACGCTATCTTAACAAGTGAGAAATAGCTAACATCTAGAGGCTATAAGAGGTGGCTTATGTGGGCAGGCAGCAGAGACTAATAATCCTATATACCTTATAGTACTAATTAAACTTAAAGGTAGCGTAACTACTATAACTATTTAAAATAAGTAGCTACTAAGTATTTATTATATAAAATTTTATATACTAATTAAAGTGCTCTAGCTAGGTAAGCCTAAAATTATTTATTATTTAGCTATTATTAATAATAGCTAGTACTTAGCTAGTAAGTAGGTTAGTATACTAGCTAGCCTAGTAAAGCTTACTAAGTAAGATAATAAAAAGTAATATAAACTACTTAGCTACGAAGATAGCTTTAATTATTATAATATAGTTTTAATTACTTAGCTATATATGTATAGCCCTGCCTATAGTGTCTAAGCTAGTTACTACTTTACCCGTAGAGGTAATCCCTATTATAAAGTCTGTCTTATTAAAATTATAAATATTTATATTTAGTATACTATATGTCTATCGCATTTCCTTTACAAGCTTATACTAAGTAAAATTTTTAATAGGATTCTTATAAAGCGCGCGCTAGCTATAAAAGCTTTTAAATTATTTAGTTTATAAATTTAGCTAAGCCTTAATAAAGTGCGATACTTAGTTCTTATTTATAAATTATAAAATAAGGATTTAGCCACGCGCAGTAGGTAGATAGTTAGCTATTTTATATATATTAATAATATAAAATAAAAATTTATATTAGTTAAGGTCTAAGATTTACTTTACTAGGGCCTACTTATTTATAGGGTGTAGCTTTTATTTTTAGACGTTTATAGACTATAGATTAGGGGATATTATAGAGCCTTATAGTTTTTTAATAGCTAAAGACCTAGCTAGTCTAAATCGCCTGTTTTAATAGAGCAAGCCTACCTTCTTTTTAGAGCTTCTGGGTACACTGTGTGGCTAGCATCGCGGGTGTTGTGTAAAGACGCGTCGTGATTTTGGTGGGGTGTCCCACTAACTAGTGTGTCCCACTGACTGGTAGAACACGTTAAGAAGGTAAGCGCCCTGCTTACTAAGCTAATACTATGTAACTTCCCCACTGCACCAATAGGTACGCACAAGAATACCAAAGCTAGTGTATTCTTATATAGTATAATATATATAAGTAATGTTAGAGCTAGTGTTTAATCCTAGCTTCTATAAGCGAGTCGCCACGTGTCCCTTTACATACCACGTGCTATCGTTATAATATATAGGCTACTTATTATAGATAGCTACGGAAGCCACAGCTCTATTCCTTTTAAGTCGTATTATAAAAATATTAAAATTATTTATTCTTATATACTACTATACTTATTATATATCTTATAGCTGCTAAATATAAGACATTTTTTATTACTAAAAAAGGCGTACTCGCACTAAGTTAAATAGCTAATATAAAATTATATTAACTATATTACTAAAACTAAGTTTTTACTTACGTTTATTAACGCGTTTAATATATTAATTAATGAAAAAATAAGTAAATAAAAACTTTTATAGCGCTAGTTTAGTATCTTTTAATTTATAATTAGTATTATCGCAGAAGCTCGCTGGCTCGTAGCTAGAACTTTATTATATAAGCTAGGATTAAGCTAAGTAGCTAAGCAGCCAAGCACGTAATTCCCCTAACTCTATAAATAGCTAGGCGTCTTTGTAGAGCTTTTACTTTTTAATAGACTTTATTTATAAGCTTCTTAATTTTTTTAACTATGCGCTATAGTTATAAGCCTAATACTTTTATAACGCTTTATAATATACTTGTTCTATACTAATTAATAATTATAGTAATAAACTATTTTTTTCTTTTTATTATCCTTACGCTTATATCCTAACGCTTATATCTTATAATAAAGCTAGACTATATAATAATTACTATAAAGCTTTTAATAAGTAACTAATTTATAAATTATAACTTATTCCGATCTTAGTACGCGTAGCTTAAAAACTACGTAAAAGTTTAACGAATATAAAATTATATTAACCCTAAAGCTTTTAAGTAGATAAATATACATAACTAGGCTTTAGAGCTACTAAACTTAAATACTAAGGGTAAGCCTTATGTATAATAGCTTAAGCGCTATAAGCTAGAATTTACTATTTATAGTTAGCTTATAATAAAGCTTTAGGCACTCTAGAACTAGGTTTATACTATAATTAATTTATAAAAGCTAGAATTTATAATATTATAGTTAAGTAAGTAGTAGACGCTATAGGCGCTAATTAAAGAACTTAAAAATAATTCCTATCTAAGTAATAATAATTAGAAGGAGCAGGTACGACATATATATAGTATTACGAGAGCAACGAGTAGAAGTGTTCTAGGCCAAGATAGGCTAGATTAATATACTTGTTCGGTGTCTACGTGTAGGTACAAGGCGTTGGATAAGGAAAAAAGGTTTTCTCACCCTATCCAGCGTGGATCTATCTATCTCGCTTAGTCTAGGTGCTAGTACCTAGATGGCTAGCGTCGTGTCTAACTAATTAGAAGCAAGCTTCGGGGTCTAGGCTATTAGGCCTTTAGGGCTAAGGCTATTAGACCTTTAGTTTTTAAAGTATAAGTTTAGAGGCAAAAGTCTACATACTAACATACTATTGTTAATAGTACGTCTAGACTGTCAGGTTGCCTAGGAGGTTACTGTGACATATAGAGAGGTCACCCTACGTCCACAGAACGGCAGGAAAACAGACATAACTAAATGGCTATCTAAATGGAACCGCGTACACGCTAATGCTGTACTCCTAAATCTCTTAAAAATAAAGAGTTTGCTACTAATAAAGGGTTTTCTACGCTTAATATTATAATATAACTATAAGTAGGCTTAAAGAGAGCTTAATAACCTATTATAACTAGGCGTAGTAGTAACTCTATCTTTAAAAGGATATACTCGCTAGCTCACGTAGCTTAGCTAAATAACTAAGTATATAAGTATATACGCTACGCTTAGAGGGCGTACTCCTAATATAAGCTATAAGTGTCTATATAGAGTAAATAGCTAGTATTAATAGAAGCCTATAAATTGTAACTGCCTTTAGTACGCGCTTTAAGGAGAAGCTTCTTATAAGTTTTATAATAAGCTTATAAGTATAAAAATTAGTAAAATTAAAAGCTAAATTTAAAAGAATTAGTAGAAAGTATTATTAAATAGGCTTAAGTATAAAAAGTAAGCAGTAGACCCTCCTCTAGTTTTTATAAGGAATATTAAAATATAAATTATAATAAGCTTATAAGTAAGTAAATCTTTACTAGCTAGGCACTATAATCTTACAGCTACTTATTTTTTTTATATACGCAGGTACTCGCACGGGTTATATTATAAGTAAATAATAATTTTTAAATATTTATTAAAGCTCTATAGTAAAAGTATGCTACTTTTATTTTTTTTATCTTTCTTTATAGGTACTTACGCGGGTTACGTTATAAGTAAATAGTTATCTTTAAATATTTATTAAAGTCTTATAGTAAAAGTACGCTGATCCTCTTTTCTTTACTTTTTTTTAAACCTTTATATAAAATAATTATCTAGACTAATTACCTAGTGTGCTAAAGATCTAAGCTAGACACTTTTTAAGCTCTACACGTAAGTTTACTACCTTTTATATTTTAACTTATTACTTAACTTTTTTTTACTACGCTCTAAGAGCTAAGAAATATATTATAAAAGCTTACTAGCTTCTAGCTAAACTTTATTATATAAGCTAGAATTAAGCTAAGTAGTTAAGTAGCTAAGTACGTAATCCCCCTAACTCTATAAATAGCTAGGCGTCTTAGTAGAACTTCTACTCCTTAATAGACTTTATTTATAAGCTCCCTAATCGTTGCAACTATACGCCACAAGTATTAAATTAATTAAATATATAATTAAAGACTTTACTTACTTTCCTACTTAAACTTATTTTTTAGTAGTTATAAACACTTAGTAATACGCATAAAATTAGAAAGTAGTCTATCTTAGTATTAAAATAGTTTTTAATTACTATTTAAAGTTCCGTAATACTAGCGGAGGAAGCGTTATTACTATTTATAAAAAATATATAATAAATAGTATATAAATTTAAACTAATAAAGACCTAAATTAAGGAGCTTAAGGAGGCAAATGCGGCTTATATAAAGCAGAAATTACGTAAAAGGACACGTATACAGGCTAGAGGAATACTACTTACTGTAAAAGGACTGTAGCTAGTAGCTACAAAAGAGCGTCCTGCAAAGAGGCAGCGCTTATAAATAAATAAAGAGGATAGTAGAGAGAGTAGCACGTAGCGATAAAGGCTTTATAGTAAGTATAATAAGCTAGAGAATAACGTATAAACCTACTAAAAGGCTAAAAAGCTATTTTTTAAATTAGATATTACTTTTAGTAGGTTATTTTTAGATAGTGTTAATAATAATAGTAATAATTAAGAAGTATAAGTTAGTGTTGCTAAGAAAAAGTGCGCAGCTCGCCCGGGTGCGCAGCTCGCATGTGGAATACGTTAAAGCATAAACAACGCAAGAACGAAACACACGAGCCTTTTCGTTCTAGAAAGCCATTTGCAATCATCCCAGATTCCGCACGCCCATTGAACTTTAACTAATATATTCTCTATCCTAGAGACAGCGGCTGTGTTTAGCCTGCATATGTAGATGTTGTCCCATCCCAGTAAATCTACTCACAACCCAGTTCTTTCCAGGCACATGTCTGTGTTCCCACCTGCATGCCCAAAAGCTCCTCAAATCCAAGCCATCCTACCCATTTAGCGCACCCAAAACATTACATCAGGTGAATACATAGAGTAAAACTAAACGCTCAGGCGCTGATAGTATGCTGACAGGCTATGCGAACAAGCGCTCAAAGGCTTCAAAAAGCCTTCCAAGAAGCTACAAAAATGCAAGGGAAATGATGTGCGTGCGTAAATGCCACGTCGATATTAAACCCGAACTCCAGAACACCGTGTTGCGCATTGGTAAAAAAAAAAGCTAAAAAGGTCCCGTCCCATGGTATCGTAGATGACTTGTATTATCCTGAAATGCTGAAATGCTGAAATGCAATTGCGCCGCTCGTTGATTGAGATTTGTTGATGACCCTAACGCAGTCTTACTGGAACATCCACTGGCAGTGGCAGGCGTCCGAAGGATCCCCCCGCCCTGCTATCTGCTGGGACCTGCGTTTCTTCGTTGGGTCCGACGGCGAAGCTGATGGTGGCCCGGGAGGTGCACCGAAGAAATCACTCATGTGCGGGTCGGACTCTTGGAGGTAGACCAGAACGCTTCCGCCGTTGCTGTCAGAAGCAGGGGCGATTTGTCCGTTGTCAAGAAGCTGCATTTTCTGGCAGTAGGGTTGTGGTGCTCCCGGAAGACGTCTTTCTTCAATCTTGACGATGCGAGGATACGGATAGGGGAAGCGGAAATTGGGTCCGTCTTGGCGATGGTAAAGTGTCCTTCGAGTAGGAGGCGGTGTAGTGGATGGGAACTCAGGTGTGGAGATTGGCAGTGTTGGTGTCGCGGTCATTAAGGAAGCGAACGGTTCTTCCGAGGCATCGGGTATAGGAGTAGTGTTAGTCATGGTGGCAGCCGTGGAATTGTCTGTGACATAGATGTAGCCTTCGATGTATGTCGAGTTCCATACGCAATACCATGGATTGTCACCGGGTTGAACCTGGAAACGATAACGGAAAGAAGGATCTGTCCGCTTGCGAAGACCTTGACCGGCAATGAACTCGTCCCGCTGCAGTACAACCACCTTGTCGTATCGCGACGAAAAATGCCACGCAGGCCCATAACCTTTGTAATCGAGATCTGTAACAAGTTGTAATGGCGCCGGAGGCACCACAGGAGCCTGGAGCCCATATTGGATGCTCCCATCCGGAGCAACCCAGGCCTGCAAAGAGGCTTGATAACCCTCCGACGTTGAGTTGACAACGACCTGGAGGGGGGCAAAGGACATCTTGCATGACCAAGCTGCGTATTGATTGCCTACCAAGAGGCAACCAGGGCTGCTCTCTTGGGCAAAGCCAAGGGGTAGAGAAAACTGGCCCGTAGGCAAAGGAGCAAGCGAACTGGGAGTTGAAATTGGAGTTGCGCCAAAGAGTGTGTTGCCGGTGGTTTGCAGTTCACTGCGATCGTTAGCTTATCATATGAAAATAGAAGACCATGGCATTCGACTTACGGTCTGTCATGGCTCGAGTGGTCATCGTTATCCTGTTCTGACTTGTCTCTATTTTTGGTAACGAAAGTGCCAATGGCCGCACCAAGCACAATGGCGAATATGAGCAACAGCACCAGCAGAGCAATGACCACGGTAAGTGGGATTTTGCCCCAGAGACGCTTGCAACGCCAGTTCGCTTTCTTAACACTGGGTTCTTCTTCAGCTTTTTCCACAACAGCTCCCTCTTCGCTTGTCAACAAAGAGGCGGACTCGTTTGTGGTTGCAGGTCGCGGTGCCGCGTTTCCGGTCTGGGTTTCCGGCCGTTGTTGCGGCAGCAAGGCTGGTGCGATAGATGCCAATGGAGAGATGGGAGACGCCGGGGGTGGAGGCACTGGAGGTTCGGCATTTATCGGCAACGCAATGTTAGAGGCAGCCATTGGATTTGACCTCGATTCGACAGGAGTTGCGCTCGCTTCTGCAGCCATTGATGCTTTCGTAGGGCCTTCCTCTGGATATCGCGAATATGGCGGTAGCTGCTCTGTGTGTCCAAAAGGCCCAACAATGTCCTGCTCTTCCCCATCTGGTCCAATCTGCCGGTGAAAGCCGGTGTTGATTCCGGGGAAGCCAACCGGTATGACTGACTGGACGGGTGGGACCGGCGTTTCATCCTCCACGGTGTTCTGCGAATACATGCCATACGGGTGGCTGGGGCCCGTTTGAAGTGGTGGCGATAAAGATCGTTGTTGCGGTTGCTGGGTAGCGGTAGTCGATATGCTCGCGTTACGCGCCATGGTGTTCTGGGGGTACATGGCGTACGGATGACTGGGTCCAGAACCAAATGGTCCGTCCGAGTTGGCCATGGTTGCGAAGGACGCGGTCGAGCTGACGGATTCGCGGTGATACAAGGGCGTCGCCTGCGAACTGGGCCCTCGTTGATGCGCGCCACATTGTTGTTGTTGCCCCTTCTGCGAGGCCGTGTCCAACCCATACGGCACCTTTGCGATGCTATTGCGCGTTGCCATCCTCCTCAGATTGATTCCTTCTCCGGTTTGTAACGGCGTGTGCTGTGGTCGGTAGGGGTCGTACTCGTCCTCATCCTCATCCTCGATCGGACGGTCGTCGCGGCGACGCTCGCCCGCCTGCGTCGCCTGTGTAGGTCGGAAGCTATCCGAGACGGATGGCATGAAGTCGTCCTCATCCGGATCCAGCGCGTACTCATCGTCGAAGACGTCCGGGTTCCTCGGCGGCTGCGGCGGCTTACCGTCCTTGCTGTTCCGTCGGTCCATCGCGTCGTCCCTTGACAGCCCCAGTCACGCCGCCAGTGAGCGTCAAGGGCGTGCGTATGCGCAATGCAAGCGGTGCGCGGTCGAGGCTGCGGCTCGGGGGCTCGGGGGCGCGGTCGGTGGGATGCGGGCGGGGGCAGCAGGCTCGTCGTCGGTGGTGTTGTGTGTGCGAAGGGCTGGCTCTAGCAGCAGCAGGCTTGAGACGGGAGGCATTGGCCCGTCGTGTCGAAAGCCGGGAGAGTTGCGCTAGTCAGGGGCCGTTTCAGCACGCCGTACCCCCAGCAGCCTCGCGCCACTTCAAAAGGCTCTTTTCCCGCCCAAGAGGCCAATGAAGTTATGCCATGCACATGAATTCTGCACTCGCCGTGCTGCTGGCATCCACCTGCTCTTTCTGCAAGTTGCCCACAGCCGTTTGGAAGGGAGAACCATTTAGCCAGAGAGCGCACTCCCCTAGTCCAATATCAAGCACAAGTTTCGCCGTGGCCAGTCGCGGGCTGGGCCGGCTTTCCCCGCACCAATAAACTAGGGCACGAACGAGCAAGAACCGTCCAATGTTGCGCGCCTGGCTTGTCGGAAGATATCCGTGTTTGCTGACACGAGCAGTTCGTTTCTTCCATTCCTCCACCTTGTGCGTCATTGTGCACATGGCGCGGTCAAATCTACAGCCGGCGGAACTTTCCATGGATATATATTGTTCCCCCAGGAGTTCGCTTACGGGAGCCCTTTGGCCTCCAGATCACATATGTATATAGAGTGACGACCGGGCTCAAAAAGTCACAAATAGCACTGTGAGAACGAAACAGATACTGGCGATGCATGTAGGAAGCCAGGCGCCGATCGATTTTGGGTAGCTTTGTCAAGTCCATCCAAGCGTCGGCGCGTTCGACGATTTGAGGCCTTCAGGATAGCTTTGAAGGTATTGTACCTGGTTTGCTAGTCTCTGATCCGTTTGAACATGTCAACTGGGTCGATAAGGGCTTGCAGTAAATAATTAGTATGATGCTGACTGCACTCTGTAAGGCTTGAAGATCACCAACGTAGAGTGATTGTTCCATTGAGGCAGCCTAATGCAGGGCATTCATCAGAGCAACGGCAGTTTTCGTTTTGAAAGCTGCAGAGGCTGTCACTGCCCGAACCCGATACAAGGATACCGTATTAGCCAGGATGGCGCACAAATAGGCGCTCGTGCTGATGCAGCGTGCAACTCGTGTGCTAGGCCAGGAACACCGGATGATGCCAGAGCTGAGAAGTAGACTCTTGAGCGATGTGGTAGGTAATCCAGATGTCGAAATGTGCCATATTTGGCCAGAATACGTACGCAACCGTGGCTCAGACTGTGCACTCAGGATCCGATAGACCGCAGGATCAAACGCCACAGTTTGGGATACGCCGTGACCAGTTTGCATTGGACTGAAGAATTGACTGGGACAGCAACCTGATGGACAACCATGAGACCGATGGAGAGTTGTGAGTCCACGTATTCGACGTAGCTCGTATACTCCTCAGATCAAGCCAGACTCTCTTGCACTTTTGCTTTCCGCGCAGTATTGATGAGAGGTTCCTGTCAAATGTTAAAACGGTAACGCATCCGTCACTGCCAACTGCAGACTTGGATGCAGCCGCGGTGTTGAGATGGGTTCTCAAGTGACAGCCGCGACAGGTCGTAACTGCTTTCATGCGTCGTACTCCAAGCTGTCGACGCCTTGTCTGAATGTATATGTAGGTAGAATATTCCCGCATGGCTCGCCATCTTCGAGTCGTCGTTGGGACAGCCGGTCGGTTGCCCAGTGACGGCCACGGGCTGGTTCCTGGGCTAACCACCGCGGGAAGTACCCACTCGCCCTGCAGCGGGCGCAAGTAACGTTGTGATAGGCGGTGCTAAAGCGATAAACTTTTCCATGGCACGGCGACAGCGGCGCACGTCCCGAATTTCGGTGACGCCGCCGATTCAGAGAACAAAAAGATGCATGTTGTGAAGGTGCGGAAAGGAGAACAATATCAAGAAGGTGTTGAGAATTAGCGAATGACCCCCACCAAAGAACGCAAAGGGCACAGGCACCGCAAGACTCGCCCCGAAAATGCGTGGCATTCGGGCACTTGTTGAGAAGCACATAATTTCGCACGAAAACAGTTTAAACCGCCTTCTGTCAAACCTAGAGCAGCAGATAGGCTCGGCAATTGCCACTTTCAGCGCGTGCGAGATCGCCGCTACCAGACCGCAATTTGATTTAACCAGCGGTGTACCCCTCTGCTTCCTTACTCCTCGCCCATCCACGCCCTTTACACATTTTCAGAACACACACAACCATGGCTTCTCGCCCTACCAACATCGGCATCAAGGCCATTGAGCTCTACTTCCCTAGCCAGGCAAGTGCCCGCCCCACAATTCGAGGGGGTGTAGCAAGTTTTCTGCTGCAGCGCATCACCCATGAAGACTGCGGGCTAACACATTGCAGTGCGTTGACCAGGCCGAGCTGGAGAAGTTCGATGGCGTCTCCCAGGGGAAATATACAATTGGTCTCGGCCAGACCAAGATGTCTTTCTGCGACGACCGCGAGGGTACGCATCCCTCGCAACAACTACACACAGGCACGCGAGCTAACGAGGTTACCACACAGACATGTACTCGCTCGCCTTGACCACCGTCTCCTCCCTTTTCAAGAAGTACAACATCGACCCCAAGTCAATTGGCCGCCTCGAAGTCGGTACCGAGACGCTGCTCGACAAATCTAAATCTGTGAAGTCCGTCCTCATGCAGCTGTTTGAGGAATCCGGCAACTTCAACGTAGAGGGTGTGGACACTGTCAACGCATGCTACGGTGGAACCAATGCCCTGTTCAACAGCGTCAACTGGATGGAGTCGTCTGGATGGGACGGTCGTGACGCCGTCGTTGTGGCTGGCGACATTGCGCTGTATAAGAAGGGCAACGCGCGTCCCACTGGTGGAGCGGGTTGTGTGGCTATGCTTATCGGTCCTGACGCGCCCGTCGTAGTAGAGCCAGGCCAGCGCGGCAGCTACATCACCCATGCCTACGATTTCTACAAGCCCGACTTGACGAGCGAGTATCCTGTCGTCGACGGCCACTTCTCCATTCGATGCTACACCGAAGCCGTGGATGCGTGCTACAAGGCGTACAATGCCCGTGAGCAGACGCTGAAGAGCAAGACCAATGGTGCCAATGGCACCAATGGTACCAATGGCGTTAACGGCCACTCCCAGGAGCCGGAAACGCCATTGGACCGCTTCGACTACATGTGCTTCCACGCACCTACCTGCAAGCTCGTATCCAAGTCGTACGCACGCCTCCTTTACAACGACTTCTTGGTGAACCCTTCGAACCCAATCTTTGCCGAGGTACCTGCTGAACTCCGGGACCTGGACTACGCCACATCCGTCACCGATAAGGCAGTCGAAAAGACCTTCATGGGTCTTGCCAAGAAGCGCTTCAACGCTCGCGTCCAGCCTAGTATTGAGATCCCTACCATGTGCGGAAACATGTACTGTGGTAGTGTGTACGGCAGCTTGTGCTCCCTCCTTTCCAACATCGATGGTGAGAACTCCACTGGCAAGCGCATTGGCATGTTCAGTTATGGCAGCGGCCTCGCTTCCTCTATGTTCTCCTTCAAGGTCAACGGCAGCATCTCCGATATTCAGAAGAAGCTTGACATCAAGAACCGCCTGGAGAGCCGCCGCGTTGTTGCTCCTGAAATCTATGATGAGGTAAGCACCTACGTTACTATTATTTTGTCTACTGTAACTGACCATTGTGTAGATGTGCAACCTCCGTGAGCGCGCCCACTTGAAGAAGGACTACACGCCTCAAGGCAAGACCGATGATCTCTTCCCGGGCACCTACTACCTCACTGGCATTGACGGTATGTTCCGACGAACATACGAGATCAAGCAGTAAATATTCATTTTCGCTTCTTTGGTCCGCTGCATGTGAGCATTTGCAGGAGTCTGTTTCATGATTCGGCTTATCTCGTCAGCTGCAAGATCCTGATACCCTCTGGGGGCTTATAGAGCTTTATGCGAGGATTCGTGTGGGATGATGACGGTTAGATGATTTTATGGTTGGTATGGGCTGGGATAGGAGGATTTAATCATAGGCTTTGGTATATGGGACATAGCAGCTATAGCTATCGACTGCATTTAATAGGTGCCCTACGGGCTCGCAATGAAGGTTCAGCTAGACAATGGGCTGGAACGCATATGGCACGCGTGTTTCTAGTTGAGGTGACAATGTTACACATTGCCCATTTTGAACGCCCTTCTCTACCCAGACAGGAGCGGAGATGCTATATACAGATTGAACCAAAGCAGATAATCTTTACAGACTCCACTGAGTCCCTGTAGACCTACATCAAGTGATGCACAACATGTCCCAAGCTATCTATGCTCGAGACTCCAAACGCCATGCCAAATGCTTGTGAATTGTATGCCAGTATACCCCTCATTCCAAAATACCGTCAATCTCGCCCGGTAACCGCTTCACTCGTCGCTGCTCCCAGTTCTCGAGATCTTTTGCTTGTAATCTCTGCGCCATCATTAGCATATTTCCCATCCAACAACTTCTCCACCCCTCGCGTCTTCCTCCCTCCCTCCAATCTTCTTCCCTCTCCCTAAAGAAAGTATAAAGCCCACTCACATAAAACTCGTCCTTCATATTCACCTTCCGTCTGTCCTGCCCCAAGCCCATAGCCTGCTCGTGCGTGATCTGCTGGTTTTTGCGGTCGTGACGTTCGTAGCGCAGCGCGGTGGCGGGCGTGAGCATGAAGGACCCCGCGACGATGGTGGTGAGGAAGGGCAGGCCGAAGAGGAGGAAGGGGTGTTTTTGGAGGGCATTGCGGTATTTTGCGGCGAGGGAGTTGGGGAGCGTCGCGCTGAAGGACTTGGAGGCGAAGGGCGCCATTGCGGGCGGTAGGAGGACTCGTGCGCGTAGAGGAGGGTAGTAAAGAGACGGCGACAGCGTTGTGGGATTTGGATGGGCTGATCGACGGGTAGCGGAGTAGAGGGATGTCTTGGCGTGGGGTCACGGGATCAGGCGTCACGCGTTCTGTCGACGTTTTTGGTAGGCGTACCGCGTAGCCATCTCGACACTCCTCGTCGTCAACGCTGCGGCATTCGCTCTGTCTGCACTTCCGCACCGACCTGGGCAACGTCTCTGTCCCTGCGTATAGCGCCTCGCCAGAGGACTTGAGACCCCGCGTTACTCTGGAAAGCCACGCTTGCACCGGAACTTGTGACTTTTAGCTGTGTATCGTCGACATGATTGCCCAGTAAATCTCCGCCATGGCCCGCAGAGGCGGGGGTGCGACGCAACGGCCGCCCCAGCCAGCACCGAATGGTCACGTTCTCAACGGTCTTCCGCCACCATCTACTATCCCAGCTCAAATCATCCAAGGCGCAGCAAACGTCCGACAGAATACTGTCAACAAACAACCGTTCATTGAACTTGTAAAAGAGTTCTTATCTAACCCCGTTCTGGAAGACCCCGACCCAGTATGCATAGCCTTTATCCTCGCAATCACCGAGGGCGGAATAGATCCGTTCTCCAGAGAAGACCCATTCGCTTCAAAGCATCTGGAGGAGCAGGGCACCCAATGCATTGCTGCTCTCATTATCATATTCCAGCAGAAGCCTTACCTGCTGTTTGCTCCTACGCACGCCACCAATGAAGAAGAGAACGGAACACCCCGCCCGCCGGTCATCATCTGGTTGTTCCCAAAGCTACTGGGGCTGCTAGTGCAGCAAGGGCTTCTCGGGATTCATGAGACTGTTTTGGAGCTGCTCAATACATGTGTCAAGTCGTTCACACGGTCTGCCAGCAGATTGCGTCAAGCTCAGTCCATCCTCCAGCTGTACAGGTCTTGCGTTGAAAGTAGGTTGCGCATGCTTCACTAATTAACGCCGTACTGAGTCATTGTACAGGCATCATAACTGCCGCTGGGCCGACTGAAGAGACGCAGGAATCTCTTCCGTCTTTTGAAGCCATCCTTCCATGTTCGGAGAGCATAGTCGCTATATGGCCGGGGAGCCAGCACCTTGTTGCATTGCCCCAGGGCTTGCAGAGAACGGTCACGTCTCCTATCAACGCCACGTACCTAGGCTTTCACCTCCTCAAGATCCTCATCGAATGCTGCTTCACCTCAAAACAAGCGGCCAGTATTTCTTCGTTCGAAAACCTACGACCATGGGCCCTGAACAGCTGCTTGAGTCTATGGAATGGCTTCAATACGTGGACGGCTGCTTTAGAGCGAGGCTCTTTTCATAACGATATAGAGGCGCTGTATATGCAATCCTTGAGCATTCTTGCTCTCTCGGACGTCGACAAGGAGGAAGACTTCTCTTGCTCGTCGAATGCATTGATTATATTCACCACCGGTGTCTTGGAAGCTGTTCGATCATGCCTCTCTAGGCCTTTTTCTGAGGCAAACCAGGTGCGTTTGGCACACTTTTTGATTCAAATGCAGGGTATAGTTCAGGATGGGCAAGATGGCCACCAAAAGTCTAGGTACGTTGCACTCCATGAGAGGGAGCCCGGGAACCGCGTTGACCAAATATGTGTGTGTGCTGACTATGGTAGCCCTCGCCGATTGAAAAGCCAGAGGCTAATCAAGGACGCTTTGACTCCGGGTATTACTGAAATATGTCACGACGTGGCACAGTTGACCACATTGCATAGGGACCTACAGGTATGTGTACGAATAGTCTTGCGAATCTCGTGGGACTGCAGGATCGATGGGGCGGTATCCGGTTTTGAGACTTGTGACAGTCTTCTAACTTAAACAGCTTTCGATATGCCTATGGACAACGCCCGGTGACTGGCCCGGGGTGGTCCAAGAGCTTCGATCCCTTCTATGTTCGGATGCGATATCACCTTTCACAAACCCTTTCGAGAACGAGGAACTTGGGGAGCTGTCGGTTACGGTTATCGGTGCTTTCCGGTCGATGAACAAGCCTGCAGAAGAGCCGTCCGTCAAACGTCGTAAGACCGCAGCGGGTCCTGGTGCAGATTCTTTTGACATGCTGAACCACTTGGTTACGCTGCTCAATCGCAGCTTGTCCGATTCTCCCGATTCGCATCTGAAGAACCTTTATCTCTCGATAGGGTAAGTCTATTAAATGCACAGCGTCGTGTGGTCGTAGCTGGATGCTTCTCCTGGACAGTTAACTTTGGAGCTTCGCAATCTTCTTGAAGCCGCGGTTCTCCAGGACAGTATTATCATGGACAATGTCATCTAAAATTCCAGTTTGAAAGTGTTGCTATGGAATTGAAGCGCTGACAGATACATCCAGACAGAAATTTTCTTCTGATCTACCCGAAGATCAGCAAGTTTCCGAACAGGAGCAATCAGATCTGCTTCTGATGTTGAGCAAGATCGCTTGTGCTGGATCTCAATGCTTGGACCTGACTGATGTTGACGAAGACCACTGGAAAAACGCACCTTGTATCTTGTGTGATGCCTCTGGTCCAGCCAAGCGCGAAAGGAAAGTTCGTTGGGACAGCCAGGGCCCTGACGACATGTGTAAAGATGTTGTTGCCGGGCTGGTCGCGATTACTCAAGCGGATAAGTTCTACCACTCGTCTCGATCACGTGTATTGATGGCTGTTGCGATTGGACGTATCTTCAATCACATTTCCGACGCCGAGTATCTCAGTTTAGAGACAAGCCCTCTAGGAGAATGGCTCCTGAAGTCGATGCAGAGATCGCTACGAGAATTGAGGATAGCGGCTTCCCGGTCGCTTATGACATTCCTGCGAGACGACATTTCTCGCCACGTTCGCGACAAAAATCGTAGGGCGACAATGCAATTCCTGGCTGAGCTCACCAGACGCAATGTACCAACACAACAAGAGACTCTCATCATTGCATATGGTGAAGCAGCGCGAACATGCGGCGGAGAGGAGCTTCAGATCATTCTAGGGCAGCTTGTAGAGTACCTGGGTCATACAAACACCGTCATCTACGGAGCAGCATACAATGAACTCTGCTCCCTGGCGGACGATCTTCACACTTCGCCTCAAGAGTTATTGCGTCCGTACTGGAGAACAATCGGTTTCTCCATTGTCAATGATCTCAATACAAACCCTCAGAAGGCCAAGTTTGTGGTTGAGCTCATTGGAGAAATATCTTACGTCAGCCAGCTATTGATTCTAATACACGAGGATATCCTACCCGTACTAGTTCTCAACAAACGGACGGATATCCTGCAACGTATCGCAAGTGCCAAGAAAACTTCAATTGAGGAAATCTGTCTGCAACCCAGGACTCATCTCGCTCGCATCATCGCGCTTCTCTTGTGTCAGCCCGGACCAGACGTCGAGCGGAGGGCCATGGACACCTTGGTCGCAGTCGCGCCGGGGTTAGGACAGACGGGACAAAAATTACATTACCTGGTGCAGTTAGACGCAGCCGCTATGGCCAGCGAAGTCTTTAAACTGGCTGCAGATCGCGATGCGAACGAGAAGGGACTAGTAAGTACCCAACCATACAACCTGGGAACTTGGCTAATCCCTGTAGTTCTACGAAGGAATCAGAAGGCTTGCTGCGCTGGATGATGTGAAGAGCGACCTTGAGCTTAAGAAGCAAAAGGATGGGAAACGCAAGGCCGCACCTAGAAAGAAAACGAAGGACCTGGTGGAGACTTTCATCTTGAAGCATGTCCTCGGTGTGATGGCCGATTTTACGAATCCAATCGAGAATCAACTGGGAAACCATCACCTGACAGAGCGGAGACGATGTGTTGGAGCTATTAAGGAGCTGGTTACGTTTGCGAGGGAAGACTCTTGCCATGCTCTTACACAGGTGAGTGATACACAGCGGACGACAACACATCCTTCAAAAATGTTCCTCACTGTGTTACTGGCGGATGTACTAACACACGCAGATACGGGCATGTCTTCAATCGGCTATGGCTGATCCCCATCTTTGCGATCAAGCGTTCGAAGTTTGGTCACTCCTTCTTACGGTCTTGGAAGAGACGCAGTTGGGACTTGTGCTCGGCCAGACTTTCGCCTTGATCGTTCACAATTGGCCGTCTTTCTCAGATGAGACACGACTCAAGGCCAGTGCGACACTGGAACTTCTCCGAACGCAGCACAATCAACTGTTACAAAGTCATATTGGGCATCTAGCGTCACTGTCTTCCATCCCAATGTTGACAAAGCTAGAAGCGGAGATAGCTCGACTAAAAGCTAGGAAAGACCCTATCACGCTTTTGAACCACCTCAGTGAGCGATGCAACGACGAGAACTCGGTAGTGGTGCAGCATGCTTTGAAAGAGCTTGTACCATTTCTGGAAGAACATCAAAAGATCCTTCATCAGTCTGCTATCGATCAGAAACCTCTACCGGCGCTGATCACGCTCAGTCGGTCTCTGCTCGACATTTGCGTACGATTTCCCGGACATCATCTCGAATTGCGAACGCTCTGCGCTCAATGTCTAGGTCTTGTCGGTGGCCTCGATCCGTACCGTGTCGAGACAGTGCGTGAGAAGAAACAAGTTCTCGTGCTCCACAACTTCGAGCAAGCTGCAGAAGTCATTCAGTTCGTTGCCTTCATGCTGGAAGAAGTGCTCGTCAAGGTCTTCCTCTCGACCACGAATGCCAGGTCTCAAGGCTGGTTGGCGTGGTTGATGCAAGAGCTATGCGCACTTTGCGGCTTCAGCAATGTGGTAGAGTCCGGTCGAGCTTCGCAGTCGACACCCGCGACACAACGCTGGGACCAGTTTCCGGAGCCGGTTCAAAAAGTCCTGACCCCTTTTCTAGATTCCAAATATAGATTCACGACCAACGAAGAGGTTCCAGTAGCGCAGTATCCTATCTTTAGCCTAGAGATCAGCCACTCCACTTGGCTCCGGACGTTCACTTACGATGTCCTTCAAAAGGCGAAAGTACAGAACGCGAAGATGTTCTTTCCCACCATAGGCAGAGTGGCTAGGCGAGAAGATCTCTCTATTGCTTCTTTCATTCTGCCCTATGCCGTGCTTAGCGTCGTTGTCGGAGGTGACGAAGAGGATGTCACCAACGTCGGGATTGAGCTACAAACGGTTCTGAAAACCGATTTGCAAGGGGCTGATCATACGGAAGTTATGAACATCAAACAGTGCAGTGAGGTAAATCATCGAAAATCCATCACCATCAATTCTGTTAGCTGACTCTGAGTAGAATGTCTTCCAAGTACTCGACTATCTTGCCTTATGGCTGCAAGAGAAACGCAAAGCCATGTCTGACGCACGTATCATGGCGGGCAAGACTGGCCGAGGCCTCTCGGAAGCCGACGAGATTGAGAATATCAAGCAATTCAGCGCTGTCGAGCAATTGTTACAGTTGATCCCAGCAAAGGTTATCTCCACACGAGCCGTGGAGTGTGGTTCTTACTCTCGCGCTTTGTTTCACTGGGAACAGTATTACCGCGAAGAGCAACACAAGGCCGCAACAGCAAATGTAGAATTTCCTAGAGATGGAATGCTGCAACACCTTCAACGCATCTATGCACATATCGACGAGCCAGACAGTATTGAAGGTATTTCTGCCCATTTGCTCGTGCTGAATCCGGAACAGCAGATCATGGAGCATAGAAAAGCTGGGCGTTGGACCGCTGCTCAAACATGGTATGAGCTTGCGCTCGCAGAGAAGCCGAACGATCCGGAGACCCAGGTCAACCTGTTGACCTGTTTGAAAGAGTCTGGCCAACACGGTAAGTGCAGATTCATTGGTGAGTGATGAGCGTAAACTGACAAGTATTGTAGATGCAATTCTCAATTATGTCGACGGATTTCATGCGTCGCATTTCGTCTCGTCCAACATAATACCTTTTGCTGCCGAAGCCGCTTGGTCAACGGGCAAATGGGACCAGTTGGAGAAAATACTTACTGAGCCATCGGGACAGCTTGCCGCCTCTTCTGCTGATTTTAATGTCGGAATAGGGAAGGCTTTGCTCGCATTACGGCATGATAAGCCTGACGACTTTAAGTGGGCGGTGAATGACCTGCGAGTTGTATTGTCGAACGGGTTGTCCGCATCCGTCACTGCCTCGCTCCACAACTCTCACGATCATCTTGTAAAGCTGCATACGCTTTACGAGCTTGAAACTATCAGTGGCCTTTCACGTCATACCAGGCCAGATCGAGAAGTACTGTTCGAAAACTTGGATAGACGTCTAGACCTTCTTGGTGCATACACCTCTGACAAGCAGTACCTTCTCGGAGTGCGGCGAGCTGTCATGCAGTTGTCCCGGTAAGTCTTTATGTCCCTATTCTGATGCTTTACATCCTAATACAATTCAGGTTTGAGTTCACCAACCTCGACATCGCATCAGCATGGCTGACAACAGCCCGGTTGGCGCGGAAGGGAGATTTTTCATCAGCGGCGTTCAATTCGATTATGCATGCTTCGCAATTAGGGGATGACGCTTCGAAAATCGAATACTCCAAGATGCTCTGGAAGGAGGGTCATCATCGCAAAGCCATACAGAATCTTCGCGGCGCCCTTGCCACCAACTCGTTCGCAACAAGAGATATGCCTGCCATGGACGTCAGCGTCTCTGTATCCACCACAGTCACTGGCGACCTTCAGCAATCTGCAAATAGGGTTAAGTGCCATGCTCAGCTGCTGCTCGCCAAATGGCTAGACAGGGCTGGCCAGACGCAGAGCCTCGTCTTGAAAGAAGAATACGCAAAGGGAATCATGACGTTTCCTAAGTGGGACAAGGGACACTACTATCTCGGGCGATACTATCTCAAGCTATACGAGACCGAGAAGGCGCTACCACCGGCTAAACAAGCGAGCAACTACCTGGCCGGAGAACTTACTAAGTTGGTCATCGAGAACTATATACGCTCTACTGTGTATGGATCCAAGTACTATTACCAGACTATACCCAAGATCCTCACCCTCTGGCTAGATATGGGTATGGAGATGATGCAATCCCAGCCTAGACTACCTAAAGATAAGGGCCTTCACCAGCACAAGGTGAAGCATCTTGATCATATCAACGGCTATGTCAAGAGGTATGCAAGCGAACGCATGCCGGCTTATCCTTGGTACACGGCGTTCCCACAGATTATCACTCGTATCAGTCACCCGAATAGAAGCGTGTGGGACGTTCTTCAGCTTATTATCATCAAGGTTACTGCTCAGTATCCTCAGCAGACGTTGTGGGGGCTTTTGGCGGTGCAGAATTCGCAACAGGATGATCGGCGGGCGAGGGGTGGTGGGATACTGCAGAAGCTGAGGGTAAGTGGCGGACTCCTCTTCTACAGGCGTATATACGCGGTCGTACTGCGACGCCTGAGTTGGACATTTTGCTAACGAACAGCAGGATCACCCCAAACGCAAGAATGGTACCTTGGACCTCAAGACCCTGATCACACACGGCCAGCGACTCGCCGATGCTCTGCTCTCAGCTTGTGATACGCCAGTTGAACCAAGAGTATCGCATGTAAGCTTATCCAGGGATCTGCGTTTCAACACGAAGCTTGCACCATGTGCTCTGGTCGTGCCTATCGAAGCCGCCATGACCCCCAGTTTGCCTTCTACCAACGACAGTAGATTGATCCGCGCTCACAATCCGTTTCCCTCTGACGTGGTCACGATATCTGAGTTCAAGGATGATGTCCTGGTTTTGTCTTCGTTACAACGTCCACGCAAGATAACAGTACGCGGCTCCGATGGTCGCTCGTACGGCCTGCTTTGCAAGCCGAAAGACGATCTCCGCAAAGACCAACGCCTTATGGAGTTCAATGCAATGATCAATCGCGCCCTGACAAAGAACATCGAAGCCAGCAAGCGCCGCCTCTATATCAAAACCTACGCCGTAACGCCGCTCAACGAAGAATGTGGCACCATCGAGTGGGTCGAAGGCCTGAAGCCCATGCGGGACATCATCCTCCGTCTCTACCGGCAAAAAAGCATCGGCATCGACTACCAAGAGATCCGCATGCTCCTCAACGAAGCCTGCGCCGACCCCAAAAACACACACATCTTCACGCACAAAATCCTCGTCAGGTTCATGCCTGTCCTGCACGAGTGGTTCGTCGAGAGCTTCCCCGAGCCCGAGGCCTGGTTCGCCGCCCGTCTGCGCTACACCCGCTCCTGTGCCGTTATGAGCATCGTCGGCCACGTCCTCGGTCTTGGCGACCGCCACGGCGAAAATGTCCTCCTCGAGGAAGGCAACGGCGGCACTTTTCACGTCGACTTCAACTGCCTCTTCGACAAAGGTCTCACCTTTGAAAAGCCCGAGCTCGTCCCCTTTCGCCTCACGCACAACATGGTCGACGCCATGGGTCCCGCCGGTATCGAGGGCCCCTTCCGCAAAACGGCCGAACTCACGTACGCGCTGCTGCGCCAGAACGAAGACGCGCTTATCACGGTCCTCGAGACGTTTGTGCACGATCCGACGGCAGACTTTCTGGGCGCGAAGAAGAAGCGGAGGATCCCGGGCGTGCCAGAGAGTCCGCAGGAGGTGCTAGAGATTGTGAGGGGGAAGTTGGGAGGGTTTGTCAGGGGCGAGAGTGTGCCGTTGAGTGTGGAGGGGTATGTGGATAGTTTGATTAGGCAGGCGAGTGATCCGATGAACTTGGCGTCGATGTATGTTGGGTGGTGTGCGTTTTTCTAAAGGTATAGGTGGAATTGAGGTGAAAGGTGGCTTTTGTAGATTTTCAATGCGCTTTCTGGGTTGGGGTGGTATGCTGGGATTATGTAGCACGGCGCCTTTGGCATTTTTACCGGTATACACGCTATTTGAGCGAGAGCTTTGGCTTTTACGTATCTTTAGGTGTGATCTGTTTTATCATCATCGTGCTGTGCTCGTTCTTTATCGCATGAACCGGTAAGGTCGTCGATGGCAACCAAGCAAATATGCTGAATCAAAGTTAAGCGTCACGCAGAGCGCTGCCTTAGTCGGTGAGAGTGCACTGGAAGTCGATCAATATCCAATCGTCCCGTTTTGAGGGAGCAGCGTGGTAGGACATGAGATAGAGAGACGAGAGTCAGGTGAGGCGGTGAGGTGCGAGGTTAGGCTAAGTGGTTAAGCTTTTCTTTTATTGTCTTTAACAACCTAAATAGATTATACAATATATAGTGCCAAAAAAACGTAATAATTATTATAACAAAAAGGCGTACTAGACTAAATATAAAATAAAGTAAAAATACGTATAGTAAGGGTGTAAGAGGATATTAGGCAATAGTAACTATAAATACAATCTATCTTAGAACTGTAGGATAGACACTATGCATAGCATAACAAAGCTACTACTATCGTCCTCTAAGGGGTTAAAAAAGCCAAGTAGAGTCTATCCCATCTCTAATCTGAGGTGTCAAATAAGGTGGGCCGAGGTAGGTTCTAATATGGACATGAGAAGGCAATCGTTTGCACCACTGGCATCTTGGACAAGATTGTCTTGACTTTGATATCATCTACGGATGTAGATGAGTCAATGAGAGCTTATATATAGGACAGCTGTTCTTACCACGGATCTGGGATCCCTATTAAATCTACTGCCTCAGCACTCGGCGTGCCACAAACTTCACTTGAACATTCTACGTCCCCGGCTCCTCATTCTCTCGAACTTTCTATGTTTCTTCCCAAGTTGGGGCTTCGACTTCTAGCTCCCACCCCTCGTACCCTTGGCTCGCTTCAGTAAATAACTTTCTGAAAGAAATGTCGTTGTGCCGGTAAAAGCTCTCTTCCTTGCCCTTTGATTCAAAGATGTAGTCTCCCGGCTCCGAAAACCCCATAAATCGTCCCGCCAACAATGGAGCCGGGGCCGTGTCTAGAATCCTAAACATTACCGGCAAAGCAGCCTGTTGCTTCTCCCAGTCCCATAGATGAATCACGCTCGCTGTCCATATCATATCTATCTTCCCCGCCAGCATGGTAAGGGCAGATGTAGGCTCGAAGAGGTCCGCTTGCAGGAAGGTTGCGCTGAAGGTGTCCCGGTCGCGGAACAGATTGTAGCCTATGTTGAAGAATTCGGCACAGATGTCTGCGCCGTAGAGAGAAGATGATGGAGCGTCGGAGAAGGTTAGTTGACGCAGTTCTTGTCCGATGCAGCATCCAAGGTCGAGAAGGGTTTCTCCTTGGGTAAGGCGGGTTAGGATTTCGGAGTAGGCAGGTGAGCGTACAGTTTGGATGTCTAAGAAGCGGTAGTGGCCGAGGCAGGGGTAGGGATACTGGGCTGGGATGTGAGCTTGTAGGGCGAGGGAATAGTGGCTGGTGTACCATTTCTAACGCTTGCGCTCGCTACTTGAGAGTGAGTATAGGTATTACTGCGTAGCTGCACATCTCTCGCGTAAAGCTGAAAGTTGACCATTATATTGCTCATCCAGGGGTAACACACTGGCGATTAATCGGAGTCCTTGTGGCCCGCTTTCACCTTTACACGAGGGACGTGCTTTGGAAAGCAACTCACGACTTTGTTGATGTGCACCATGAGCTCAGTAGGAGCAATGCTTGAATACTCCTCGAGTAGGCGTCGCGCGTGTTCAGGCACCTCCAGCAGTTCAGCATCCCAGATCGAGTCGACTGGATACCCGAAGGGCTTCAGGTCGGTGGTCATTTCTCCCTACCAAGGTTGTTTTGGAAGGCTCGCGTCGTTTTCGAACCCTTATAACCTCGAAGTCATGATGGCAACCCGCGGACAAAGATTACTTCGCAATTCAAAGTTCTAGCCAATGGCAACCAATCATTGCTTCTCCGAACCACCGCACGGGGCGTTTTCTCACACCATTAGGGCCCAGGGGCTGTCGTGTCATCTTGCCTTCGATTTAAACCAATGCATGCAGATTGCAGCATGAAAAGAGTTCAAAATCTGCTGAGGAGCTGTCTAGAGCGCGCCCGTGACTGCGTCGATTATTCGTTGGACTTTGGTGTTGAGGTTAGCATCCGTGTTTCACAACGCCATAAGTGCATCTCTGTAGCCTAGCAGGCTGGCAGGCAATCAATCGACAAGCTATATTGCTATCTGCAGAAATGAGTGAGGAGTCTGTCGAGAAAGAAAGTAGTAGTCGAGAGCTTTATCTTGAAGTCAGTGGTCCGTGCTCCTATATGGAACCTTCTACAACCTCTGACGTAGTCACGTGGCTACAATCTCCCCGCAAATGGCCTATTCTCAGTTGACACTCCTCGGGCCGCTCTCGCGCTGGATCGTCTTCCAATACCATATACTAATAACCAGATAATGAACAAGCGGATTAAAACCTCGGAGAACCGCACCCACTTAGCTTGTGGTTCTTGACGACCCGGGTTAACGGGCCGCGTCCATGTGTACTAAGAACGTTCACCGATCGGCTCTCAGACCTCTAGGTTGAGTAATTCAGAAGGGAAAGCGGGATTCAATCGATTGCTGTGGAAATGTCACCGAACGAATTAGAATTATGCCGCGGGCCACGCACAAGGCCAGGGAGTGACGCTGACTGAGGTCACTAAACTACGGGAAACTGTCTGTGATAAACCAACACGTGAGTTTTTGTTTTCTCGCAAAAAGAGGGCTTCGGGAACATATCTCAGCAATGTGAATGTCGAATTACTAGGGTGAGAAAGGGAATGGACTTTCGCTTACCGTAGCTTGGCAGGTCGTGCGCACTGTCAGGTCATGCACACCCTAACAAAATCGCTCCCTCTATTGAACGCGTCACAACTCCACCAATATAGACCCGATCCAGGCTGCAATTAATAATATTAAAATACTAAAACTAGGAGAATAATTCTTATATAATTAAATAGTTAAAAAGCATAGTGTTATGCGCTTAATATTAACGCGTAGGTATAGACGCGTTACGTAGGCGCATATAGTTAACTATAAGAATTTTTAAAATCTTAGCTAATAACAAAAATAGGAGCTTTTATAATATATTAAATATTTTACTAAACGTGGTCTTCTTCCTACATAGTAAATAATACAAAGCTTTACCTCTATAATAGCTAAAAAGGATATTAGTATATTATAGGTTAATTACTTTATTAAGCGTAACGCTAAATTTTTAATATCGTAATAGATAACTAGCATTAATAGTAATTGCTATAAAGCTAATTCCCTAGGTAAATATAAGCTCTACTTTCAGCTTCTATAGCAAAAGATTGGGCAGTATCAGATCGAGACTTAGCATATATATAATATAGACGAAAAAGGCTGCCTGCTCGGCATCACCTCCCGCTTAAAGAGGATCTTTAATAGGCCTCTGTACGAGAGCAAAGTAGTAAGGCAAGCTATTCAGGATGGTAGCTATGAATAGATATCGATTATCGCTTATATATGCGCCGACGGATCTGCCTTAGATCTAGCTCTAATCTATTAGGCCACCTCTACGGATATATAATTAACTTAGATAGAAGACCTTAATCCTTAACACTATTAAGTTTTTATTATAGTATTAGAATTTAATTAAATAAATAATTAGATAGGCCTTGCATGGCTTTAATAAGTATTTAATTACCTTATAAAGTTAAAAGCTAGATAATTATATTAACTATTACTTCTCGATGTCACGAGTCGTAGGTCGAGGGCCCTCGACGACCCTAGTCCGCTCTAGACCGGCGCTATCCGGGCCTTCCGCCTATCTACTTCCCTCGCCGCAGCCCTTCTCTTCCCTCTCTAAGGGATCGCCTTAGTACTGTGGATAGACTAAGTCGCCCGTAGTTAGGGCGCTTTTTACAATACAATCTCTTACCCCCTTATATCTAATTCACCTGTATAATGGAATCGACACGAAGAGTTACCCGCCAGACCTTAAAAATAGCAGGAGACCCTTAAAGCAGGTTACCACCCGCAGGACCCTCTAAATAAGAGCCTCTAATAGTTATAACGCCTATAAAAGACCTAACAACACTTGCAGACCTAGAGGAAGACCCCCTTATTATTATAAGTAGTAATAATAACTAATAATTAAAGGAAGTTACCCTTTAAGAACGCCTAGGCGTGCTATAGCTCTAATAACGTATCTAGGAACTAGAGGCCTCCCTAATAGTAGAACGTTACTAATCTAAAGGCAAGACCCTAGTTAGGAACGAGATAATAACTACTAGCATTTCTAATAACTCCCCGGAGCCTAAGGAGGGTCACGGCAACCCAGACGAGGCTAAAGATATAAGCAATAACCTATTAAGTAATAGCTTAATAGAGGACGCGTCCTTAAGCTTAGATAATGCTAGTTAAGACTAATCTAGGGCCTCTAGAAGTATCTAACGCCCGCGGAAGAAGAATAGGCAAGGCTAGGCCTATACTAGTTACGATAAAAAATATTAGATCTAAATAGTGGCTATTACCCTGGACGCATAGCTACTAAAGCTACTAAAACCTTCTTAATTTAAGGGCAGGGGTCGCAAGGAACTAAACTTATAGAAGAAGGCCTACAAGGACTATATTAACTTCTTACCTACCCTTAAAACTAATAAAGCGCAGGTTAGGTTCGTAGTAAGATACTTAAGAGATACATAACGTAACTACTAGAACTAAATAGTTGCTAAGATCCTAGAGCGAAAGCGACACAGGAAAGTCACCTAGGACCTTCTATAGTAGACTATAGTAGACTCCCTAGGATTAGCCTAGGAGCGAAAGAGTGCCGCTCGCCGAAGGATTAAGGTAGCTAAACAAGGTAAGAAGACCCCTACAGAACTCCTTAACTACCTTAAGGACTAATAGGAGGAATGCGACCTAGAGAAGGCCTTAGATAATAATAATAAAGACTACATTAATAACTTCTACACGGCACTAGACAAGAAAATCTAAGAACGCCTTAAATAGTAGCCACGCGAATAGAAAAGCCTCTTTTACTTAGAAGCAAAGGTAAATATATATTAGTAAGCGTTAAAACCTTATAAGTTAAAGAAATAACGTATACACGATGTTAATAATAACTTCCTTAATAAGCTAGCTAACGAAAGGCGCGATCGAAAGCGATTTAGGTTAAATAACATAAGACTATACTAGAGACGCCACGATAGCGACCGTCGCGATAAGGATGGCAAGAAAAAGGCTCAGGCAGTAGAGGACAGGGACAAGGACTAATGCTTCTATTGCTACGAACTAGGCTATTATAAGGCGTCCTGTTTAAAGTATAAGGCCGAGGCGGGGAAAGACAAGCTGTAGACTAGGAGGCCTAATAGTCTATAGGTAAGGTTAACTATAATAAAGGTTAATAACAACTAGTCGCAGTTGTAAGGACCCCTAGGGATAGGAGTGGTGGCTTACTAATCGCGCTAGACGGTGAAGTACAGCACGAGGGTAACTAATAATAGATTAAAGCCCTAGTGGACTATAAAGCTAAAGCGAATTTTATTAGCAGCAATTTAATAAAGTGGTTAGGGGTTGCAGTAATAATAATAAATGGCAAACGCTACGTAGCGCTAAATGGATAAGACTTAGGCGTTCTGGGCTAGGCGAAGCTCCCCTATACTATTATAGATAGTTGCGGTAAAACCGAGAGCGGTAGTTGCCTGTTTATAGTTAGTAATATTAGTAGATTTAATATAGTCCTAGGAATGCCCTAGCTAGTAGAATAGAACCCTATTGTAAACTTTTATAATAAGACCATCCGCTTCGCCCATGGGAAGCGCAAATGGACTAAGATTTCTACTAAATTAGTAGAAGAGTTTGCTGGCACGGCTAAAGACATAGTAAATAACTATTTTATTATATATGCTACCCTGAAGGACATATTAAGAGGCCCACCCGGGACGCTACCTAAAGAATACTAGGGATAGTGGGAGGAAGCCTTCTTCGAAGAAGCCGCAAGCATTCTTGCCGACCATAGCCCCCACGAAATAAAGATTAATATCGAGGAAGGCAAGGAAGTGCCTTTTAGACCACTCTATAGTCTATTAGAGTTAGAGTCGGCAGTTCTGCGCGACTATATCTAGAAGAACCTTAAACAGGGCTTTATTTAACTGTCGCGATCAAGCGCCGGGGCACTAATCCTTTTCGTAAAGAAAAAGGATAGATGCCTCCGCCTCTGCGTTAACTACAAGGGACTAAATGTAGTTATAATAAAGAATCGATACCTACTTCCCTTAATACAGGAATCCCTTAACCAACTAGGGGATGCCTAGATCTACACTAAACTAGACCTAAGGGACGCCTACCACCGCGTCCAAATTAGGGCAGGAGATAAATAGAAGACAGCCTTTTAAATAAGGTACGGACAGTACAAATACATAGTAATGCCTTTTAGCTTAACAAACGCGCCTGCGACCTTCTAAAGCCATATTAACAACACACTATTAGACCTTCTCAACATCTACTATATTATATACCTCGACGATATCCTTATCTACTCTAAGACAAAGGAGGAACACATCCAGCACGTTCAGACAGTGCTAGAACGCCTTGTTAAACGCTAGCTATACGCCAAACTGTCTAAATGCGAATTCCACACACGCAAGGTAGAATACCTAGGCTTTATAGTATTCCTAAACAGCGTAGAGATAGAGGAGGACCGCGTTGCCTCTATAAAAGATTAGCCTAAACTAAACTTAGTCTAAGTAGTTAGGATCTTCCTTAGCTTTGCCAACTACTATTAAAGGTTTATAGAAGGATTCTCTTAAGTGGCGGCACCCCTTCACGCCCTAATAAGAAGGCTAGAGGGAGCCACTAAGGGCAAACAGCGACAGAGACTTAAGGAATTAATTATAATAAGCCTACTAAAGCAGGCTAAGGCCTCCTTTTACTAGTTAAAAGAGAGCTTTATGCGAGGGCCCTTGCTAGCCCACTTTAACCCTAAAAGACCCTTAAGAGTAAAAACCGACGCTTTAGGTTTCGCGATCTCGGGTATCTTAAGCCAACCGTAACTAGACAAATATAGGAAGCTATAATAGTACCTAGTTACTTTTTATTCGCGCAAGATAAACCAGGTAGAATAAAACTACGACACGCATAATGGCGAGTTACTAGTAATTATTAAAGCTTTTAAGCATTAGCGATACTACCTAGAGGGTGTTAGCGAGAGGGTCGAGCTTCTAACTAACTATACTAACCTGCAAGGGTTTATGTCTACAAAAGTCCTAACTAGATAGTAGACAAGGTGGGCCAAATAGCTCGCGACGTTTAATTTTAAAATTAAACACTATCTAGGAAGGATAAATCCTGCTAACAGACTATCGCGGAGACCCAACTACGAGTTAGAGGAGGAAACAAGCTTAGGCGGGATAGGCAGTTCCTAGTAGAAACTCCTTAAGGCCCTATAGCACAAGTTACAGCTAAAAGGCAACGCTTCGGACGAAGCAGGCGTGGCAGGTAGCCTATAGCTACTAAAGTAGGCAGGAAGCCCTAGACTAGTGGCAGCAATAAGGGTCGCTAGACCTAAAACGTTAGTAACTAAAAAGGCGGCGGCAAACGATTTAGTAAGCGCTTACCCTACAGTAAAGCTATTAAAGAGAAATAGCTAAGGGGACGAAACTGCAGAACGAATCCTCTAGTACCTCTAAGGGCTAGAGATGGCAAAGCCGGAATGGCTAAAGCGCTGGATAATTAGACCAGCCAACCTATTATAGTACAAGAATAGGCTATACGTGCCACCTCTAGCAAGAGTATACGTTCTTTAACAATACTACAATAACCCCCTCGCGGGCTATTTTAGCTTTATTAAAATCTTAGAGCTAGTGCTGCGGGAGTTCTAGTAGCCTAGTATCTAATAATACGTAAAAGACTACGTCTAGACCTGTTAAGCGTGCTCTAGGGCGAAACCTATCTAATACGCAACGCACGGCCAACTTAATAGCCTACTAGTTTTAAAGGGCATCTAGGAGGACATTACTATAAACATAGTAATAAATTTACCTAAAAGTAAATCTAGAGCCTATCGTTATAATAGTATCCTAGTAGTTATTAACTAGTTTTTTAAGATAGCATACTACATCCCCACGTAAAAGGACCTAAAGGCAGTAGAGCTAGCTAAGGTCTTTAAGAGAGAGGTTCTACGCCTACACGGCCCTTTAAAGTTAATAGTTACAGACAGAGGTAGCCTATTTATATTAGCTTATTAGAGCACCTTTGCTTAATATTTAAGAACTAAGCGACTCCTCTCTACTACCTTCTACCCGTAGATAGACAGACAGACAGAACGATAGAACTAAACGCTTAAATAGTACCTTCGAGTATTCTGCAACTACGAACAATCTAATTAGGCAGACCTTCTATTTAAAGTAGAATATTTATACAATAATAGTATTCACAGCTCTATAGGAGTGTCGCCATTTATTATAGTATACAGCCTAAATCTACTAATAGTAGACCTGCCCCGAGAAGTACAGCTACGCGGGTCGGTACCTACGGCAAGGGCCAGAGCGGTAGTTCTAGCCTAGACTAGGGTCTAGATAACCTAAGCGATCCTTAGGGCACAGGCGTACTAGGTAACGTGGTACAACAGGAAGCATAAGGCCCAAACCTTTATAATAGGGGACATGGTATACCTCGACGCCCGTAACATACGGTTAACTAGGCCTAAAAAGAAACTTAACTACAAGTCCTAGGGTCCCTATAGGGTAAAACGGCGGATTAGTTAACAGGCATATAAGCTAGAGCTGCTAAAGGACTTTAATATTTACCTAGTGTTCTATGTGTCTCTCCTAAACTAGGCAGCCCTAGAAGGACTACTACAACAGGAGTAAAGCCCGCCTAAGGTTATTATACTATAAGCAGGGGAGGATATATACCTAATTAAAGGAATTAGATCTAGGGTACTCCAGGACAGAGAATGGCTGTATAAAGTTAAGTGGAAAGGATACAATAGCGATAAGAACTAGTAGTTATCTGTAAAGGAGATCTCTAAAGGGGTAATAAAGCAGTTCCTAAAGGGCTTGGATAAGGAGACTAAAGGTCGCCCTAGATAAGAGCCTAAGAGGCGGGGTCGCCCCCCTAGAGAAGGAGGAAGACAGCACTCGATAGTAATTAGTAATAGATTACCTTAGAGAGTACACTTTATAGGCTGCGAAATACTAGAATAAATAAGGTAGAGGATTCTTAAATAGACTAAAGACTAGAATGAGCTATCTAGGCCCATTCACGCCTCTTGGGGCCTAACAAAGGCTTATAAGCCCATTCGGACCGTACCTAACGCGATTATAGCTAACCGAAACCTAATTAAAACTGCCTAAGGGTATAGAACGTGAATAAAATCCGGACACCGTTAATAGGGGCAGGAATCCCTAGATTATACTAGATAACCCTCTTAATTAGTTAGGCGCTTAGACTTATAGGCTTATTAAAAAGTCTCCTAACCGCTCTTGCTCTTAATCTTCTTCTTTACTTCCTCCGCGAGGAAGTCTAGCGTGGCTAGGATACTAGCCTTAAACGCTAACTACCCTAAATTAGCATTAATGGCCCGGGATTAGGGTTAAGGACCCTTACTAACTTAAGAGCAATCTTCTTGCGCCTAGGGGTAAGAGTACTAGTAGTAACTAGGAAGGTTAGACTACCCCCTTCTATAGTAGAAGCTTTCCTCTTCCGCTTCTCCTTAATAGAGAGGCCCACCACCGGAATAATCTCCTTAGGAGGCTAGGTGTCATAACCTAAGTAGTAGGGGGTTAACGGGTTTCCGCAGAATTTGGATCCGGTGGCCCTATGCGACTTAGTCTAGATAACCCTTAATTACACTAGATAATACTTATATAATAATATTACTTTATTCCGTCTCTAGTACCTGCGCGGTAGCCTTTACTAATACCTTATTTAATCTAGAGAGGTCGATCTTGTCGCATGTATACGTATTAATTTGGCTTAAGCGCGGCATAAGGGTAATTAGGGCACTTAACACGTTCTCTAAGTTATCTTTAGGTATCTGCTACTAATTAGCCTCGAAACCCTTATATAACCCTTAAAGCGCCAACTTACCTACTAATAATCCCTACTACTACTATAGTAGGCATCGCAGCGGCAGATCGAATCGTAGTCCTCTAAATCTATTAGGCTAAGATTAACATATACTATCTTAGACTAGACACGACGCATCTTCTTAACTTAAAACTAGTAGAGCTTTATCTTCTTGTAATTAGACTGCTTAAGGCTATTTAGAATAATAGGAAGGCAGGTATAGTATAGGTTAATAGTACTAATCGCGCTCGCACGCGCCTTGTTAACTAGGGCCTTAAGAATAGCGTTCGCGGTACTTATGGTGCTAAATAGCGTGGGTATGTCTAGACAAAGTCTGAAGGTTGCTGAAGAGGGCGGTGGAGAAGTAATAAGTACAGGAACGACTTAGTAGGCCTACACCAGGTTAGTCTACCTTTACAACCCCTAAATTTGGAGCGGCTGGGTACCAAAATGGGGGGCATCTAGGGTCAGGCACCCTAGACTACTATAGATTGGCCAGGTCGTACTTACGGGTTAGGGAGCCTCCAGGATAAGGTAAGCCGCCAAGTAGAGAGTAAGAATAAGGGTTTTAGGCCTTAGTGTAAGCCTAAGATTTAGCTTACGTTATTAGCTTACGTAATACGCGAGGCCTAATTAGGCTAGTTATTACGTGCTTATTCTCGCGGTCGAGACCCTTAAAAAAAAGAGCCTTTGTCACGAGTCGTAGGTCGAGGGCCCTCAACGACCCTAGTCCGCTCTAGACCAGCGCTATCCGGGCCTTCCGCCTATCTACTTCCCTCGCCGCAGCCCTTCTCTTCCCTCTCTAAGGGATCGCCTTAGTACTGTGGATAGACTGAGTCGCCCGTAGTCAGGGCGCTTTTTACACTCGATAGCTATAGATCTTACGTTACTATAAATTTTATTAACTTTTATAATCGTAATAAGATCCTATTAGTAATCTATTTACTATATTTAACCTATACGCTGTAGCCTCTTAATATTTATATATTTAAGCCTCTATTAACTGCGTATTTAAATGAGCTATTAGCCTTCGTATAAAATAGCCTAAAGATAGCCTTTATTACTAAAAGAGACTTTTTAGCCTATTCTAAAAGGCCTAGGTTAGTACTATAAGGCAGCTATTAATACTTCAGGCCTTTAAGGCTATAGGCCTATTACCTTTACACCTAGAGGCTATTCTTAAGTAGTTTAACAACGATTACCTACCTAAGTAAAAATTATAAAAAAGCTCTACCTTAGTACTTAGCATATTAAATTAGAGAAAAATTAATAGGCTCCTAAAAGCTTATATTAATATAAGAACTAGTAATATAGCTAAAAAGCTAAGTTAAACTATATACTTAATTTTTACACGAGCTTAGCTCGCAGAGCATAAAAATTAAGGTCTATAAAAAGCTCTAGCTATCTAAAAGAGACGCTTAAAGCAAAATAAGTCTTTACCTTTTAATTAGCCTTATAAGGATTAAGGGGGAGCCATTTTTATATTACCTTATAGCGTATAGCAGGCAGGTAATTATTAATATAAGAAAGATACTAAAGCGCAGTAACTATAGCTTTAAAAAAATAAGTAAGTAAAGGCCCGTTAGGCTAGCTAGTAGCTTAAAGTAAGGCTACTCTAGAAGAGATATATTACTTAAGTAGCTACTAAAAATACGCGCGTAAAGTAGAGGGCTAATAAAGTTACTAAGTAACGCCTTAATTAATAGGCTTATAAGGCTAATTAATAACTTTAAAATTACATTAAACTAGCTAAAAAGGGTAATAAAAAGGCTTTAGGGTCTACTATTTTATTTATAAAAAAAAAGCCTGCGTTAGCACCTATACGCGTTAATAAAGCTATATTTACTTTACTAACGCCCTTATCGCGTAATAGCTAAATTATTAGAATACTAAATAGATATTAATAATGTAAGCAGCCCAGAGATATGTCACATGACGACACTAGTCTCATGAGTCAGCTCTATCTCTATATACGAGCCTCTGATCACTCCATGTACACACAACACAACACAGAACAACACACAGAGCAACTCAGACAATTACACACACAATATACTACCTTCACACATACCACCCACCTGCTTACAAGTTTTACTTTATTTTTAGCTAAAGTTCTTTTAGAACTTGCTTTTTATTAATAACTTCTTTCTTCTTCTTAATAGCTACGTTATTACTAGCACGCTCAAAGAAGGCCTCTAGCGAAATCTTCTATAGTATTTTAATAGTACGGAAAGTTGCAGTATGAGAAATAGAACAAGAAATAGCATAAAATTCTAAAACTGAGGTTGGCGTTGCTAAGAGAACGATAGCGTTGCAGTGATAGCTGAGGTAGTCAGGTAGGTTTAACCCGGCACCACGACGGTACCTTTATAGTAAAACTACATAGCACAAGCCAACTTGACAAAGGAAGACGGAAATAACATTGAAGGACGCTAGAGGGGCAAGGGGGGCATAGCACGGGGCCTATTTCGTCCCCAGTCCTTAAGGGACAATTTTGTCCCCCTCTTCCAAAACACGCCCCAGCGCCCAGGCTTACCTCCAAGCCTCCTTCTCGTCTAGACTTGACAAAGTTGTGAGGGTGTTCCCAAGTTATAAATGAGTACGATTGGCTGTTAGGGATGGCAGGGCAACATGACTGAGCAGCGGGTGAGCAGCCTGAGGGGTGGGTGAGCCGAGGGTGATTAGGACCTGAGCAAAGCAGCGCCGCTTACTAGCCACAGCAGGAACGAGAGTGCTAGAGAAATTTGACTGACTACCTGAGTAAGAATAAAAGGATATTATAATAAACTTTATTATTATTTTACCTAAGAGCAATAGCTGCACGAATATTATAGTAATTATAAATAGACTTAGTAAGGACCCTAAGTTTATTAGTCTCTTAAATTTTAATATACTTATAGTTATAATAGCGTTTTTTTAATACTAGGTAGTAGGCTACTTCTTCCCCTTCTCTATTATATTAGACGGCGGGGGACAATTCGTGAGCGAATTTTAGACTACACTCTATAAATAAGCAGGTATTAACTAAAGACTGTCTATAGTAAAGCACTTGGAGACGGATAAGTAAATAGAATAAATAAACTCTATCCTTAAAGCCTATCTCTAGGCGTACAATAACTAATAATAAAATAATTAGATAAAATAGCATCCTATAGCCTAGATAGCTATTAAAGGGCGAGAAGCTATATTAATAGGAGTTAGTCTATTTTTCCTATTTTATAGCTAGAACGTTAAACTAGTTAAGAACTTTAGGGTATAGAGATTAGCCTTAGAGCTTAGAACTAACGTAAAGAAGGCTATAAAGGTAATAATAAAAAAGTTTAAAAAAGTTTTTAACTTTATTTAGGTAAAAATAATAATAATTTAATAAGAATAAGAGTGCCTAGCAAACCGTTAATATAATAACGTTTTAATTTTAAAGGAAAGAGATAAGGTATAGCTAAAGTATAAAAACTACCTCTAAAACTAACGTTTAAGTAAGAAGCTTAACTAGAAGTAAGGAAAATTTATTATAAAAAAGGTAATAAACTCTTACGTAGTTAAACTAGATATCCTGCTAAACATACACCTTAGGTTCTACGTAAATAGGCTAAAGTTAGCCTTGTTAAACCTTTTCCCTAGCCAAACCACTAATAACGCCTAGCCCGAAGCAATTATAATAAAAAAGGGGAAAGAAAAGTATAGTATAATTAATATATATAAAGAATGCTAGTCCTATAAAGGCAAGAGGGTGGAATACCTAGTATAATAAAAAAACTACTTTTAAAGAACTTAAGAACTTTATAAAAATTTTAACTAAGCTACTACGTTAGACTATTAAAAAAAGTTTACTAAGCTATATTAAAATTATAATAGAAAACTCCTAATAGAATTCTATCGTAATATCCCCTAAATTAGCTTTTATTAGGGCCTAAAAAAGGCTTTACGATGCCTGCCTCGCTAAGTTAAAAAATCTAGCTAGATAAAGGTATCTAAGATAAGGGTAGGAATAATATTATTAAGGGATAAAATTAAGTATTAGAAAAAGAAGTTAGGAAGGAATTTTAAAAAAGTAATTTAAAAAACTTTTAAAACTACTAAGAATAATAAAGGGACTAAATAATTCTTATAGTAGTAAGGGATAACCCTTACGAAAGAAATAAACTTTAAAAGTAAACTAAAGTAAGAAGGAGAGAGGAACTAGGGAAAAGGAGTATCTTTAATTACAAAAAAAAATAGTAAAACCTTTTTTAATAATATTTAGGTCTACTTCTCTATCCTCTAATATACTACTAAAGTTAGGAAAGCTATTATCCTCCTTACTTAGGCGCTTCTTAATTATAATAGCCTAAAGCCACTAGCGCAAGTCTTAGTAGGCTTAAGTAAGTATATTAGCTCTTACGAGGATATTATCTATTACTTAAAAACTATCTATTATAATGCCCTTATCTACTACTATAAACTTGCTAGAGAGTTACACGATATTAGCCTTAAAAGATAGCCTTACTATCTAAAAGGAACTTATAAAAAGGTTTTTACACTTTTAATAAAATGCTTTAAAGTTAGTAGTATAAATTTAAAGAAAGTTAAAAGTTTTCTTAACTATAATAGTAATACGCTCTAAAAGCTAAATAGCCTTAAAAAAAGTAATATAGCCTACAGTAGTAGTACTCTTGCTTTTAAAGGAGGTATAGTAATTAATAATAGTAACCTTATAAGTAGAATAGAACGCGTTAAGGTTAATAAAAAAGGTCTTTTATTCTTAGCTACTCTTTAAAATCTTATTTATAAGGTAGACTATACTAATAATTATAATATTAGTAAACTTTTCGCGGCTAACTTTATTAAGGGTAGGCTAAATCTAAGTAAGGGAAGAAGTTAGCAGAGCATATTTTAAAATTATTTAAAATAAGTTAGACTAAAGTATACTTATTTAGTATAGCTAATAAGCTTATAGGTATAGTACTCCTTACAGGACACTATCTTGCCCGCTAGCACCTACTAATAGACGTGTTTATAAGTAATATAATTAATATACTAGCGCTTAATTATCGCGCGTAGCAAGATTAGACCCTAGAAGCTAAGCTTATTAAGTTAATAAGTACATATACCTAGGCTAATAAAGAACTAGGAAGGAGGTTAGAAGAGTAAGGAAGTAAGTTAGAAGGTAAGAAGAAGTAGAAAAAGCGTAAAAAAGGGTTTAGAACTTACTTTATAAGCTTCAAAAGAACTAAACTTCTTAATAAGCTAGCTAAGAAGGATTACGCTAGCGTTAAAAATAGTAATTTTATTTTAAAAAAGCTTAGTCTTCTTAAGTTAGTAATTAAGTAACTACGACGGGGATAGGCCTTCTTTTATTTTATTATTAAAGTTAGTAGTACGCTTTTAACGCTTAGGCGTCTTTATTACGTAGCTATTATATAAAGGGCTAGCTATCTTATTAAAATAGTAAGGGGAATTAGTTTGCGAAATTAGAGAAGACTAGGTTAAAAGTAAAACGTTATAGCGTATAAAGTTAAGCTAAGAAAAGAGAGAGCTTAAAAAAGTAAGGTCTAAAAGCTAAATAATAAGTAAACGCACTAGCGCGAACACACTACTATAATAATTACTTATAGTAAGGATAAAAAATTAGACACGCGAGAATAGAACTAGTAAAAGGTTTATAATAGTAAGAGGATTATAAGTAGATAATAAAATAACTACAAAGCTATATAAATAAGATAAGACGCAGAGATTTTTCTTTACCCTTAATAAAAAGAAGGAAGGTATATAATAGGCTACGCCTAGTTATTACTTTAAATCTTTAACACTTAGTTATGCAAACCCTAGATATATAAGTTCGACGTCTAAAGCTTAACTTTAGATTCTTTATCGAATTTATAAGTATTCTTCTAGCACCTTTGGCTCCTTGAGCACCCAGCCCCTTATAAAATTAATAAAATAGTAGCGTAATTATATTCTAGCCTAAGTAAAGGCTAGTTCGAAGATAGCTAAAATTATAGAGTAGCTTAATATAACGTAGCGCACGATGCAGCGTATAATAAAAAAAAAACTACCTATAGTAATGTCTTAAAGCTTTCTATAGGCTACTGTTGGCTTCAAACCTGCGCAACACTGCTACGGCTTTCACCGCCATGCAGTTTGCCTGCGGTTTGTTGCGTAGTTTGCCTATAGTTTGTTGCGCTAGTCCTGATTAGGCTAGCAAGGGACAAACCACGCTCGATAAATACTTTTCATAATAGCCCACTACAATAGATCTGCAATTAAGAATTAAATCAATACTATATTGTTGCAACGAAGTCTTGATCCAACAGCCTATTGCCGTATTAACACTAATTAGTGGTTGCTACACCACAGATTGGCAAGATATACTGTGTACAGGGAATCTCAGCGCACGTTTTAGGCTGAGTATTCTGGCGATAGAAGCGGTTAGCGCATGCCTCCTCCCCTACCAAGGCCTAGGATACAGCATCGCTAGTGCGAAGTATAGGTACGACAAGCTTACTGCTATCCTGTATTAGGATCAGCGGCGCCTCGTATTTAAAGGATCTCTCCGCCTGGATTGTCCCTACTAAGGCTCAGTTCGGAAGGAGATTTGCGTCAACCACGCTAACTCTTGTTAAATTATACTAATCACAGGCCCATATCTAAAACGCTATTATAAAGTACACCTAAATAAAGGACCGCTCGTGGTACCTAGACAAGACAATCTATAAGGACTAGTACGCTAACTAAGATTTTAACATTGCTAACGCCACCGTTAATACAGACAAACTTAATACTATAGTTATTAACTAGATAATATAGGTGGAAGAAGATAACATATTTAACCTGTTTTTACTACTTAAGTTTAAGAAGTATTTCGAGAATTTCACCCGCGATTTCTTTAACAGCATTAATAAGCGCATCTAAAAAGCACTTAAAGAGCTCCTCCGCTAGTAAGGTATCTATATTAAGCAGGGTAATAGTAACAATCTCCCTAACTAATTCGCAGAACTCCTTATATTAACCACTATCTTAAAATAGCCCGCTAAGCATCTTAAGCTTATAAGGCTTTACAAAGGCTTTAAGTGCCACCAGATTGCAGATAATAAAGAATAATAGCGGTAGCAGCGAGCTCCGCTAGGTAGAGGATTATTATTATTATTACAACCTAGATTTACGCCTGTGCAGAACAACTCTTATTTACTTACTAACCTCGCTAAGTTATACACGCCAGAGCAGAAGTATTTAGGTGACAAATACGACATCCTTAAAACAAAGATTAAGGTGTTTAACGACCTCTGCACTAAGGTTAGGATTAATAAGGATAAGTAGTATAAAATAGCACTCTTTATTATGCTTACTAGCTAAGCGCTTTAGTATTACTATAATTACATTACTCCCCAGGCGCTTACGCTTACTTATAATATAATACTTAATAAGCTGCGCACGTACTTCAACACTATACAAGCTTACTAAATATACCTCTAGGAGTAGCATAGCACTACGCTTAAGAGCGTTATAACTACTAACCCTAAGAAAGACCTTATAGAGTGTCTTAAAATAGTTATTAGTAAGATAAACATGCTCTATCAGGCACTATTATAGGACTAGGGTAAAAGCTATAATTAGTATTTGCTTGCGCAATAGCTCCTTAGCGCATGTTATAGTATTAAAGTAACTACTATAGCTTGCTTAAAGCTAGCAACTATATTTAAAGGTGTCGCTGTAGATCTCCGCAACGCAGTTAGCATGTAGTTAAGCTATTATCCTAATAGCCAGTTTCTATCACGAGATGTAGATAAGTAGTATTACACTAACTGCCACTACATCCGCAATAATTAATAAGCTACAGGATTATTAAATAATAACTACCATAGCTACTACTATTAAGGTCAAGGCGGATCGCGCGGCAATTAATTTAATAATAATAACTATTAGTTAAACTACTTAGGTAATTACCGCAATAAGACATGCTTTATCTATAAGTAGCCTAAGTACTAGTTAACTTAACACTTAAAAAAGAAGCGCATAGAGCATCGCTAACGCTATAATTAATATGCTTAAGATAATCCTAATGCCCTAAGCTATAAAGTGTTTCTCGCCGGCTATAAAGGCATAGAGCTTAAAGACAGCGACGGTAGCGATAATAATGCTAGTAATAATAATATTAAAGTATATTTTACTAACTAAGTCTACTTAACTATATCCTATAGCAAGATTAACGGCGACGCTATTGTCTCTAGCCTTAATAACGCTGCCGCACTTTATATAATTATAGGTAATAATCTTTATATCTCTAGCAAAGCAAATAAAGATACTTAACTCTTTTTATTTAATTTACGCTATAGCGCAGATATCTTTTAAGGTATTATGCCTAACACTAGTGTAGCTAGTGTCTTAACTACTAGCAAGACACAAGTAAAGGCGCTATAGCTTATCTAACTATCTATAGTTATTAATAAGTCTACCGCAGGACGTTATAAAATCCAATTTAGAAATAATCTAGAGTATTTCTCCCTTAGCGACGTTAATATTAGCACGCTATTTAGTATAATCACCTTTATAGTAATACTAACTAATACACTATTTTTACTCTGCTTAAATAATATAAATTATTATAGTATCTTCTTTAACAACATCGACAATATGCTCGTTTAAGGTGGCAAAGAATTCCTACTTGTCCGTAAATAGGGACATCCATAGCTCCTACTTAATAAACAAGAGACTATTATTTACTACTTAACTAAGACTAAGCTGCGCCAGCTTTACTAACGCTTTAGCTATCCTGCTACTAGACGACTGCACAAGATCCTTAGCAAAGCAGGCTATAAAGATATTAATAAGGATATTATTAATTGCATTAATAAGTACTATTACTAGTGTTAAATCCATAGTAAAACACCTGGCCGTTTCCGCTTTACTATTCGCGATAACATGGACTTTAACTTATATATTATTATTAATATAATATATATTAATCAGAAACCAGTGCTCCACGCAGTTAATAAAGCCACAGCTTTTTAAGCTACTTAATTTATGCTAAATATCTAGGCAAACACTACTTAGGATCTCCTTTGCGCCATATAAATCGACATGTACGTTAGTCCTCCTAACGTTATTAAGATAGATGCTGGCAAGAACTTTATTACTAATAAGTTTATTAATAACGACACGTTACTTGTAATTAAGGTTAAGGAAGTCCTAGTAAAGGCATATTATTTAATTAGTAAGGTTAAGCGCTATCATGCTCCCATCCGCCGTGCTTATAGGGTAATCTCTACAGACGTTAGACGCATAACCACTCCTAAACATATCTTGCAGATAGCTATTAAGGCTGTTAATAACACCACAGGTCCTAATAGACTTGTCCTAACTCTTCTCGTCTTTAGAGCATATCCTCGCCTGTTAAAGAAATCACCACTATCGCCATCTATTACCACCCGCGGCGCTGCAGTGCGCAAAGTAATAGCTAAAGTGCGCAAGATTAAGGCAAAGCGCTAAGTTAATAAGGCTCTTATAACTTGTAATAGTCCTAACGTAACTAATATCTTACTATTACCTATCCTAAGCAGTGTTAAGGTCTGGCGGGAGAACTATAGATAGTCTAGCCCGCATTAAATAATCGCCCTCCACGTTAATAAGCAATCTATAGTTATCGAAATTAATAATAAATAAGTTACCTTCTGTATCACCGCAGTGCGCCTGTATCATGTAGACAATATAACTATTATTACCCCTTTCGCAGAGGATAAGAACAATAGTAGCTCTAATAATAATTTCACTCCTATTATAGAGGAGCCCGCGCCTAAGCGTAAGCGCGGTAGGCTAAAAGGCTTAAGAAATAAGCTAAAACCTAATAAAGTTATAACTACTATAGTTAACCTTAATTAATGTGAGCGTGATAATCTTATCCTAGCTAAGAAGCTACGAGCAGTTAGCAAGATTATAACACTAAAGTAAATATTTAAAGTATCTATAAAGGTAGAGATTAACGCCCTTATAATATAAGGTGTCTTTTGCTTCGAGAAGTATAGTCCTTACTATTATAATAAGGTCCATATCTTTAAGTCACGCATTATTAATAAAGTTAAGGGTAAGACTACTAATCGCCCGTATAAGAAGTCCCGTCTTATTATTTAAAGATACGCTAATAACGACAAGAAGCTTGTCCTAACACAGTCTCCCACCATCCAGCGTGTAAGCCAGCGTGTGATTATCGCTCTAGCACTATTACTGTTGAAGCTGGGCATGTACCTCTGGCTCCGTGACATCACTCAGGCCTATACGCAATCGGATGATCCACTCTAGCGTACTATTATGGCTGACATACTAGCCTAGCTTAAGGAAAGTTATCCAACAAACATAGTTATAGTTATTATTAAGCTACTATACGGCATTGCTGAAGCAGGTGCCTATTAGTAGTTAACGTATAATAAACACTACACTAAGACTTTCTATATAGTAACATCTACTTATAATTTATGCCTACTTATTAGTAAGGCTAATAGCAAGTGCTTTGGCATTATTAGCATATAAACTAACGACACGCTTAGTCTGTCTAATAAAGCTTTTATAGACCTTAAGGACCAAGAGCTACGTTTTAAGGCTAAGCCTAAGTAGTTTCTCTTACTAGACGCGTAAATTAACTTTAATAGCTATATTATTAAGCTTAATAATAATAATCGCGCCATTACTCTGCGCTAGAAGAAGCAAGGTAAGAAGCTAAAAATAGCTAATAATAAGTAATTATATATTTAATAGCGCGCTCGAGGTGCTTATATTACGATAATTTATTAACCTAAGGCGAGCTTCGACCTCGCCGCCGCAGCCTAAGCGAGTAAGCCTATAAAAGAAGAAATTATTAGATTAAATAAGCGCATTATCTAGCAGAAGGAGAATATTACTCGCGGCCTTAACTTTATCTTACTAGACTTAAGTAACTTAAAGCTATACGCCTTTATTAACGCATTATTTACTAATAATAAGGATATATTATTATAAATAGGCTTCGTGATTACGCTTAGCAATAAGACTAAAAATAGTAATTATAACTTTAAGTTTACTAGTAATATTATCTACTAGTTATCTATTAAGAGTAAGCGCGTCACTCGCAGCGTCCTTATATCTAAGATCTACGCAATAGCCTATAGAGTTAACATTATAATTATAATTAGTAGTATAATTAACATAATTATGCAGTAACTTAACCTCCCTAATGTCTTTATTGTCCTGTGCACTAACTCACGCTCCTTATATAATTACCTTATTAAGCTTGGCACTACTAAGGAGAAGCGCCTTATAATTAACATTATAGTTCTACGTAAGGCCTATAAGTGTAATAATCTTATAGACATCCGCCGGATTAATAGACGTGATAATTTAGCAGACTTAATAACTAAGACCAGCTCTAACTTAGCTATAGAGTATTTTATTAACTATAACTAGCTTGAGCTTTGCGTACAAGGCTGGGTTAATCGTGCTAAAGTTAACACCCTAGAGTACAATTACAATAGTAAGAAGTAGTAAGTCTATAAAAGGAGCAGCGAGATAGGCACTAAGAGGACGCGCACCAGCGCTAGTCTAGTTAGAAAACTAGCAACTATTACAGATTGTGTTTTATTGCAGATTTGAGCGTTCTAGGCTAAACTAGCCACATGTAGCATAAAAGAAAAGATAGCCAGTATTAGCTTTAAACCTGCGCAACACTACTACGGCTTTCACTACTATATAGTTTATCTATAGTTTATTGCGTAGTTTGCCTATGGTTTATTGCGCTAGTCCTGATTAGGCTAGCAAGGGACAAACCACGCTTGATAAATACTTCTCACAACAGCCCACCACAATAGATCTGTAATCAAGAATCAAATCAATACCACATCGTTGCAACGAAGTCTTGATCTAACAGCCTATTGCCGTATTAACAGCTACCTACCTATTTTTACTAGGAGAGACCGTTAAAAACTTACTTATATTATTAAAAAATACCTAATAATTAAGTACTATAAGCTTATAGATAAAACTAAATTTTAATTATTTAATAAAGCTTTACTTAGTATCTTAAGGCGTATAGTAGCTTAAGTCTTAGTAAAAAAGGTTTCCGTAAGTTTAGGGTAAAGTAAAGACTAAAAATTAATACTATTATAATAAAAGAGCGTCTTAAGTTTACTAAAAATTAGTATAAATTTAACTAGTAAAAGACTACTTTAAAATTTAGTAATAAGTATTTTATTGCCTAAGGCTCTAATTATATAAATTAATAAGTATAGCGCCTACCTTTAGAGAATGGGTATATAGCAAGATAGAGGAGGTCTCTACAGCCAGGCAACCCGCGCGTATGGTTTAGGCCGCCGTATGGATGACACCAGGGACTCGAGTTGGGCGTAGTCCTCTGGTAATCATGACCCGCGATATATCATCACGACGCCATAGGTATTTAGCTTAGAGCTATACTAAAGCACTCGAGGAAGGTCTCTTGCCTTATTATAAAGCTAGCTAGCAGTTTATACAGGATAATGCACCTATCTATACTACTTATTACTTAAGGAACTAGCTTATAGATTATGGCGTGTAAATTATAGATTTCCTAGCATACTCTCTAGATCTTAACCCTATAGAATACCTATAGTAGGCACTTAAAAAGAAGCTTTATAAGTTTTATTTTAAGTTTAACTATATAGGAATATCTAAAGTTAAGTAAAAGTAATTTTAAAATAGTTTACGTAAGGCGTAAGTAGCTATACCTAATACTTTAATTAAAAAGCTTATTACTATAATACTATATCGCCTTGCCGCCGTACGACGAGTAAGGGGCTATTAGACTAAATATTAAATATAATATAATTAATTTTTAACCTTTAGCGTCTAATTTAGGCGTGGTCTTATAGAGTTTTAGTGTCTTAAAAGTTACTTTAAAAGTGGTATTGATGGTCCAAGCGCCTAGCGCGACAATACTTTTATCACCCAATTGTAATTATAATAGCTAATTAGGTAGTTAAGATATCGCGTTATACTGTTATTAATAGTATATATTAGTGGGGTCTTAGCAGAGTGATACACTCGCTTATATAATACACTCGTTTATTGTAACGTACTATTTACCACTACGCCAATCTAGCAAAAGGTATAGGATAATACTCTATAAGATAGAGTAGATCCTAGATAAATAGTATATATACCAATATAGGGCAGTAATGACTAAGGGGCTAGATCCTTAGCTAGCCCCACTTAGGCCTGTATATAACTAGGCCTAAATAGTACCTGAGACTTATAAAGTATGTTATATAGACTTTTAGATTATCTTTTTATTTTAACCTATAATTAAAGCTAATGGTTAGTTTTAAATTATTACTTTTTTATTTTAGATTTATATTTACTAATGCCTAATTAGTAAAGCTCTACTTAGCATTGCTACTTCGTTTAATAAAGTTTTAGTTACCCTGTTTTAATATATACTTTATTTTTATTTATTTTGTATTAACTATTATTTGTGAGTGCAATTTAGTTTTACTAAGGTTTAACTAAGCAGGCGTTATTAATTGGCAGCTTTACAGACTACTCATAGTTATATACACTAATGTAAGGGGGCGGGGTAGTGGTACAGTCAGATACAAAATTTATCACCTGGCGTACAACCTCACGCAATTAAAAGCCGCACATCAAGGCAAGCTGGAACTAGTTTTCACGCATCTCACTCACCTCATTACTCATTCGCGTTCTCAAGTGCTCCAAAGAACTCATGGCAGACATCATTATCGTAGGCGGTGGAATTGGTGGCGTAGTGCTCGCCTCACGGCTGCATGCACGCAAGCCTGAGCTCTCCATCACCCTCATCGAGGCAGGTCCCAATGTCACTGGAAAACCGCACGTCTCTAACCCCGCCGAAGCGGCATTGCTGCACTTCTCCGACCTCGACTACAAGTTCTTTACCGTTCCTCAGAAACACCTGGGTGGGGGCCAAAAGTACAACTGCGCTATCAAGGGACTTTCCGGCGGCACGATTATCAACACAGGCGGATGGGTCCGCGGAGATAAAGCTGATTACGACGAGTGGGCAAAGGAGGTCAAGGATGATAAGTGGAGCTATGATGGTCTTCTTCCCTACTTTAAGCGCTCGGAGAAGCACTTTGATCCAAACGGTGATCCGGCTCAGCATGGCTTTGATGGCCCCGTTGTAACCGCCTCGGTCGCCTCGACTGGTCGCAAGTTCCCGCTGCGCGAGCCCGTCTTGAAGCTGTGGCAGAATATCGGAGTGAAGCATATTCCTGACGCAAACAACGGGCACCCTCAGGGTATCGCCGATCTGGTTGAGAACTGGAAAGATGGGAAGCGACAAATCGTCAGCGAAACATATCCTCTTACTGGAGTGAATGTGCTCACAGAGAAGACGGTGCGCCGTGTTCTCATCAATGACGACAAGGTTGCTGTCGGCGTTGAACTTGCCAATGGCGAGAAGCTTAGTGTCAAAGAGGGTGGCCAAGTCGTCGTGTCCTCGGGCGCGTATGGCACTCCCAAGGTCCTCCAGCTTTCTGGTATTGGAAATCCTGCCGAGCTCTCCAAGCATGGTATCGACACAGTCGTCGACCTACCCGCCGTTGGCGCCAATCTGTTTGACCATCTCATGCTTTTCCGGTACTGGAAGTTGCGACACCCTGAAAAGGGCCTCGCCCTTGGATCGCCAAAGTTCGGGGGTCCCAACTACGAGAAAGGCGGACCGCTTGACTGGCTCGTGACAACTCCAATCTCAACGGCACCTTATAAGTCCGCTCTGGAGAGAGACGTAGGACCGGTTTCAGACTCCCACCCCCTTCTTCAAAACCGTAGCCATCTCGAGATGAACCTTTTGTACGCCGCAATAAGTGCCGACGCTCAAGGCCTCACCATTCCGATGGACGGTAACTCTATCATGACCTTCTACATGTGCTGCTTGCCAACCTCCCGAGGAACGGTCACACTCAGCTCGAGTGACCCCGAGGCTGCTCCTGCTATCGACCCCAACTACTACGCCACTGAGGCGGACAAGCATGTCATGCGCGAAGGCTTCCGCATGCATACAAAACTTATGTTCGACACGCCTGAAGGCAAAGCCCTTGTCACTGGAGAGCACACACCTCCCGGCTATGAAGTTGCGGGCCTCGACGCATCGGATGAGCTGATTGACAAACGCATCGCACTTGGCGGCTCCACGGTGTTTCATCCTGGGGGTACGGCAGCGATGGGTAAGGTGGTGGACTCGTCGCTCAAAGCGTATGGCGTGAAGGACCTCCGTGTCGTGGACGCTAGTATTGTAAGTATTACTTGTGAGATTAACCCTTATTACCTTAGCTATTATCGTTTCGGAAATACCTGCTCGACCCACAGAGCCAGCCAGTCATCGTCAATCCTTCCTTTTCTTGTATTTTCTTGAACGCAAAAAACTTAAATCTTCTAAAAAATTTAAGGGGGGTACTTATAACTCTATAGAAGCCCTTTATCTACTTTTAGTATATTATTATCCAAAGTTCCTTGTGTGGTGGAGAGAAAAGCGAAAAAAGGAGACCAGAACAGAAAATACGCGCAGTCTGATGAGAAATACGCCTTAAGTGGGTCGAGCAGGTATTTCCAGAATCACCGATAACGATGCTCGTAGATTCCAAACCCAATCGCTTCTCATACCCAAGTCGCTGTCTACGCAATTGCTGAACAGGCCGCCGACATAATGCTGAGCGAGCTCTGAAGGGCACCGCGCAACTCTCCGAAGTAGCATAAAAGGGGAAGTTCAATGGTGGTGATGATATGTTTCTTGTCAGCCCATACCTTTACTGCGTCCTGTTCTCAGAGTCTCCGCGCCTTCCCTATAGAGTGTTAGCATCCGCTCGATCCACCGTGTAGATAAACACCACCATTGGTAGATTAATCAATCACGATACTGCTCACTTGCTACCCTTGAGATTTTTCTACGTTTTTTGAGGACGGTGCGACTAAGAGGGCGAGCTCTATATGCTGATTGAAATCCTGATAACTAGTATCGTCTTACGCAGTGCCTGTAGTTATGTGTAACTCTGCAGCAATCCGCGGGAAGGACAAATGATACTCAAAATACGCATGTCCCAATTTCATCTTCCGTCAATTTCAATCCCCATCTGTCAAAATCATTACGTACACTTCACAGGCACCTGTGGGTGGCCCACACAAGCGTCCCTCTACCACTTTCCTCCGGTTCGGAGGGGAGGGCGGTTGATTCTAAACAAACACGCTGTCCAGCGCATCCCCATAAGCCGCATACGGAGGCTTCGTCTTCTCGATGTCATAGTCATTCCAGTACTCCACGCCCTCGACACTGCCCCTTGCTTTCCAATTGCTAAACTTCGCCCTCGCTTGCGCCGGCGTGCTCCCATAGACGGGCTTGTAATCGTTCGTCACCCTAGCGCTCGCGTTAGTCCTTTCCTTCACCTCATAATACAAACCAGGCAGGGGTGTACCGAAGGAGGAGACTCACCACACCAACGGCACAACTCGCGTGCCCAGCCTCGCCCACCAGCTTCTCGGATCATTCCCCGCGCCTCCATCATAGCACTGCAAATACACACGATCAAGCAGCTCGTCGTTATCGTCTAGCGCCTCCGTATTAAGCTCCCTTACCAGGGTGGCCCAATAATCCACATTCTGCCACGGCAAAATGGTATACTTGTACCCGAGCTTGCCGACTAGCTTCGCAAACGCGACAGTGCTCGCGAGATCGTAGATGCTCCCGTCGTTGTTGCTGAGCGCATCGAGGTCCCAATGCGAGCGCAGGGCGGCCAGATTCTTCGCCAACGGTGTGTTGACGCTCGCGCCGGGCTTGTTCATCAGCTGGCGCACGTTCTGGCTGTTCATGCTGATCTCGACGCGGGACACGGAGGAGTTTACGGCGGTCTTGAGGCTCCGCACTCTCTGGGTGAGGACGGCGCCGCCGACATAGGTGCCGTTTGTGGCGACGACTTTATCGACGCTACCGGGGGTATTTGAGTAGTACTTGATGCTGCCGTCTTCGGTGATGCCGAGGCCGAAGATGATGAGGGTGGTGAAGTTGGACGTGGTGAGGGCGGTGGTGTTGAACTTGAGGACGTCTTTGAAGAGGTAGATTGCGCGGATGGGTTCGGCGGCGGTGGCTGTGCGCGGGAGGGTAAGGGTAAGGATCACGGCGGTGACGAGAGAGAATAGCTTCATCCTGGACACGGATAGGTACAGCACTCAATGTGCTGTTTCGAGACGATGGTGAGCAGAGGGTGAGATGAGGATGGTAGAGGCGGGAAGGAGCTATATAGGGTGCGTGAGGCTGTTGATTGTGCCGAGGGCAGCTGGTGCGTCCTTCTATTGTTAACCATGGTCGCGTTTCTTGGTTGTGTGTACTGTAATCATGGTCGTGTTTCTTGGTTTGTGTGTTTTGCATGATCTGTTCATGTCGTTGGTGACGATGTAAGTAAACCTGCTACGGGGTGGCTGACTGCTGTGCAGTGAGGGGAACAGACTTGATATCCCCACAGTTTGGACATGTTGCATTTGGAGTAGATTGAGGGGTCAAGGGCAGAGACTAGTTCCATTATTGTGATGCGTATGTGGAACTGAGATTTGTTGACTGCGGGCTAAAGCCTCGTCATCGTTTTTTTAGCGTAAGCGCAGAGCGCGTCATGGGCGACACGCGGCGGAAATACATGCGTCATATATATTGCATATGCGAAATTGATACAGTTCATGTGGTGGCATTGATTATCCAGCAAAACCAAGGGACGGGTCGCTGCGGTCGGAGCGAGACCTCCTACTCCTTGAATCGCGTACCTGCAAGGTCCTCTTGAGCATCCTTGAGTAGGAAGCTGTTGCACATTAGCATCTCCCACCCTCCAGCGTCTTCGATTCCACTCACTTGTACCACCAAATGGTCGGGCCCACGGTGCCCAGATGCCACAGACTATGCGCATCCAGCATGCCCCACCACGGCGGGAAGTCCAGCAGCTCCAAGCTCATGGCCAGCACGATCCACGTGACAATGAAGCCGGGCCACATGGCCCACGGCCGCCCGACCTTCTTGTACTGCGTAAAGCTGAAGCCGCCCCACAGCAGGTTCTGCACCACGCCCACGGCCACGTTGGCAGCCATGTTGTAGGTGTAGTCCCACTTCCACAGCGTGAGATACGCCACGTGCAGCGTGTACAAAAGGACGCACGTCGTCGTCCACACGCGCAGCACGCTCTGTCGCATGGGCTCCTTCCTCTCTAACCGAAATATGCGCACCACCGCCATGTACATGCCGTACAGGACCTGCGCGCCCGCCGCGAAGTAGTCCAGCTTCTCCGTGACATTGAAGTCGCGCGTGTGGAAGATAATGCTGAACATCCAGCTCGCGAGGCCAGTATATCCGAAGGCGACGTAGTACTTGCGCAGCGGGTACGACGGCGGGATCTTGTCGCGGATCTGCGCCATGCCCCAGCTGTGGGCGAGGTAGTTGAGCAGCGAGAAGAGCACGCTGAAGGGCTCCTGCATGCCGAGGAAGCGGTAGAAGGGCCACTTGCCGTGGAACTGGTACACGGGCTGCATGTACGGCGGGTCGCGCGCGAGGCGGGCGTCGGTCACGATGTGCTGGCACGTGTAGTCGCACTCGGCGGGGCAGTCCCAGAGCAGGAGCTGGCGGTGGACGGCTGCGGCTGTGAGCACAGTGATTTATGGCGGCCTGCATAGAGCGGACGTACGTATGGGTGTCGGGTCATCGCCGCAGTTTGCTTCCTGGCAGACCTGTGTGTATTGTTAGCATACACGTTTGAGCTGTTGCGCGACGGAACGAGCAATTGAATACCTGCAAACAATCTCTAAACTCGTGAAGCCGGTCTCCGAGAGACGCGTGAGCTGCGCCGATGAGCACAAAAAGCACGACGGCGACCTGCCATGCTGAAGCTCTGCGTATCCTCATTGTGCCCGCGTTTGGGGTGTCGTGGAACACGCGTCCAGAACTAGGCCGCCTGCCAAGCCGTCCGTGGCTCGCAAAAAGAGAGAATGTCCCCTGCCTTCGCGACATCGACACCATTTAGTACAGAAAAGAAAATCGGCTACGAAACGAATGGATGGATTCCTACGTTTCATAAACTATGACTCAAAAATGGACGGGTAGGGGATCGAACCCTAGACCTCCCGCAAGCTAGATGCAAAGCGGGCGCTCTACCACTGAGCTACACGCCCGTGATGTTGGATCATAAAAATTTCAAAAATATATATCCGCTTTTGTATAGACCAAAGAGCAAAGTCAATCTTTGTGCTCTATCAAATTCACAACATCATCTGGAATATGGTTTCCCATTCACGACAGATTGAAGTCTGGAGGCATTATCCGGTTTTTGTGTACTCGATAGCAGACAACCGCTAGTGGTTTCGAAAATGGTTCTAGAATTCCTATTGTCGAATTTGTGAACAGATTAAAGCAGCGAGCGGCTAGTATCCATATTAAGTCAAGCGCTTATGTGGGATTGAGCACACGCACGAAAAGCGCTACAATTCGTCAATCGGGTTGCTCCGCCCCCACATCACGGATGAGAATCCTTTTTCCGGCTTATCATAACTGACTGTGCTATCTGCCCAAACACTTACTGTACAGTTATTGATCGTCAGTGGTTTAAGTTCTTCTACCTTGATTGGTATCCCCAGGTGTTCACGCAATGAGAATGAGGCTGAGCATGCGGCGTTCGCCTTGTGTGACACCTCTCATTAAACTTCAGCATTCATGCCCACGGAGGAGGACACGCGGCTTAACAATGGATTATCAAAATTCACAATTGCAGCTAATAGGGCTTTTTAAATTCGGATTGCACGGAATTCAGTTTCCGCTTTCTAAATGTGGAGAAAATGAATTACGGCACATCTATCTTTATTGCCAGCCGCCACTGGACCATCTGGCCCCATAGGGGCAGATGGGAGACATCAACAGAATACAGAGATTAGTTACACTACTTGTGCTTTCACACCTGTGAACCGACAATGAGGAAAGCCCCATAGTGCCCGGACTGTCGGCCTTACTGCAGGAGCTCATTTTACCATTGAACCACCGATGCGAATCGCACAACTTGTGGCTTACAAGAAACGATGAAAATATAATTACCGGAATACATAAGCCGAGTCTCAAAGAACGGTTTTCCACTTTCCAAAACTGAAAAAAGCTCGCTTTCATGGGACTACAGCAATGTTGGCGTCTAAAGAGGACATGTCGCATTCTGGCTTATCACATCCGTTTTTATAGAAGAAGTTCGCCAGGTGCCAATGCGGTAACCCTTCCGACAGATGCTTTGCCCGGAATGTCCGCCCGACCGCAGAGGCTCATCTCCCGTCTATCAATCATGGCTTTGGCTCGAGCCCATAACGACGCACCTTGCTGATGCCAATAGCGCTTAATGTTAGTGGCTGAAACCAGACCTGATTTCCGAATTACCACTTCTCGAAAGACAGAAGAGCTTATCGATCACGTGAAATGCCAAGGATTTGCGCAAAACGAGAATTAGTTTCTTGATTCGACCGCGACGCCTGACGCGCTTTTCGTTATTCAATGTCTTCGTTGGCTGTAAATGACCCATTGGAATGTCCTCTTTGCTCGCTCGGTTTGATCGCCAGCTCTTTTAGTGACTCTCTGTAACAGTAGGCTATACAAATCTGTGATCTTTCGTGGAAGAGCCTCGAGAAGATCAGGGGTTCTGTCCGGGGTTCCGTCCTCTTCGCAAACATCCAGAATGACTTTCAATTGCAGGTCAACCCAAAAGAACCTTATAATAACATCAGCCTACTATGTTAAGTTAGGAATCTTAGCTAGCGACTTACATTCCTTCAGCGTCGTCCGTTAATTTCCGATTGGGGCGACGTCGAACCAGATTGAGTGTTCGTGCTTTGAGGCTGCGCTTGCGAGCCAGAAGTCGATTGGTAGGCGGGAGTCTGCTGGTTCTGCTGCGGTGCCTGAGTGACGTCCCACTGTTGAATCCTTCGATTCTCCGCTTTTTGTGCTGTGGCACGTTCGTGTGGTGGCACCTCGGCGATGCGATCAGCTTCGTCGCCGCGGCGTCGGAGCTCAGTCTCCCAGGCCTGGGCCGCGGTGACGGGAGCGGGGTCATCTATTTGAAGGTAAGGCTCTGCAGCGAGGAGATAAATGTTGGCGACCTACTATTTTTTGCCGGCCGTCTGAGGACCACTTCGCGCCACGATCGCTGTGCCTTCTTTTCGCGGATATAACACATATCGAAGTCCTCAATACGGCGCTTGCCCAATCGACTCGTTTGGTAGAAGTTTTTCGCACAGGCTGCAAACGCATTCGAGCCCAAGAGAAGATCGGAACAGAGAATGACGGGTGACGTGAGCTGCTCGAGAACGTAGAAGTCACAGATGTAAGTCTCCTGCGGTGATGCATCCAAACCAAAGTCCCACTCTTGCACCATCTTCGGTTTGGATGCTGACGTGGAGCGGTGTTGCTGTGCGGAGACTTCATCTTCGTCGAATCTCCATTCGACTTCCGGAATCACACCGTACGTATGTGCTATCGACCCGTCGATGAACTCCAGTGTGATGATTCGGGTCGGGTCTGTGTTGATCTTCAGATCGAGTGCTATTGCGAAGAGCTGACAGCATGTCTCTAACAGAGAGAGAGCCTCTTCGTTCCGTCCTTGGGACTTGAGAGTAAAGGCGAGATTGTTCATGCTGGTCAGCGTGTCGGGATGCTCGTCCCCAAGCACCCTCGAGCATATTCCTAGTTCTTTTGCTTGTAGCTCTTCTGCCTCCTTCCACCGCCCTTGATTCCAAAACGTCGACGCTAGGTTCGCCATACTAGTCAGCGTAGAGGGATGCTCGTCCCCAAGCACCCTCTTTCTGGTCTCTATCACTTGCACAAACAGCTCTTCCGCTTCATTATACTGTCCGTCACTGCCCAATGTCATTGCATATTTCCACGTCAGCTCTGACCTCTCGTTACTCTTTACTTGAGGAGACCTGTACGACAGAGCGTACTTGGTATGCGGAAGCAATCGCGATGTCACGCGCACCGACTCCCTGAGTGGATCTCACAACTGACAACCGGCACACCGGCACATCATGTACCGTCGAAAAGAGTGTTGAAGCAATCGTTGTTGATTGAGTAGTTACTCTACAGGAGCTATATACTGTGTGCATCACGTGCACGGGCCGCACGGGTGCCCCAAGCTTCCATACTGAACCGTCACACATCAAGGAAGATGTGCACTCACAGATCAACTTGAGGCCTTCTTCCAATTATCATAAACTGTCGCGGTGTGCAGAGCGCTGAGTGGACAGTATGCAGTGGAAAAGATTGAAGGATTGAACTGAGGTTGTACTATCTAGGAGCTACAGAAGGTATATGTGCCCAGGCACAAACAATGCTAGTCCCAGATAGGTGTAGTACTCTCATAAAGGTGAGTAGCAATCAAGCGAGGGTAGGAGTACCCATCTCATAGGGTAAGAGCCATAAACCGTGACAAGTACGGTTTCGGAAAACACCTATGGAATGTCGAGGCAACAGAACTCCCGGGCTATCTTCAAGTGCGCGATTCGTTTCTCTTTCAAACTGCAATAACTAACAAGATCAGCAACTCGTGGCCATGTCGGTAACCTACTTCTGGACACCAACCCTCACCAAGCTCTCAGTCTTGACGCTCATCCACCAGGTGTATCAAGCCAAGTGGGGTAAAATCACGGCCTGGATCGTCGGCATCTGCATTGTCATCTACACCATCGTCCTTACGGTGCTGGTTACAGGCCCCTGCGATCCGCTTCATGGGAGCGTTGAGTGCCTCACTCATGCTGGAACGGGTCATGCGGCTTTGAACATTATTTCGGACGTACTGGTTATTATTTTGCCGATTCCCTTGGTCTACCAACTTCAGATGCCGCTGCGCCAGAAGATCTCCGTGGGGATCTTGATGACCCTGGGCTCACTGTGTGTCGTCGCTTCCATCGGTCGAACCGCCTTTGTAGCCGACATCCAAAACAACACCGATATTACATGGTGCCAAGCCAGAGTCGGAGTCTGGTCGGCCATCGAGTTGAATGTCGGCATTCTAGGTGCCAGCTGTAAGTCATCGCCCATTGTATCCCTGCAACCATCTAACAGAAAGGCAGTGGCACGTCTCAAACCCTTCGTGCAGCGATTCTTTCCGTCCTTGTCGAGAACCATCATCTCGAGCGGGAATAAATACGCTGGATCGAGTGGCTATGGTGACAGCAAGCACAGCAAGCAGCGTCCTGGTCGTGATACATACCTCCTACACAGCATTCAGAGGAGCGGTGTCCATAGCTCTGACGAGCAGGGAAGCGATGGGGGGATCAAAGTCAAGTCTGACATCTATGTTACGCAGACTGAAGAGAGTCCGAAGCCGGTTGCTGTAGAGGGGAATTGGAGATAGTAGTATAACATATCAGTTGCACCGAGATGGGGAGCACGATGCTGTAATCATGCCGCGGTGTTACTTGCTAGGTGTAGCTTCGCACTTAGCCACCAATTAGAGAATGATAAAAGTTTAACTTCACAACAACGTAATTCTGTAAGAGATCATTGGTATACATGGAATATTATTATTACATTCTCGGAGAACAAAAACAATACAAATCGGGAAGGTCTGGCTAAGGGTTTAAACATCAATGCATAATATACACAATCCAACTGCATACTTAGTATGACCACCCTCAAGTCGCTTGTCGGGATATTCTTGTAGAAGCCGGCTTGTCCAGGAATATTTTCGAAACTTGTTCGTTCAGTATCTTGGATCTACCATATAATCTGTAACGGTATAGAGTCGATAACTATAGGTGTATAACCGAGATAGCCTATATCTAGCGTTATCCAGTCTCTACTCCTAGATAAATACCTCGAGTAAGCTATCAATACAATCAAGTGTTGCCTCGACTTTCGCTCTATTGTTCAGAACCGTTACGTAATCTATCATCAGCCCCAGGAAAATTGTAGAATAAAGAAAGGAAGTGAGCTGTCTATATAAAACGAGATCCATGTCAGTCCCGTTTACAAACGGTACAAGATATTCTAAACCGCAAGCGGCACATGTACGCAAGATTTAACAGGGCTAGAGATCTGAAATATTCATATACCGCGTCATAAATCAGGACAACAGACACGTTTCAGTTGAGTAACATAATTTTGTCTTTGCAGTGATAAATAGCTGTGTTCCCAATAAAATCGATGCATTTTTCACATCACAAGATCAAACTTGAAGACCTCTGAAACAGCAATTAATGAGATTTCTCAATTTCATTCTCTGTACGCCACGTACAGAAGATTAAGGAATACTAGAGTCCCAATCAATTACGCTCCTCTATTCTTGGTAGCGGTACTAATGGTAACCCTACAGTTATCCCCGGAACCATCGTCCTCAAATCCGCTCCCATGAAATCAACTGTCCAAGAGAAATTCACACCATGACTCTCGAAAAGATCATCCACACCCGACGCTTTCATATTCTTGAGTCCTTCATGACACATTGTTTCAGTCTTGTACGGAATGCCGACAACAACAGCCTTCAGGTGTGGAAAGTCCCCAGGCGCCTGTGCTCCAAGTTGGCGTAGTTCCTTCGTGATCTCACGAAAAGCGTAAGTAATGCGAAGACGCTCTACCACAGGAGGAAGGAAGGAGACGAGTCGGTCAGGTACCTCGGGGTCGGTCTCCCGGTAGATGGATCGCAGATCTATAGTGATGTCGACGAGAAGGGGGAACATGGAAAGGGAGGAAATGGGATCGTAGTTCGGCTCCTTCGAGCGATATTCGTATTCATCCTCCGGGTCCCATTTGCAGTCTCGGTCGATATCTTCAAATTTGGAAGGCTGAATATAGCTGAGACATAGCCGCTTAAGCGTCTTTGACAACAGTTGCAGGGCCCAGTCGAAAGAATCGCCGCGGCTATCCCACATAGTCCAGTAGTATTCTAAATCTTTAATACCGGGGAACTTTTCGTTCTGTTCTGCTTCCAATTCTTCGATGCCGTCGGTGAGTGAAAACATCAGGTCCATAAAGGCTGTCAGGGTAAGACTGTTTAGCGCTAATTTGCGTAGTCTTAAGAGACCGAGAAGTTCACAGTCAATATGGGAGTTTGTAAGCAGCCCAGAGATATGTCACATGACGACACTAGTCTCATGAGTCAGCTCTATCTCTATATACGAGCCTCTGATCACTCCATGTACACACAACACAACACAGAACAACACACAGAGCAACTCAGACAATTACACACACAATATACTACCTTCACACATACCACCCACCTGCTTACAGTTATGAGCCCGGCCTAATCCGCCCTCATACACATACATTGACTCCCTACCTACCTACCTGTCGATCGAGCCTACTCGATAGAGCGATCTCGCCATGTCAAAGGCTATCTCGTCAATCATCCTTCAAGGGCCACACAACTGGGAACTGTGGATCTATACTGTCAAAAGGCTCGCAGAGGCTGGAGACGTATGGGGATATATCAATCCAGACCTGCCACATCCGACGACGCTGAGCAAGCCTCTACAACCTACACAGATCCATACTACCAACGACAGTGGATCACTAGCAACAGAACCTACCCCTGAAGCTCGAGCGCAGTATAATCAAGACATAAGTCTTTACTATAGAGAGCTTAAAGAATACAGGCGAACTAAAGATAAGATTAGCTAGATTAAAGCGCATGTAGCTAACACGATTACGCAGGACCTAGTATATTAAATTAAGGACTAAGAGTCCCTCTATAATTAGCTTAAGACTCTACAAGAGCTCTATAGTCCTATAATGGCTGATCGAGAATATCAGGTCTAAAAAGCTTACAACGCCGCTAAAGTTCTGCACGCTCGCAGAGAGAACCTCAAAGAATGGTGCAGCACGTTCCTTGCTGCCTATAACAGGGCTAAACAACTCCAGCTACCAGAGACGCATGGCTACAGACCTTACAAGGATCTCATACGAGCCATTAAACAGATCGATCCTGGCTACGCTGCCACTATCGCCATCACTGTATTTAATGCAGAAACAAGCTCCCACAACAACTCTATACAGCCAACATTGCCTGATCTACTGGCTAGTTACCTACGCTACTATCGCATAACCACAACGAAATTAACCGCACAGAGTAGAGCATTTGTAGCTACATTAAATTAAGAGGAGTCTCTATACAAACAAAACAGCTGAAAGAGACCTCGACAGGATAAGCTATTAAAGCCGTTGAAATCGTGTCTCTGTGGAGACCTACACTACTGGGGACAGTGCCTATACATCGACACCTCACTACGCAAAGGAGGATTCGTTAAAAACCCTAAAAAAGCTAAGAAGATAATAGAGTTTAAAGCTAAAGACAAGAATAGAATACTAAATAAGATTTAAGAGAAGAATTAGCGCTATAAAAAGCGAAGGAATTATAAGAGCTATAGGGCAGAATCTAATTTAATAGAAATTAACGCAGGCGATACACCTGCAGGCGACCTTCTATATAAGGCCTACGCTATTTACTTATTAGCATTTAACAATTAGCTAGCGCACCGAAACTTCCCGCTCCTCTACTTATGGACACTAGATCCTGCTACGGATATCCACATCTACAACAATCCGACCAAGTTTTAATAGAAAGCTCCTGTATTACCTGACGATATCGTACTTGCAGGCGGCACTGAGATGACTATCCAGGCATAGGGGGAAGTTAAGATATCTCTATTAACACCTTAAGGATAAAAGAAAATAAAGCTTAAGTGTATAGCCTTAATTACTAGCTTTTTCACAAGCCTAGTCTCTCTAGCCCGGCTATCATCGTTAAACGTCTATTTCGACTCTGGCAGAAATGCACTATATCAATTTAACTTATTAGGCTTACGAGTAGAAGACATCGCCACCCTCACTAGACTAGGTGGATACTGGCTAGTAGTCTATTAAACTAAACCTCTATCTACTTAATCCGCTTAGACTTAGGCTTTTGCGACCTATTAACGTTAGCTATAATACTCTGCTCTATTGCCTAGACTAAGATTACTTAGCAAGTCTTAGCTCCATATACTAATAGGATATCTAAGTAGTAACGCTATTAATTAACTGCAGAATCACGTAATAGGCATATAGCTATCTACTAGATCTGCTCCTTAAACAATTGACTACGAAGAATGCCTACAAAGCAAAGCACATCAAATCATCTCACGGCGAACTGGCTATGAGATTGGAGCCACACGAGCCTTCGAGACTATTACTATTAATCTTATTAAGCTCGATGCAAGAGCCTACAATGGCGATCGATACGTCTTCCATGGGTTTAATCTATTCTCGAAATTCCATTTCGTCTATATAATACCTAGACGGGACAAGCTTATGCTCCTGTCTATCATCAGGCAATTAGATCGAACTATCAAACGAGAATTTAATATAACTATCGCCTTTCTTATCGCTGACAACGAGCGAGGATATAGGCTAACAGACAACTCTGCTAGAGACTACTGTTAGAGAGAAGGCATTAAGCTACAGATTAGGGCTCTATACACTAAGGAGTAAAATGGCTTAGTAAAGCGCTTTAGTAAGAGTCTTATTAAGAGAAGTCGCTTAATAAAAATTACTTTAAACCTACCTCTAGCACTTGGCTCTAAAATCTATTCTATAGTAGCATACCTGCTTAATCGCACACCCACGCGATTACTAGGTTAGAAAACACTATTCGAAATTGCCTATAGCAAGAAGCTATTAATTGCTTATCTACGTATTTATAGCTGCCGAGCATACGCACTGCGCAAACAAATACTATAAATAGACAAGCTTAGTCCTTAAGCTCTAGTAAGATATCTAGTTAGGTACAACTTATTAAATATCTACCAAATCTAGATACCCAAGGCGAGAAGTCAAGCAAATAGAGGCAAAGTAATTCGTGTAAGAGACGTTACCTTTAGAGAAGACCTCTTCTATTAACTACACGATAAAATAGATCCTCTACTACAAGGCTCTAAGCTAGAGTAATTTACCTACGAGTATTAACTACCTACATTGCGCAGCTAAGACAGCTCTATAGAAGACATATCTAAAGACAAGCACACGGCAGATCTAGATTAGCATAGCTAGACTACTGCATCTATAAAACAAAACCAACTAACGTAAAGAGAAACAACAATCCTACGTTAAACTAAAAGTTATAATCTGTGGCTTCTAACACTAAGTTAAATAGAGACTACTAAGGTTTATAGTAGTTTATAGAACTTACTTTATAACAACTCGCAGCGCTCGTTATTAACCACGCTAGCTAGCCTACCTGCAATGCCTACATCCTTAAGAAAGCGCAAACGTTAAACATCAGACTCGAATTAAGCATAGAATTAAGAACTGATTGATAGCAACCTTTGTTAGTCTCACATACTACCTAACAGTGATGTTCACGGATGGATTGGATATCCATCCATGCAAAATCCACAAAATCCATGGAAATCTAATCCATCCGTTTTAAGCTTATTATGTTCCACTATTGGACGCTACAGATGTCGCAAAAGCTTATTCTAGCGTTTAGTATTAAGTATATCCATCTTAATAGCTATTTTAGTATTAAGAATCGTTACTTTAGCCACGCAGGCGCTCAAACTAGATAATATATTAACACCCTATTAACAATATAGCAGATATAGATTAATAAAGTGCCTTAGTATTTTAATATAGGAGAAAAGAGCACTATAAAAAAACAGCGCGTAAAGTTCTAGTCTAATATCTCCTTATCTATATTATCTAATTCGTCCAAGTCCTCTACAGAGTTATTACTAATCTTAATTAATCCTGCCCTCTCCCATGAAGCTATACACTCGTGATGCCCTATAATATCGTTACTAAGACAATTACGGGGCTTTATAATAAGGTTACCTGCGCCGCTGAAAGCTCTCTTAGGTCCATCGCTTATAGGCATAGCAGAAAGTACGTTAAGAGCTATCTAAGATACTCTTAGCTAGCGTCGTCGTTGCTTATCCTATTGCCACTAAATAAAAGGAGGAACATTAATAGCGAACTAAGAGAGCTTAAGGTACTTTGCTAACTCGTTACTATCTACTTATTATTTCTTATTTACCTTTACTTAACCTTTTTGCGTAAAGGTCTCCTATCTTAAGAGCGCTTAGGTAGTCTCGGAAGAAGATAGGTCTATCTCTTATTAGTTAAGTGTTATTCTGTCCTTATAATTATGGTTGTATAGCTCTTTGATCTATTCTTGTGCGATACCTGGCTAAGTTGGATACTCTATTGCCTATTGAGAACGGATGTAATCCATGCCCTGGGTAGGATCTAAGACGATTGCCACCGTGTAGGCCAGAGACTCTGTAAACAAGGTGTAGTACTTCGATGCCGTCTCCCAGCCTTTGTAAAGACGCTATTTAAGCTAGATATCTCTATCCGTTCGTGCTTGAAGTTCTTGAGCTTTAAGGTCCGTTAGGAGATTGTCTAGCGAAGTGTATAACTATCTAATATTACTATACTCTTAAGGATTGTCGTTACTATTGCTAAGATAACCTTAGAGGCGTAAAGTAAGCTTGTTTAGAGGTTTAAGAAGCTTAAGATTCTCCTTTAAGTACTACTACTTAGCCATAGAAAGACGGAGATCTAGTTAATAGTAATTAATAGATTAACTCTACTAGCTGCCACTTTGCCGCTGCGATCTAGTATTATTAAAAGACCATAATTTATCTCTATAAAAGTCGTCGAGCACCTCTTTAAGCACTACAGCTCGCTTAATTATTAGGTATATGGAATTCCAGCAGGTGGCGTTACTAAGTATTAACTACAAAGGTCTTGTAAGGCCATCTAATCGTACCTATCCAGGATAAACTTCCTAAGCAGCAATAAACCTGGCGTTTCTTAAGGTGTTTTTCCTAATCTATTTAATAATATTGCGAAGCTTTCCGATAGTCCCATAAGCTTTATATTACTTAAAAAATGCCACCTCCTCTGCCCGAGTTAGGCCGCTAATATTAGCTCCAAATATTAGCGCTTTCGCGATAAGGTTAAAGATATGCCCTATACACCTTATACGCTACCACTTAGGGTTAAAGTTAAGCTAATTTTCCCTAAAAATCTCCCCTAGAGCGTCTATTACCGTATTGTTAGCTGTGGCGTTGTCGGAGGTAAGATATCCTACGCGGTCTTAAAGCCCCTAGTAAGAGATAACCCCCCATAGCGATGCCATAATATTTCTACTAGTATAGGCATCTTTTATAGCTTTAAGAGCAAGGAGAAGGTTTCGTAGATTACCTTTCTCGTTAAGAAACTATGCGATAACACCATTGTACGACTTATTGTTACTAGAAGTCTATAAGTCGAAGGCTAGGTGAATCTTCGTGATGGCTCGGTCTAGGTGGGCAGCAACCACATCCTTCGAACGTGCGTACTCCACGGAGATCCTACGCCTTATTGTATTGCGAGATGGGATTGCGCGAGGCATCTTTGTAGCTGAATTAAGATACTGAAACACCTCACGGAGCTCCTTGGCATCTAGCTTAATAAAGGGGATCCTGCTCATAACGATCTATCTAACTAAAAGTTAATAGAACTTATCGACGTTAAAGGAAGACGCTACAGCATTAATAGTAGCTAAATCTTCTAGAGAAGATGTATTAAGCGCGAACTAATCTATCTTATCCTGCCCTATAAGGGGCCGACGATTTAGATTAAAGATCTTATGTTTCTTAAGATAGCTGGCAACTAACCTATACCCCTTTTTTATATTAAGGATCTTCGCCTTGAAGCAGTCAATATAGCACAGTTTACACAAGAAGAACTAAGTAAATGTTTTCTTATTCGTGCTTTTAAGTGGGACGCCGTACTTCTAGATCTATAAGTTAAGCCTCCCTTTAGGATCGTATACCTTAGTGTAAGTGTTAAACGCCTAGTTATTAGTAAGGTTAACCTAGAAGTAATTAAAGCTTAATATTTTAATCTCGCGGCGTCTCGTAGCATATAAAAAGTCTCTAGCTAATGCTAATTAAATTAGGGTAGTATGTTGCGAAGTTAATTCTAATACCTCTAATTAAGAATTAAGCTAATTATTAACACTAGTATCTACAGTAATGGGGTTAGTAATAGAGCCACAAACATCGTTAATAGACATACTAAGTAACTGTGAGTTTATACTGTACGTACTGCTACTCTGCTGGCCACTTTAAGTTAATAGAACGGATAGTTGTAGGGAGCCTTATAAGTTTAGCACTAACGCCACTTCTGGCGCCTAGACACGCTTACAGGTTTGCGATAACGCAGAATTTAACTTAATCTATCGTTTTACCCCTTTAATAGGCGTCTTAATAGCCTCTAAAGCTTCTATAATTATTAGCGTAGGTAGGGAGACACTAGGTGGCTCTGGAGAGGTTCTTGTGCGTTAGTGCCGTAGGCGCTCGCTATTTAACTAAAGGCGTATTTTAATAGATAATTAGATAATTAGCAAAGATAAGTTGCGGGATTTAAGAAAATACTAAATAAAAGTAGCTTTGACCATTTTAGAGCTATTAAACAGGTGTTGTGGAAGTTTCGTCGAACTAGGTAAGGTTAAGTTTAGATATTGCGATTTTTTGGGTCGCTTGCCTTAACAAGCCACAGGAAAACTGTTAGACGACGAAACTACTAATTTAATACCTTAATTAGGTCTAGACAACGCCTAATTAGGTATAGAACAATCTACGTGGATGGATTGGATTTCCATGGGCTGTTTGGATTGGATGGATATGGATAGATTCGTTAATCCAATCCATCCATGGACATCACTACTACCTAAAGGGTTAACAAGATCTAGAAAGCCATCTTAGAAGAGTAGTAGCTTCTTTATTAACATATACTGGTTAGCATACGTAGCAGCCTTAGCTACAGCATCAAAAACACGATTTTACTACACCAAGCTACCTCCTGAGCCGCGTCTCTATAAAGAGGTAATAAGGATGCCATCTCCACATAAGGAAGGCTTTCTCCAAGCGATGTAATAAGAAATTAACAACGTGAAACAAAAAGGCACGTACGAGAGGATTACTTAGTAGGAGTTAAATTTACAAGACTAAGAAGTTCTCCTATTAATGTAGGTCTTTAAGTTTAAGCTTAATAATTAAGGATACCTTACGAAATACAAAGCACGCATCTGTGTACGAGGCGATCTACAGATGGCTACTAAGGATACCTACGCAGCTACTCTAGTAGTTCGAATATTCTAAGCTCTAGTTACTATAGTGGCCTACTTTAACATGGAGATCTGTTAGTATAATACAGTTAACGCATTTATAAACGCTTAGCTTGCAACACTAGTCTATTATTACTTACTAGAAGGATTTTCTAATCCTAGTTATCTGTAGAAACTATGTTAAGCTCTATACGGCCTAAAGACCTCGCTACTACTCTGGTATTAAGAGCTCACCAAGACGCTCTCTAAACTAGGACTATACGAAGTCAAAGACGCTCCTTGTCTATAGAAGAATGATAAGCTTCTAGTCTTTTTCTATGTAGACGATATTGTCGTACTCTGCCTACCAGCCTACAAAGCTACACTACATGAATTCGAACAGAAGCTCCTGTCTTAATATAAGATTCGATCTCTAGGAGAGCTTTAAACGTTCTATGGTATTTAAACGCATAGAGATCGTGAGAATAGCTCTATCTAGCTATTATAAACTTTATACATCGAGAGGCTTGCACAGAAGTTTCCTTTACTAAAGCTATATATAAAGTTACTAGCTACACTACTGCCTCTAGAAGAGTTATTGCTATTAGAGAATTAAGTAAATAACTTTACTAAGCACAGATATGCCTAGCTTGTAGGATCTATAGGATATGCAGCTAGAGCTACCTGACCTAATATCTTAAAAGCCTATTCTAAACTAGCGGAGTTTCTCACGAATCTATCTTTACGTTATCTTAACGCAGCCTACTAGACGATTACCTACCTACTAGGAACTAAAGATTAAGCGCTCTACTATACCGCCTCTATCTTAAACGAATTAGTCTATATAGCTAACTAACCTTAACCTAAGTTCTTTGGAGCAATAGATACATTATACGCTAATAATAAGATCTTACGTAAGAGCTTACAAGGCTATATCTTCTTTCTGTTTGGCGGACCTGTAGACTAGAAAGCAACACTCCAACGCTGTGTTATAAAGTCAACGATAGAAGCAGAGCTAGTCGCCGCATTGTCTATAGGCACTAAACTAATCTGGTAGTAGAGAGTCTTCGAATAAATTAGCTTTAATCTAGATCATAAACGTCTTCTATACTATAATAATTAGCAGACTATCCGACTTCTCACCTCTACTACGCCTTGTCTTAAGACTACTGTACGGCACGTCGATATCTATCATTACTGGCTTCGATAAGAAGCTTAATCTAATAATATTAACCTCTTATATATCTAAACAACCTGTTAACCAGCTAACGGCCTCACTAAGCTACTACCTAGACAGAAGCACGAAAACTGGGTCTCTCTTCTTTATTTTTAACCTTTTTCTTCTTAATGAGCTTCCCCACAGTATAGTACTCTTCCTGGTTTTTCCCATGTGGTTTTTACAGGTTTAACGAGACTATACTTTACTCAGCTCTATCATGTACACAGCTCTACGCTGTACCCCTATCCTGTACTCAGATTCATGCTGTATTCCACTTCATACACAGAGCAAACATGCTCGCATCATGTATCAAGCTCCACCTACAAGGCTCATCAACCTCAGCACAGAACGCGAAGCAATCAGGATCTCAGTACTAGCTCTAAGAGACGTCCTACTACTAGGGACGCCTGTAGTATAGAGCGAGATCCACCTACACTGCGACGGCGGACGGCTACCCACCTGGGACTGCACCAATACTAAGACTGGCACAAAAGCTAGGTTCTCGACCCCAAAATGCAGCTACCCTACAAAGGTAGAGGGGGATCTATAGCCAACATCAGCTTCAAACATGCGTTCGAACCTGAAGGGGGTGTGTAAGTAGCCTAGAGATATGTCACATGACGACACTAGTCTCATGAGTCAGCTCTATCTCTATATACGAGCCTCTGATCACTCCATGTACACACAACACAACACAGAACAACACACAGAGCAACTCAGACAATTACACACACAATATACTACCTTCACACATACCACCCACCTGCTTACAGAGTTAGTTCTCCTCGGTTCTGCAGAGATCAGGATATCTTGGTAATGGTCACCCATTGACCAGCCGCCACCGTCGCATACATACAAGGTGTCGACGTTGAACGCAGCGTTGAAGAAGACGCCTCTGTCACCGACCCAGAAATCTTCCGAGGCTCTTATAAGACCGAAAGTTTTGAGCGAGGGAAATGTCAATAAAGGAGGCAGTGGCCATTTATTTTCATCGGGCATTTTCAGATTCTCTTCGAAACCATATGGCCAAGCGACAAGTAAAGTGTGAACCTTATTTGTGCACTGCAGGCCGACCAAAAAGAGCTCCTCGAGGTCGAGCGGTGTGTCGGCGGAGTACCTTCCAAGATTATCTTTTCTCAACCTCCAAGGCAACAAGTGCCGTTCCTTTGCTATATTCAACAGCAGACTCATGGTGTCTGAGTGGCCTGCATGCGTCGCTTCGGGTGGGTTTTCTGAGAACTGTTCCTTGCCCAAGATAATTTGCAAGCTTTTCACGCGTTCAGCCAGGTCTGGGCGTGCAATTATGGTACGCAAAAATTGAGGGAGAAAATTATAATCCCACTCTTCAACGTCGTTGTTCCAATGCCCTCGATATGGTATTCCCGCTTTGCGGACATTTCCCGTCGCATAGTAGTGGTAGAGGATTGGCTGCACAACAGTGCATATGGCTTTGCATGTGCGGCACAAACGTGCCAATGCCCTCTTATCCTCAACTACATCATATTCGTCTGCATTGACAAAATTGCCCGGCTTCTGACAATGGTAACAAAGGTTCGTAAAAATGAGGTTCAGAACGTCCACAGGGATTTGATCTAGGCGCATGGCTGCGTCAAAGAGGAACTTTGACTGCTTGGAACGGCGGTTTGTTGTCGAGAACGTTGAGAGGGACAAAGTGAAAGTGCGCGCAAGGTTATATACGAGACGGTGAGCGCTAGCGATATTGTCACGTCGAAAAAGAGTGTTGAGGCAATCGTTGTTTTGATTGAGAAGCTACTCTATGGAGCTATATACTGTGGATCACGTGAGTCACGTGCACGGGCCACACGTACGCGGGTGGCCCAAGCTTCCATACTGAACCGTCACAGATATTAACCGCATCGCGTGCATCGCCAGGCTAACCGATTCTATCGTATGATATTATGCTGCGCCACGTCAACGCATAGCAGCTGACACATCGACCTCCCGTGGCCGCTTTGATTCGCTCGAAAAAAGCCGTTTTCAAGGCATACCGTGTCCGTGCGCGTGATGCGCCGGTTCGCGTGATGCGCCACCCTCATCAAATTACCCAAACTTCAACACGCGATAACTCCACCAACATGGCTCCGATTAATAACGCGCTTGCAGAGCTAGAATCACTAGAACTTAGAGAAGAATATTCCTATAGAAAGATTACTGCTAAGTATGGTGTTATATAATCTACGTTAACCTAATGGTATTAGGGTCTAGTGCGCCCTGCACAGGTTAAGAACACTAACTAGCAAAAACTCACCCTATAGCAAGAGGAGGAGCTTGTACAATATATTAAAGGACTTATAAAGAGACACCTACCTCCTACTAGGGAGATGATACGGAATTTCGCCTCTATAATAGCAAAGGAGCTAATTAGCGAGAGCTAGGTTACTTGCTTTATTAACTAATACAGTGCCTATCTTATCTCTTAATAAATAGTTGGCATGGATAGTAATTACTATAAAGCTAATTTAGAGGATAAATATCGCCTCTACTTTAACTTTCTACATAGTAAGATTAATTAATATAAGATAGATCCTTATTATACCTATAATATAGATAAAAAAGGCTTCCTAATTAGAATTATTAGTAGATTAAAGAGGATATTTAGCAGACAAATATAGGAGAATAAGGAGGCTAAAGCATTACTCTAAGATAGTAATTGCGTATAGATTACGCTCCTAGCATGTATCTGCGCTAATAAATTAGCTCTGCTACTAAGTCTTATCTATAAGGCTGCCAACAAGGGCATCTAATCGACCTAGGTAGAGGATATTAAGGCAGGAGAATATAAAGTCTTTATTACCTTGTTATCCTCTAGCTAGACAAACAATAATATTAGGCTTGCCTAGCTTAAATAGGTGTTTAATCGCTGTATAAAAGAGAAGGCCTAATAATTATACTAACTTTTAGTCCTAGATAGCTATAGATCCTATATTACTATAGATTTTATTAATTATTATAATCAAATAGGATCCTCCTTGCTATCCTGCCACCTTATTTAACTTATACATTTTAGCCACTCGATGTTGCGATGTTTAAGCCTCTATTAATAGCCTACTTAGTAAAGCTCTTAAAACACCTCTATAAAAGCTAGGCTCTAGCTTCTATTACTAAAGGTAACTTCTTCCCCCTATTCTAGAATGCATAGAAGGCCTCTTTTAAGGAATTAACTATCTTTAGCTTATTTAGAGTAATAGGTATATTACTACCTAATCTTACTCTTATCCTTAATAGGTTCGCCTATAATTAGGACTTAGGCAATAGCTCCTTATTAGGACTTAGTAATTATAACTAGAAAAAGATAGATAGGCTAGTGTAATTAGTAGTTAAGAATTAAGGTAGTTATAATACTAAGAAGCTACGCCGATCACTTTATTACCTATCTATTTAAAATAAGCTACTTAAGCATGAGATAGATAGGATTAAGCAGGTACTATTTACTAAGTAGAAGCGTAAAAAGAAGGGCAAGACTTTAGACCTCTAGCAGCGCTAGGAGTATTATAGTAGAGCAGTCTTCTAGTTACCTAGAAAGGTAAGGGAGGCACGTACACGTTAATCTATTAGGGAGCAGGAGGAGAAGGAGCAATAGCTTTAAAAAGAAAATAGAGTAGAGCTAAAGAAGGTAGCTAAGCTATATAAGGAGAAGATTTAGCAGGAAAAGCGTACTGCACGGGAGGAGGCTAAGAAGGAGAAGGAGAAGGAGAGGGCTGAAAAGGCAGCTCAGCGCGCCGCCCAGAAGTCTGCCTGCGACGCTGAAAAAGCTCTACATGTAAGCAGGTGGGTGGTATGTGTGAAGGTAGTATATTGTGTGTGTAATTGTCTGAGTTGCTCTGTGTGTTGTTCTGTGTTGTGTTGTGTGTACATGGAGTGATCAGAGGCTCGTATATAGAGATAGAGCTGACTCATGAGACTAGTGTCGTCATGTGACATATCTCTAGGCTACTTACACACCCCCTTCAGGTTCGAACGCATGTTTGAAGCTGATGTTGGCTATAGATCCCCCTCTACCTTTGTAGGGTAGCTGCATTTTGGGGTCGAGAACCTAGCTTTTGTGCCAGTCTTAGTATTGGTGCAGTCCCAGGTGGGTAGCCGTCCGCCGTCGCAGTGTAGGTGGATCTCGCTCTATACTACAGGCGTCCCTAGTAGTAGGACGTCTCTTAGAGCTAGTACTGAGATCCTGATTGCTTCGCGTTCTGTGCTGAGGTTGATGAGCCTTGTAGGTGGAGCTTGATACATGATGCGAGCATGTTTGCTCTGTGTATAAAGTGGAATACAGCATGAATCTAAGTACAGGATAGGGGTATAGCGTAGAGCTGTGTACATGATAGAGCTAAGTAAAGTATAGTCTCGTTAAACCTGTAAAAACCACATGGGAAAAACCAGGAAGAGTACTATACTATGGGGAAGCTCATTAAGAAGGAAAAGGTTAAAAATAAAGAAGAGAGACCCAGTTTTCGTGCTTCTATCTAGGCAGTAGCTTGGTAAGGCCGTTAGCTAGTTAACAGGTTATTTAGATATATAAGAGGTTAATATTATTAGATTAAGCTTCTTGTCGAAGCTAGTAATGATGGATATCGACGTGCCGTACAGTAGTCTTAAGACGAGGCGTAGTAGAGGTGAGAAGTCAGATAGTCTGCTAATTATTATAGTATAGAAGACGTTCATGATCTAGATTAAAGCTAATTTGTTTAAAGACTCTCTACTACTAGATTAGTTTAGTGCCTATAGACGATGCGGCGACTAGCTCTGCTTCTATTATTAACTTTATAACACAGCGTTGGAGTGTTGCTTTCCAGTCTATAGGTCCGCCAAACAGAAAGAAGATATAGCCTTGTGAGCTCTTACGTAAGATCTTATTATTAGCGTATAATGTATCTATTACTCCAAAGAACTCAGGTTAAGGTTAGTTAGCTATATAGACTAATTTGTTTAAGATAGAGGCGGTATAGTAGAGCGCTTAATCTTTAGTTCCTAGCAGGTAGGCGATCGTCTGGTAGGCTACGTTAAGATAACGTGAAGATAGATTCGTAAGAAACTCCGCTAGTTTAGAATAGGCTTTTAAGATATTAGGTTAGGTAGCTCTAGCTATATATCCTATAGATCCTACAAGCTAGGCATATCTGTGCTTAGTGAAGTCATTTGCTTAATTCTCTAATAGTAATAACTTTTCTAGAGGCAGTAGTGTAGCTAGTAACTTTATATATAGCTTTAGTAAAGGAAACTTCTGTGCAAGCTTCTTAATATATAAAGTTTATAATAGCTAGATAGAGCTATTCTCACGGTCTCTATGCGTTTAAATACCACAGAACGTTTAAAGCTCTCCTAGAAATCGAATTTCATATCGAGACAAGAGCTTCTGTTCGAATTCATGTAGTGTAGCTTTATAGGCTGGTAGGCAGAGTACGATAATGTCGTCCACATAGAAGAAGACTAGAAGCTTGTCATTCTTTTATAGACAAGGAGCGTCTTTGACTTTGTATAGTCCTAGTTTAGAGAGCGTCTTGGTGAGCTCTTAATACTAGAGTAGTAGCGAGGTCTTCAGGCCGTACAGAGCTTGATATAGTTTCCACAGATAACCAGGATTAGAAAATCCTTCTAGTAAGTAATAATAGACTAGTGTTGCAAGCTAAGCGTTTATAAATGCGTTAACTATATTATACTAACGAATCTCCATATTAAAGTAGGCCGCTATAGCAACTAGAGCTTAGAATATTCGAACTACTAGAGTAGCTGCGTAAGTATCCTCAGTAGCCATCTATAGATCGCCTTGTACATAGATACGTGCTTTGTATTTCGTAAGGTATCCTTAATTATTAAGCTTAAACTTAAAGACCTACATTAACGGGAGAACTTCTTAGTCTTATAGATTTAACTCTTGCTAAGTAATCCTTTCGTACGTGCCTTTTTATTTCACGTTGTTAATTTCTTATTGCATCGCTTAGAGAAAGCCTTCCTTGTGTGGAGATAGCATCCTTATTACCTCTTTATAGAGACGCGGCTCAGGAGGTAGCTCGGTGTAGTAAAATCGTGTTTTTAATGCTGTAGCTAAGGCTGCTACGTATGCTGACTAGTATGTGTTAATAAAGAAGCTACTACTCTTCTAAGATAGCTTTCTAGATCTTATTAACCCTTTAGGTAGTATGTGAGACTAACGAAGGTTGCTATTAATTAGTTCTTAATTCTGTGCTTAATTCGAGTCTAATGTTTAACGTTTGCGCTTTCTTGAGGATATAGGCATTGTAGGTAGGCTGGCTAGCGTGGTTAATAACGAGCGCTGCGAGTTGTTATAAAGTAAGTTCTTGTCAGATTGGAAGGGTAATCTGATAAGATGAAAAGATGATAATTGATTAAGATGAATTGAGGTATGAATTGTGTGTGCTGAATTCTCTGTGTCTAAGAGGTCTGGGACTCTGCCTTTTATCTTTAGGTTGCCTGCCTAGATATCCCTTGCTTCATCCCTTGCTTCATCCTTGCTTCATTCCTTGCGTCATTCCTTGCGCGTTGAGCGAGGGCGGAATGCGAGGGCGGAATGCAAGGGCGGAATGCAAGGGCGTAAGTGCGCCAGCCTCCTTGCATATGCAAAGGACCATGTGGTCGGACACACCCCCTCAGCATAGGCGGAATGTACGGGCGTAGGTGCGCCAGCCTCCTTGCAGATGCAAAGGGCCATGTAATCAGATAGTTCTATAAACTACTATAAACCTTAGTAGTCTCTATTTAACTTGGTGTTAGAAGCTATAGATTATAACTTCTAGTTTAACGTAGAATTGTTATTTCTCTTTGCGTTGGTTAGTTTTATTCTATAGATACAGCAGTCTGGCTATGCTAATCTAGATCTGCCGTGTGCTCGTCTTTAGATATATCTTCTATAGAGCTATCTTGGCTGCGCAATATAGGTAGTTAATACTTATAGGTAAATTACTTTAGCTTAGAGCCTTGTAGTAGAGGATCTGTTTTATCGTGTAGTTAATAGAAGAGGTCTTCTCTAAAGGTAACGTCTCTTACACGAATTACTTTGCCTCTATTTGCTTAACTTCTCGCCTTGGGCATCCAGATTCGATAGATATTTAATAAGTTATACCTAACTAGATATCTTACTAGAGCTTAAGGACTAAGCTTATCTATTTATAGTATTTATTTGCGTAGTGCGTATGCTCGGTAGCTATAGATGCGTAGATAAGCAATTAATAGCTTCTTGCTGTAGGCAATTTTGAATAGTGTTTTCTAACCTAGTAATCGCGTGGGTGTGCGATTAAGCAGGTATACTACTATAAAATAGATTTTAGAGCCAAGTGCTAGAGGTAGGTTTAAGGTAATCTTTATTAAGCGACTTCTCTTAATAAGACTCCTACTAAAGCGCTCTGCTAAGCCATTTTACTCATTAGTGTATAGAGCCCTAATCTATAGCTTGATGCCTTCTCTTTAATAGTAGTCTTTAGTAGAGTTGTCTATTAGCCTATATCCTCGCTCGTCGTTAGCGATAAGAAAGGTGACAGTTATATTAAATTCTCGTTTAATAGTTCGATCTAATCGCCTGATGATAGACAGGAGCATAAGCTTGTCCTGTCTAGGTATTATATAGACAAAATGGAATTTCGAGAATAGATTAAACCTATAGAAGACGTATTAGTCGCCATTGTAGGCTCTTGCATCGAGCTCAATGAGATCAATAGCAATAGTCTCGAAGGCTCGTGTGGCTCTAATCTCATGGCCAGTTCGCCGTGAGATAATTTAATGTGCTTTGCTTTATAGGCATTCTTCGCAGTCGATTGTTTAAGGAGCAGATCTAGTAGATAGCTGTATACCTATTACGTAATTCTATAGTTAATTAATAGCGTTACTGCTTAGATATCTTATTAGTATATAGAGCTGAGACTTGCTGAGTAATCTTGGTCTAGGCAATAGAGCAAAGTATTATAGCTAATATTAATAGGTTATAAAAGCCTGAGTCTGAGCGGATTAAGTAGATAGAGGTTTAGTTCGATAGACTACTAGCTAGTGTTTACCTAGTCTAGTAAGGGTAGCAATGTCTTCTACTCGTAAGCCTAATAAGTTAGATTAATATAGTGCATTTCTACTAGAGTCGAAATGGACGTTTGACGATGCTAGCCGGGCTAGAGAGACTAGGCTTGTAAAAAAGCTAGTAATTAAGGCTATACACTTAAGCTTTGTTTTCTTTTGTCTTTAAGGTGTTAATAGAGATATCTTAACTTCCCCCTATGCCTAGATAGTTATCTTAGTGCCGCCTGTAAGTACGACATCGTTAGGTAATACAAGAGCTTTCTATTAAAACTTAGTTAAATTATTGTAGATGTAGATATCCGTAGCAGGATCTAGTGTCTATAAGTAGAGGAGTAGGAAGTTTTAGTGCGCTAGCTAATTATTAAATACTAATAAGTAGATAGCGTAAGCCTTATATAGAAGGTCGCCTGCAGGTGTATCGCCTGCGTTAATTTTTATTAAATTAGATTCTGCCCCGTAGCTCTTATAATTCCTTTACTTTTTATAGCGCTGATTCTTCTCTTAAATCTTATTTAGTATTCTATTTTTTTTTTTAGCTTTAAACTTTGTTATCTTCTTAGCTTTTTTAGGGTTTTTAACGAATCCTCCTTTGCGTAGTGAGGTGTCGATGTATGGGCACTGTCCCCAGTAGTGTAGGTCTCCACAGAGACACGATTTTAATAGCTTTAATAGCTTATCCTGTCGAGGTCTCTTTCAGCTGTTTTATTTATATAAAGACTCCTCTTAATTTAATATAGCTATAAATGCTCCACTTTGTGCGGTTAATTTCGTTATAGTTATGCGATAGTAGCGTAGGTAACTAGCCAGTAGATTAGGCAATGTTGGCTGTACAGAGTTGTCGTGGGAGCTTGTTTCTGCATTGAATACAGTGATAGCGATAGTGGCAGCGTAGCCAGGATCGATCTGTTTGATGGCTCGTATGAGATCCTTATAAGGTCTGTAGCCATGCGTCTCTGGTAGCTGGAGTTGTTTGGCCCTGTTATAGGCAGCAAGGAACGTGCTGCACCATTCTTCAAGGTTCTCTCTGCGAGCGTGCAGAACTTTGGCGGCGTTGTAAGCTTTTTAGACCTGATATTCTCGATCAGCCATTGTAGGACTATAGAGCTCCTGTAGAGTCTTAAGCTAATTATAGAGGGACTCTTAGTCCTTAATTTAATATACTAGGTCCTGCGTAATCATGTTAGCTACATACGCTTTAATCTAGCTAATCTTATCTTTAGTTCGCCTGTATTCTTTAAGCTCTCTATAGTAAAGACTTATGTCTTAATTATACTACGCTCGAGCTTCAGGGGTAGGTTCTATTGCTAGTGATCCACCGTTGTTGGTAGCATGGATCTGTGTAGGTTGTAGAGGCTTGCTCAGCGTCGTCGGATGTGGCAGGTCTGGATTGATATATCCCCATACGTCTCCAGCCTCTGCGAGCCTTTTGACAGTATAGATCCACAGTTCCCAGTTGTGTGGCCCTTGAAGGATGATTGACGAGATAGCCTTTGACATGGCGAGATCGCTCTATCGAGTAGGCTCGATCGACAGGTAGGTAGGTAGGGAGTCAATGTATGTGTATGAGGGCGGATTAGGCCGGGCTCATAACTATAAGCAGGTGGGTGGTATGTGTGAAGGTAGTATATTGTGTGTGTAATTATCTGAGTTGCTCTGTGTGTTGTTCTGTGTTTTATTGTGTGTACATGGAGTGATCAGAGGCTCGTATATAGAGATAGAGCTGACTCATGAGACTAGTGTCGTCATGTGACATATCTCTGGGCTGCTTACACTACAACTACCCTAAAAGGGTAAGAGGAAGGCCTTACAGGCACCTCTATAGACCAGGAAGCGTTAGAAACGTGTTGTTGATGCTCTAGATACTGGGGAGGCCTTAGAGGGCGTATCTGTCGCCCCAGCGATCTCTACGCGCCGCGGCCGCAATGTCAAGCTTCTAGATAGATATCGATAGTGTAAATTAATCGCAGCTATTAACTTTATACGCCACTAAAAAATCTTATAATAATATTAATTATAGGTGGCTTAATAGCCTCGTTTTTATATAAACTATTTTTAATAAGGGTGGCGCATCACGCGAACCGGCGCATTACGCGCACGGATACGGTAGTGTCGAACAAATGTGACACCTATTCCGTAGTCATGTAATCTCAAACGTAGGGCAGCTTCGAGTCGATACGTAATCATATAAGCGATTTGATAATCGAATATCTAGGTAGTATTGTCTACGTGCTGAAGTTATCGATAAATATATAAGACAATCCGTTTACTAAAATGTGCTCGAACGTCTGTCTTTGCTTATTGAAGCTGCAGGTCCATTTCTTGCAGAGGCTTTTATCATAACATGCGGTACCTTAGTTGGGACTAAAGAGTTTACAATCTGCAGGTAGATCGGGATCTGTGATCTAGTAAGTCATTAGAGGCTCATTATACCTAGGTATAGGAAGTATACCGTGTCTCGGCAGTCAGTGCGCAACATCACCCAATGCGCAACCCCGCGTGATAGCGCACCTACTTTAACGCGCCACAACTACTATAGACCTAATTAACGCCGTGATAGCAGTAATTAAATTATAAAAACTAAGTAAATTTTTATTATATAATAAAATTATAAAATAATTTAGCATTATATATTTTATATTAATACGTAGGCACTAACGCATTACGTAAGCACGTGTAATTATAAATACTTTACGCTATATACTTAGCCTATAATAAAAAAAAGTAGCTCCTATAATATATTAAACGCTTTACTAAACGTGGCCTTCCTTCTATATAGTAAATAATATAGAACTTTGCATCCTATATCACTTAAAAGGACGTAAGTATATCTTAAGTTAATCGACTTATTAAGCGTAATAGCAGTACCTTAATATTACGCTAAATAATTAAAATTAATAGTAATTACTATAACGCTAATTTAGAGATAAAATATAAGCTTTACTTTAAGCTTTTATATAATAAAATTGTGAAGTATAGTATAAAGCCTTATTATTACTATAATATAGATAAGAAAGGCTTCCTCCTTAGTATTACTAGCTACTTAAAAAGGATCTTTAATAGGCCTCTATATAAAAGTCGCTAAGTAAGGTAATCTATATAAGATAGTAGCTATAAGTAGATTTTAATTATTATATATATATGTGCTGACGGATCTACTATTAATTTATTATTAATTTATTAATATAACGCCAGGAGCCTATAATTAAGCTAGGTAAAAGAAATTAATTTTTAATACTATAAAATCTTTATTACCTTATCTCCCTTTAGCTAATTAAATAACAAGATAGGCCTTTAATAACTTTAATAAGTATTTAATTACTATATAAAAGAAAAAGCTAAAAAGGCTTAATAAGTATACTAACTTTTAATTCTTAATAGCTATAGGTCTTATATTACTATAAATTTTATTAACTATTATAACTAAAATAGGATCCTCTTAGCTATATTTCCCCCTTATTTAACGTATAGGTTATAGCTTCTTAACGTGTATATATTTAAGTCTCTCTTAGCTACCTACTCTAACGAGTTTAACGCCTATCTATATAAGAGCTAAAAACTATTAATAGTTACTAAAAAAGGCTTTTTTATACTCTTTTAAAAGGCCTAGACTATGTTAGTTACGCTATAATTAATTACTAAGGCTTTTAAGTAATTTAATAAGGAGTCCTTTTTAGAGGTGAAATTATAAGAAAGCTTTATATTAGTACTTAGCGCATTAGATTAGCGTAAAATAAAGTAATTATTACGCTTTACTATTAAAGATATTATAACTAAGGAGTTACGCAAGCTTAGCTAGATAATATACTTAATTTTTATATAAAAGTAACTCTTAAAGCACGAGAATAAAGGCCTTTAAAAAGCTTTAAAGAATAAAAAATAGCGTTAAATAAAAGGTAAGACTCTACCCTTAGAGTGACTTAAGGAGTAGTATAAAGAAGCAATTTTTTAATTATCTACTTAAGTATAGAGAGCGCACGATTCTCTTAATTAATAAAAAGCTAAAAAGGAATAATTATAACTCTAGAAAAATTAATAATAAAAGATATAGAAAGCTAATAAATAGCTTAAAGCTTATTTACTTTAGGAGAGGCGCGTTACGTAAGTAGTAGTGAAAAATACACGCGCTAAGGAGAGAGCTAATAGGCTTATAAGACTTAATAATAGCTTTAAAAATATCTTAAAATTACTAAAAAGGGAAGTTAGAGAGCCTTAAAAGCTACTTAAAAAGTTATAAAAAGGAAGAAATTTACGCTAGCACTTATATATATTAATATAATAATACTTACGCTATTAACGCTATTATCGCGTAATAGCTATTTAGTTAGAATACTAAGTAGATATCTATAATCTAAGTTACTAGTAATTATCTACAGACCTAGGAAACCTCTCTACTAAAAAATCTTATAATAATAGCTTTTATATAGAGCTCTATAGCCTTATATTATTAACGTCGCGATCATGTTGGGGTTGCGCATTGAGTAATGTTGCGCACTGACTGCCGAGACACGGTAATGCTTCTACGAAGGAGCTCGTTTTTTTTTAATTCTGCACCCGACTTGGCATGTGGGGCACCCTATCGGAAATGCGACTCCCTTATTAAAACGTATATAAATCGCATAACGCTCAGGTAAATAGATATCCCTTTAGATATTAGACTTTAAGGCTTAATTTTTATATATATAGACTTTTTCTAGTGTTAAGGCTCGCTAGGGGGTCTTAGCTATTATAGAAGTTGTTATTCCCGCTATGTGCGATAATGCGCTAAATAATCTTAAAAATATAATTAATTTACTTATTAATCTATTTAATAGGCAGATTTTCCTACTATTATTCTTATTAACGTTAGTATTTATCCTCGCATGTAGATTGCGGCATCTCTTTAGTAATATGCGGCCGAATCTATGGCTATGCATGCTCCAACGCATTAACGTGTCCGTGCGCGTGATGCACGCATAACACCATAAGCTAGCGCATATAGTCACCGCCCACATAGGGTTGCCGCCCACCCCACCAAAACGCGACACCTGCACAAAACACGCGATTTCTCAACAACGCCTATTACAATTGCCATGTAATACACATAGACTGTAGAGTAGCTGCTGCTGTAGCTACTGCTACTGTCTCTGCAGCTCCCTCTATAGTATATCTACTTTGCTGAGCTGCTGAGGCCTCAGCTGCGCGCATCGCCTTCCTGATAGTCTCTACCTCTGCAAAGCGTTGATTTGGATCTACTCGAACGCGCTTTCGAGGACGCTGAGAGCTAGTAGTCTCTAGCTGCTGTTCAAGGCGTCTTTTCTCTGATTCAAGCCCTGCAGCTCGAGTATTTGCAGCTGCTAGCGCCTTACCTGCTTTTTGCAGGAGAAGTCTTGTCTTGCGACCTAGGTTCTCGCAGCTCTGCACCTCGCGCTGAGCCAAGTATAGATCTCTAGGGCCTTGAGGAGTAGAGAAGAAGCTCTGAGGCTGCTGCTGAGGCTGCTGCTGATGCGTAGGCGTAGTAGGCCTCTGAGAGAGCTGCGACGAGCTGAGTACCTGATTGATGTTGAGCGGGCAGATACCAGCAGCCTGCCAGCCAGCTCGAATTACACGCTCTGTAAAGCCTTCCTCCCTAGCTTGATAGTAGCAGGCGATAAAGCGCTCCTTCTTGACAGGCGCGGCATCGTTAAGCGATGCGAGCTCCTGGATCTGGCGTCGGTAACTAGACTTGATAACAGAGAAAGGAGCAAGATCTAGCGGCTGTAAGACGTGCGAGGTATACGCAGGTAGGTATAAGAGTTTAACTCAATGCTATTTACAAAGCTAGAGAAACTTAATATCAATATGGCTGCCATGGCCGTCGAGAATAAGGAGTCGGTACTGGCCATCACCTACAGCCGTCTTAGGTAGAAATATGCGCTGCAGCCACTCAACACCTATCGCATTTGACGTCCATCCGTTCTCTGAGGTTGTATAGATCCAGTCAGGTACGTAGGACGAGGGGAACCAGGTTGTTTGTAGGCTCTGGCCCTTAAAGATGACTGCGCAGCGTAGTTTCCGCCCTGTTGCCGATACAGACTCAATTATAGAGACCCACTCGCGATTCTCTGGAGAGCGAATATAAGCCTTCTTTTTCTGACTACTAGAGAGTACTCTAGTGTTCGTACATACCCCTAGGGCAACGCCGGTCTCGTCCATATTATAGGTATTCTCCGCCCGTACGTTGAGCCGCCGTCTAGTCTGCTCATAGAGCTCTAGGAAGGCACGCACCTGCTCTGGAGTCGCTGCATCAGCTCTCTGAGCCTCTAGCTTTCTGCCGACTACTGAGGCGATGCGTGGCTGTCGGCGGATAAAGTGTGAGATCCAGAGCTTGCCTACAGGCTGGTTGTCGCCATTCATACGCAGGATTCGATTGGCCATTTCTCGGGCGCGAGCGTGGGAGGGAGGGCAGGCGCGCGCGTCTTCTTCGAGGATCCACTCTACTAGGAAGTCCTCCTGTAGAGGAGTTAATCGCTACTGATTTTGATGGCAGACTGCGCTGTTTGTCGCGCCACCTAGCCGGCCACGTAGGGTAGATCGAGGGATATTGTAGGCTTTTACCACAGCGCGTAGGCTTGGATAAACGCTAGCATTAAAATCGCTGATAGCTAATTGTATAGATTCTTCGCGGGGGTCTATTTTGATAAGCGTTGTGGAGAGATATCGCGTGTTTTGTGCAGGTGTCGTGTTTTGGTGGGGTGGGCGGCAACCCTATGTGGGCGGTGACTATATGCGCTAGCTTAACAGCTCTACGAGAAATAAGGCTATAGAGCTACGTATAGTAGCGAATATTGCGAGATTTTTTAGTAGCGTGCTCTATTGATGCTTGCAATCAACCTGCGCTACTAATATCTACTTAGAAGCTTAACGTTGCGGCCGCGCCGCGTAACGTGTCCGTGCGCGTGATGCACGGATTCGCGTGATGCACGCACAACACCATAGCAGCTCTACGAGAAATGAGGCTATAGAGCCACGTATAGTAGCGAATATTGCGAGATTTTTTGGTGGCGTGCTCTATTGATGCTTGCGATCAACCTGCGCTACTGATATCTACTTGGAAGCTTAACGTTGCGGCCGCGCCGCGTAGTCTTGGTTGGAGCTGCTGATGCGGCACCTGAGGCGTCTGCAGTAACTACAGCGTCAACCACACGTTTCTGACGCTTGTTGCTCTGTGTGGATGGCTGCGATGCCTTTCTCTTACCCTTTTGGGCAGATTGTAGAGCTTTTGCGGCGTCACAAGCCTTCCTTTCGCGGGCGCGCTCTGCTGCCTTCTCAGCCCTCTCCTTCTCCCTGGCTACCTTGGCTGCCTCCCGCGCCACACGCTTCTCCTCTGTAATTTTTTCCTTGCATAGCTTAGCTGCCTTCCTTAACTTAGCTATCTTAGCTTTTTAAAGTCTCTGCTCCCTCTCTTTTTACTTTTTTATAGACTAACGTACACGCGCCTCCCTAACCTTCCTTAGTAATTAAAAAACTACCCCTTTATAGTATTCTTAACGTTACTAAAAGTTAAGAGGCTTACCCTTCTTCTTATGCTTCTTCTTAACTAATAGCGCCTCTTTTAGCCCGTTAATTTTATAGCAAAGGAGCTTATTTTAAATAGAGATATAATAAAGTAAGTGGCTAAGCTTCTGCGCGTCCTTACTACTCTAGTCCTTTATTATAAATTGTATAAGGCGATCTAGTTTACGCTAGTTAGATCCGCTAAGTACTAACGTAGAGCTCTCTCGCGATACCTGCTTATCTAGGGTGGTATTAGTAAACCTTTTAAGTATAACCTCTAGATTAAATAGTAATATACTAGTTACTTTAAAAGACTTAAGTATCGTCTCCTCTTTAAAGGAGCTTATCTATGCCTTTTAGAAAAGGGGGAAGAAGTTGCCTTTCTTAATTAAGACTAGGTCTTAGCTTTTTTAGAGGTAGGTTATAAGCTTAGCTAAGTACGCTAATAAAAAAGGCTTAAAAAGTACTATATTAAGTAGCTAGAGCGTATACGTTAAATAAGGGGGAAGTATAGCTAAGAGGATCTTATTCCTATTATAGTAATTAATAAAATCTATAGTGACGTGAGATCTATAGCTATTAAGGATAAGTAGCTAGTAAGATTATTAAGCTTTTACCTTTATATAGCGATTAAACACCTGCTTAAGCTAGGCAAGACTAATATTATTATTTATCTAGTCTAATAGTAATAAGGTAATGTGTACGCCATGCTTTCCTGCCTTAATATCCTTAACCTAGCTTAATTATATAGCCTTGTTAGTCACCTAATAAATAAGGCTTAGTGGTGTCAGATAAGATGCTTGCGTGCGATAAGGTATGATAATTGGTGATAATTGTGTCTTGTTCTCTGTCAACTCTGTTGGGTTGGTTTTAACCCCTGGGCTAGTACGATAAGCGCTGTGGTCCCTGCTCGATTGTGCAGATCCGACCTCAACGCACTCGTTCTATCTGACAAGTGGTAAGGCTGCTCTATCCGCGCATATACATGCTAGGATAGTAATCTATTTATAAGACCTATCTTAGAGAGATGCTCTAACCTCCTTTTTCTCCTATATTCGTTTGCTAAACACCCGTTTTAATCTACTAATAATACTAATTAAGCAGCCCTTTTTATCTATATTATACGTATAATAAGGCTTAATATTATATTCCTTAATTTTGTTACGTAGGAAGTTAAAATATAAGCTATATTTATTACTTAAGTTAGCGTTATAGTAATTACTATCCATACTAGCTGCCTATTAAGAGATTAGGTAGATACTATATTAGTTAATAAAGTAAGTAACCTAGCTCTCGCTTACTAGTTCTTTAGCTATTATTAACGCGAAATTTTATATTATCTTTCTTATAGGTGGTAAGTGACGCGCTATAAGTCCCTCTATGTATTTAATAAGCTCTACCTCTTATTATAGAGTAAGCTTTTATTAGTTAGTGATTTTTAATGCGTGCGACTGTGTAACTGCGCGGTGCCGCCGCGATAGAGTTAAGCGCTTAACGCCATGCTCGTTAGCTATTTTTGTATAACAGAGTTTATTGCTGGGATCTAGCGAGTCTATCTCTGCAAGCGCATCGTTAATCGGAGCCATATTGGTGGAGTTGTGTGGTGTGGAAGTTTGACATGTTTTCGGGCCGAGCGTGCATCACGCGAATCCGTGCATCACGCGCACGGACACGTTAGTCTTAGTGTTTCGCACCACCCAATGCACGCTACGGGCCAATGCACGCGGAACACCAAATCACTCTTACAACAATAATGAGTTTCTGAACCATGCACGATAGCTGAATTGTTCTAATAATTTATTATATAACTAAACAAACTGCTGCGAAAAAGATGTACTATTTAAATTTTAACGGAAGCTTAATGTTGCGGCCACCCTAGGTCGTGATTAGGTGTGAAGGATTCTAGGTCTCCACATCCTTAACCTCTATAATAACCTAAACCCGGGCCTTTTTCTTCTATTATTTTAAGAGAGGCTTTAGGGCCTTCTTTTTTCCCTTTTAGGAAGGTTATATAGCCTTCTTAGAGTTATCTTTCTTAATTCTTTAACGTTCCTAAGCAGCCTATTTTTTAGTCTTAATCCTCTCCCTTTTCTCCTTTTTCTTAACTCTTAACCTTTCTCTTTCTTCTTTCTCTTAAAGCTTAAGGACCTTTTATTAAGCCTTCTCTACCTTCGTACAAGCTCTCTTAAGTTATTACTCTTTTTTTTCTTGTTTCTTAATCCTCTCACGGAACCGGGCCTTCCTTATCTTTAAAGGTAACTAGAACACTGCACTACTATGGTATTCCTTTCTCTATTAAAGGTTAAGAGTCTTGCTCTTCTTCTTGTATTTCCTTATTAATAAAATAGCCTGCCGCAGGCCTTCTACTTTAGTATAAAAAAGGTTATTTTAAACTATAATATAGTAGAGTAAACGTTAAAGCTTCTAAATGTCTTTACTACTCTAATCTTTAACTTAAGACTGTACGATAGTTTTAATTTTGTGCTAGTCCTTCTTACTAAGTACTAAGGTAGAGCTCTTTCGTGAATCTTAAGGTTCTAGAGTTAATTTAATAAATTTCTTAAGGATAACCTCTCCGTTGGTTAGCTATATACTAGTGGCCTTAAAAGCTTTAAGAATAAGCTCTTCTCTAAAGGAAGAGGTCCAGGTCTGCTAAAATAGAGGAAAGAAGTCTCCTTTAACTATTAAGACTAGTTCTTAGGCGTTATAGAGGTGTTTTGTAAGCGCGTTAGAGTAGTCTGTTAAGAGAGGCTTAAATATTACCACATCTAGTGGTTGAAGCCTGTGAGTTGAATAAGGAGGAAATACTATAAGCAGAATTCGATTCTAGTTGTAGTAGTTGATGAAATCCATTGTGATGTAAGATCCATAACTATCTAGGATAAGTAACCTCCATGCGCGTCTATCCTTTTAAGCCTTCTCTTTAGTGTATCGATTAAACACCTGTTCTAGCTATGCAAGGCCTATATCATTGTTGCTCTATCCATTTGGAGATGAGCTGATAAAGGCCTCATGTTTTCCTGCTCGTACGCCTTCTACCCAAGAGGATTGGATGGATGAGTTGGCTGAGGCAAAAAGAAGCCCGGGCGGGAGAGAGGATCCATCACCACATATACATGCTAACAAGGTTATCCACTCTTAATTCCCATCTTAAAGAGCTTCTCTTACTTCCTTTCTATCCCATATTACTTTACTAAAGATCCTTTTGCTTCTTCCAATGATCCCAGTAAGGAAGCCTTTCTCATCCATATTGTACGAGTGCTAAGGCTGTATCTTGTATTCCTCTATCTTGTCATGCAGAAGTTGAAAGAATTACTAATATTTATCCCCTAAATTAGCTC